>VZRQ01007481.1:112088-126839 GCA_013397975.1 Machaerirhynchus nigripectus | reverse complement strand
TCCCCTCCCCTCTCTCCACCATTTGTGTCTCTGCTGGAACCCAAACCCTATTTTTCAGTCTCTTTTTATAGGCATTCTTCTTTTGAGGGCTCACTGCAACAGGAGTTAGTACCTCTATTGGTATGCAAGGAGTCTCACTTGACCCTGTCTCAGCATTTGGAGTTCATACCACCCTTCTGCTGTTTCTTGCAATCCAGGTTGACAGTGGCAGGTGCCTCCTCCTTCAGCCCGAAAGTTCTTTCCAAGAAGCTAACAGCCTGTTCTCTCCTGTGAAATGCAGTCCCCACACAAATGTGCTGGTGCTCTGAGAAGTTAGAAGAGGAATCACGCCACCTTTTTGCATGTTTAGGGCTACTTTGTGCCAAGAAAGATGCACAGCACCACCATGGGCTGAGCCTTCCCTCCCAGTGATCAGGGATCTGCTCATGCAGGAGACCAACACACTGAGCAGTGGGTATGTCTTGCCAGTGTATTTTCCCAAAGCCAAGAGCACAGTTGTAACTGAGCTGAATGGTGAACAGAAAGACTGTGATAATATTTTAATATAATTGGATGTAAAGGTGGGTTTTAAATATATGACTGTTCAGGAAGACCCTGGTTGTATCTGTCTAAAGCTGAAAGATCTAGAAGACTTGGCATCTTGAGGCAAAGATGGGACAAGGTACTATGATAATTCAAAGTGGATTCTGTCACTGTTTAAATGACTTTACTGCCTCCCTTTTGGGCATTATGGGCTGCTAATTGGAGTTTTATGATATTATTGGGATGTCTCATTTTGATGACACCTCTGTTTCATTGTCCTTCAGTCCTTTTTTCAACCAAGAACCCCCTCATCTCTTGGGGCGTGTGTTGCTGCGAGTCACCTGCACAGTGAATGAACATGTACGGAAGCTCTTGACACAAAAAGAAGGAATACCTTTGCCTTTTAAATATGTAACCTCTGTAGGTACTTTAACACTTGTGCTGTCAAGGCCTAGAAGGTTTTCCTGGAAATCTGGTGTTGAGATGGAGAGACATGAAAAAATGCAGGTAGTTTTGTGGAGGGGAGTGGGAGCCTGTGTATGCAGAAGACAAAAATGGTTGTGCTACCACTGCTGGTGACTGCACGTGTCAATTCCATAGCACCACTTGGAAAAGGACCAGTAAGAGCTGCTTTTCCACTATTTGAAATTGTCTTAAACCCAGGCTTTTTTCATTTATGTCTGCCAACAATCAGGCTATTGACTGTATCAGCACATATCCTCGGAAACCATGGTAGTATTTTAGTAGCCTAGAAACCATAATGAAGAATGTCACTTACAAAAATGGGTGGTGGGCAAGATGGTATCTCCCACCTCAAGCCATGTCTGAGGAATTTGAGTGTGCTGGCTTAACAATCTGCCTGCACATATGTGGCACTGTGTGACAGGGGCTAGTGACAGAATAGGATTTAGCATACTGTGGGCTGTATTAGGGGCTAGACCATCACATCCCTTCTCCCAGGATGGTCATCAGCCCAGCATGGGACTGAACAAAGCTGTTGCACACATCTGAAGCTGAAATAGGTGAATTTGTTGAACCAGAAAGTATTTAATGCTTAGTATATGTGTTTCTGCACTTTTGTCTCACACTTCAGCTGTTCCTTCTAGTAACTTGGAATTTGCTTTTCCATACTTTACAATATTTGATGTGGTTTTTTACTACTTGGGTTCATGTTTGACGAGGAGGTATGAAGTTTATCCCACTAAACTCTAAATGCAGAGATGCTGCTGGAAGGATTTATAGATAGCTAAGCAAACTCTTTAATTAAAAGCATACCAGCTAAAGAAATGAGTAGATAATGAATAGTTTAAACTTCTCTCCTGTTACTTAATTTGAGACAACAATGATAGTTAGTCTTCAGCTTTGATCCAGAAGTACAGGGATCCAGTTTCAGTTTCTATCTCCATTTCCAGACCCACCTGTCACACATAGATAATAATCAGGGATAGTTTTACCTTTCCTAAAATAAGTCTAAAAGCGTGAAAAGCTTCTTTTGGCCACTGGAGGTCACTGTAGCTCTACAGAAAAAAAACCCCCAACAACAAAAAAACAAGCAACCCCCCCCCCCCCCCCACCAAACAAAACCAAAAACCCAAACCCCAAAAAAACATTAATTAACAACTGACCAGGGAAAGGTTTAAAGATTGAGTGTTCTGCGGCTTTCTTTACTGTGTTTACAGTGTGAAAACTGTGGGATATAAAACAAAAAAAACCCACCCCACTGAAATATATGACATATTTTTGCACTTTTTTTTTTTTTCAAACTGTGCATGTTTAGGATGTATTTTGAGCAAATAGTGTAGGAGTCCACTTCCCACGTGCTCCTCTACATGCTGTGAAGATTTCAAATGCTCAGTGTGAGAGAGAAGGCACTAGGCTAATGCTCATCCTCTCATCTTTACATAAGGAAGGATTTTTTTCTACCACAAAATTTTTCCAGCCTCATGTGACTGTTAAGTGAAGCATCTGCATCCCTTAGCTGGCCACCTCTTGAGGAGATCTATACCCTGAGGATACAAGAAACGTAATTATTGGGGTTTTGTGGTTTGTCAGAATTTCACCTTTGTCCTTCTTTGCCCCTCCAGACAGTAAAAGTGCAACATCTGCCTCCCAGCAGGCAGATGACATGCTCAGCCACAGCAAGCTCTGGTGCACCAGGACTTAAAACCAGGTCTCCTTACTCCTGGTTACTGATGCATATGCAAGCACTGTAACTGGCACTGTAAGGAGCACTGAAACGTGTTACCTGCTGCATGTGTAGCAGCAACACCAAAAAAGACTGCAAAATCTATGTGAAAAGGTGGTTAGACTTTATGGTTTTATCCTGCCCTGAGCTCTGTGCTGCTCTGTGCTGCAGCAGTCCTGCCATTAGCTGCTGAACCACCCAGTTTAAAGCCAGCTCGGGAAGGATGAAATTTCGGCAGTAATATACAAAATGGTTTCCTGCAGCAGAGCATTTTAGCATATGCTCAGGCATAACTATGTCCCTGACTTCAAATGGTGCATAAGAATATGGTTGAAGAATGCAAAAACTTTTTAAAAGACTCAGGATTTGTAAATTCTTGTACCAGAATGGTTTCCTGTCACTTGTACTCCAATAGGTGCAGCTTAGAGATTTGTCACTAGAAGATATAGATCTTGGCCCAAAAAAGCCTCTAGCTAAAGACAGTCAATCAACAGTTTATATGAAGTGAGGGAAAATACAGAGAGACTAAGGATCTGCTCCAGTAGATTGACTTCTAGTGAAAGCACTGAAGCCGAGCTTCATCTTGTGCAAGGTATAAGCCTCAGTTTTCTTTTACAATTTAGCTCTGAGGGGATTCCCCCTCTCTGCCTCCTTTCAATTGTGCAGAAGAAAACATGTGAGTGAATGAGGGTTGGCATGTCCCAACCCACCTTTAGGTGACAGTCATGCCCTGTGGTGAGTAAGATGAGCTGTGCTATCAGCGACAGGAGAGACATGGCTCGGAGCAGTCTGCCTGTTTCCCTGGGAAGACTTTCATTGTAAACGAGGCAAGCTGGCAAACGAATGGCAGAAAAGGTCACAAATGTGCATTCCAAAGAGAAGCTGTGGTCACTCACATCTCTTTCTTTGAGGTGCTAACAAGCCAATTTAATAGAAAATTCATGCATGCTTAAGTGTTGCTTGTTTATTATGTGTATTGACATCTGATAGTGCAAATAACTTTCAAGCACATGTCTGGACACTGATGATGTAAAGTGTGGCTAATAGGCTTGGAAGAAAAGTGTGTGGTGGATTAAGATAAAAGATGACCAAATCATGGAGTGGAATCCCCTGGATTCATCTGTCTGCATATATACCTAAACGGCACTCAGTCTGCATGTCATGCCTGCGATTGGCTCGTGCAGAGGACAGCAGCCCTGCAAGGGCTGTGGGGTGGGGATGGAGCATGCAGCACTGCAGCTGCTGGCTTTATGTCTGTCTCAATAAAAAGGCAACAAATTTGGAAAGGGCTTGAGTCTGATGTTTCCATTTCAGATCACTGTTGCCTTATTTTCTGGTGACAGAAAGACCAAAAAGCCTCCTTTTTTCCTGTTAGAAATGCTTAAAATGATTATGAATGGGGCTTTTACTAGTGCCCATTAACCTCTCTTTTAGAGTATTGCCACTTAGGTAAGGCTGGTGCTATGGCTAGAGTTGTTTGGTGTCTTCCTGAACATCATCTCTCACTCCTCTAAGGAGCTGTTAGGAGGTTAATATCACCATATTTGACTTCACTATGTGCGTAAATGCAATCAATATGTCATTAGGATTGAGTCCCTAGCTAGAGTTTGAAGGAGGATAGAGAAATGCTGTTCCAGGACAGTTCATTGCATGTGTCCCATGCACAAAAGGTGTATAAGGTAAAAATGCCAGGGAAGACATGTGGAGAAGGTGGCAAAATAGGGGAATAAGTTCACAGCTGGTCTTGTGGTTGGGCATTGGTACCAGAAGAAGTACAGCCCATCTGACACAAAGGTGTTACTTTAATCCTTTCCTGTCACAAACTTGTCTCACAGGATTGTAGACAGAAGGGAGAGGCTGGTACAAAGGACACCATGTGAGGGTCAAGGTATGTGCTCTACTGCTTCCAGCTGGCAGAAATTTGAGACATTTAGAATGCTGACTTTGGATTTTCATATGATTTACTAGCCTTCTGGGCTTATTTCTCTGAAACTCAAGTGTGGGAAAAGGCCTTATTTGAGGTCTACAATTTTCCCTGTACTGTGTGGGTCTGTGCTTGAGTCACAGAGAGAAGCAGAGAGCAGTAGTACCCGTTTTGCTCAGAAAGGCCTGAGGAAAGCTGCCAGGAAAAAGGGCTGAATGCAGAGTGTGAGCTGAGCTTGGATGCTGTTCCTGTAGAAGAAGGGACAAGGAAGTCTCCAGGGGCAGCAGTTATCCCTGGAGGAGGAAGCAATGTGTGTGGATGGGTTTGGAGGTATGCACAGAAGGGAGAGTTCCAAGGGCAGGTGGGTGCTGGTGCTCCTGCTCACTACTGAGAAACTTTATTCTTCTTCAGCGTGAAAACAGAAATCATATTTAATCATATTTAATCAATATTTAACACCTCACCAGCCAGCCCTGTTGCTTTCCAAATGTTTTGTGTTTACACCCTTTTTCTACCATTCAATTTGAATATCAGACCAGAAGAAGTGCTTCAGAGGAAGAGAAGGTAGTTTCTAAGGGATTTGCAGCACGAATTTCACAGTAGGAGATTTCAAATGGAAATTTTTTAGAAAAGTTAACATTTGATCCTACCCTCCAATCCAATTTGGAAAATCAGCTCTTTAGCACCTGATTAAAAACTGTGGCTGACAACTCTACAAAAACCAGCCATGCTTTAGACAGGAGACCTGGCATCTGAAAGACATTATCCATCACTCTGCCCTTAATACCACATCAACATCTTTGGGAGAAGCAGGACCAAACACAGGGTGATGTACTTGAAGCTCAACTTTGCTAATTATCTGTAACTGCCTGAGTGATTTTGGGCAAGCCTCTGCACCCGTGCCGCTGTTTTCTTGTCAGTCAAATACGGTTTTCCAGCTGAGTGCTACAAAGTCTGCCTTTTCTCTGGCACTCCAGTGTTTCCAGTCTGTTTACTAGTTCCTCCTACTAGTTTTTACAGTACTGTTGCTTGATCTGTTACCATACATTTGACAGGGATATCAGACAGTCACGGGACAAGCTGCCTTCCCCTCCCAGATCTCCCTAAGGAACCTATAATGCAGGTCAGTCTCCATAAGGCTGTGTGGCACCCAGCATCTCACGCTGACTTATGTCCGCCACAGTGGCGCATCTGAGAACAGTAACCAAAACCACCGGGTCTGTGAGGTTTCAGCCTCATGGTCTTCCTGCTCTTTCTATCAACATCAATCCTAATGAAATGGTAACTGTGTCAGCTACCCAACTTCTAGATGGTGGGGATGAGCAGGTTAAAGCAAGTCATTGTGTAGGCTTCTGAACCTAGTTCAGTGCTAAGCTTGTGTTATTGTGGGTCATGAAGCATAAGAGAGGGGGGTGGTAGTGATAACTGCATGTGTCAATCCGTGCCAACAGTTTTACCAAGTCCTTTCTTGGCTCCTTCATGGCATGTTGCCTTTGGAAGGACAATTCAGTCTCTCGCTTTCTCTTCCCCCTTAGTAAGCACAGTCCTGGTAACCTATTTTGTTGTTTCCCTTTTATTCCTCTGAAATTTCCAAGAATGTGTTGTCTCTGCTGGGAAGATTTTGAAGTGCAGGCAGGCTGTGCAGGTGTCACTGTCGTGCAAGCTGTGGTCAGAGCCCTGCTCAGCTTCAGGGATCAGGCACATCAGTCATACAGACTGCACGAAATCCTCTGCTTACCAGAACAGGTGAGCCTTATCTTCTGGCTGCTGCAATGCTCAAAACATTGCCGACAAAGTCAGGAATGTTGTAATGGTATTTGCCAGGACACCTCCACGGTAAAAATGAACCTGTTTCCATGCTTCATGCTCACACACAGGTGGAAGGGTTGGCCTCACTGTCTTTCACAGCAGCTCTACACAAGACAAGGGAAGAATAAACTGCCTCTGCTCTCTAAGCCTGGCTCACCTTCTGTCAGGACAGACATTCCAGGACAGACTACCAGCCCTCCTGTTCTCCCCCTTTTCCCTGCCTGCTGCGGCTGTCCTGAGGGTCTTTTTCCCAGCAGAGCAAATTCTCTATTGCATTTGCAGCTTGCTCTGCTGGAACTAGTTTCCTCTGGGAGCTTGGCAATGTGGCCACCCTATGAAGCAACTTTCACATTCCTATTTTTAACATTATAAACTGAAAAAACCACCCCCAAATGAACAGTTTGTCAGGTCTGAGCTATCCACCAGTGAGGATGAATCATCCTCCCAACCCACTTTGACAAGATTTGACCATATAGAAGTGGGTGTGACAAAGACTCAGAAAGAGGGTACAGATGGACACAGAGATGCAATCACTCACATGCTTATGCTGTGTGTACCATTACCTCAGTAGAAGCTCATGTCCCTTCTTTACTTGCTTTGCATGGGCAGTGGAGGCTTTTTCTCTGATTGCTCATGATGTTGTGTTCTTGAGTCACTGAGGGCGTGCAATTAACAGGTCTTGTTTCTAGCTGCTGGGATTTTGGTTGCTACGTGCAGAGTTCTGATGTTCTGTGATGCTTCTGAAAGGTCCTCTCTTAAGATGAAAAGATCACGAAGGAATTTAATCTTTTATTTTTTATTCCTTCTCAAAAACAAACAGCCATCTTTCCATGTTTGTTAAAAAATTGTTGAGAGGTGTATCCTGAACTGCTCTTTTCAATTTCCCATGGGAATTACTGCAGCAACACATGATCATACATACCCAGGCAATCTTTCACTACACATAGTACATGGTGAATAATAATGTCTGACTGTGGGCCACAGTTTAGAGAACATAAAATTGGGCAATTTGCAGTAAAATTTGGATTTAGACACATTACTGCTAGTCTCCATCATTCCCAGTATAACAGACGGTGGAAAAAGACATTAAAATAATAAATTGTCCACTGAAAAAGCTGTAAATCCAGACTGTGCTATGAATTTAGCACCGCAGAACTGCCTTAATGAGCCATGGGCTGCCACCTACTGACATGCTGTTCAGCAGGAGACTGAAAGCAAGGCAGCAGTAATGTTAGAAATAGTACGGGATTCACTGACAAGCCGCAGAGGTATGAAGAAAGACGTGAGGAGGCAAATCATTAGTCTGCTCGTGTTTGGAGTAGGAAATAGCAGCGGTGGCTCAGGGAGGTGGTGTTGTCATACTGTAACTGCTTAAACATCACATAACTTTGTGGTAAGACTTTCTTCTTAGGATTTATTTGCCACTGTCCTTCACCCTGCAAAATGAGCATGATATTGCAGTCACGCCAGAGGGATGGGTACTGCAAAGAAAGGAGGCAGAAAGGCACTCATTTGACCCAGCACAACTTGAAGGAGTTCAAGCCTGAGTCAATAAGCTCAAAAGCAGAAAAGAAAGGCTACTTCTGGCTTTCAGACAAGTCTCAAGATTGTTAGGATTTGATTTAGCACTGCTGAAGTCTTCAAGTTTTCAGTACTGTAACTATCTGAGCTATTGAGATGCAAACGGAATTGTTGAAGAAATTGTAAAATAAGCTGGAAATCAGAAATCTATATATTACTAAGGGAATTATTATTTAACATTATCAGTATAATTACCTTAATAAAAGAATAGCTACATAATATAAAATAAAATTTTGTTATTAAGAAGCATTTAGATTTTAATACTTAGATATTAAAAGAAATGCAAAATTCTGCTGTTGAATGGGCAGTGTAATTCCCCCCTCTGGGGGACTTCAGCTTCTGCATGAAAGAACCAAAGCTTTAAACAGCACAGTAAAAGGATTTAAAATGAAAGCAAAGGTAAATTATTTCTCACTTCCACTTTGTGTCTTTCATTATAAAAGATACCAATGAATGTATATTTCCCAAAATATTTGCACAGTGTGTGCCGGAAAGGATTAGACCGTTATGTTTGGATTTTGGTGTGGGACTTATATTAAATAATTTCAGACACTTTCTTTGTCTTTTTGTACATTTTCTGCTAGATAGAAGACTTCCCAAGCACCTTTGAAATGCACATTCCAAAATGTGGTTCACCTCTCCTGCTTTAACTATCTACCTGAGGATGAGTTGTGTTCCTTGCTGCTGGTGGTGAAGGGAACTGACAGAGCAAGTTCAGACAAGCCCACCCCATCTCTCCTCTGAGTACTCGGAGAGCAGACATAACTGGAAATGGCAGAAGGACATTTCCCAAATCCCCCACCACTACCTCCTGCCCTAGATTTAGAAAAGCTATGCCGAAGTGGAGAAAAGGAGAGTCAGTTTCTCTAACCATTTCTCTGTGTGATCTCTGAGAAGCTGTAGAGCATCTGCCAGCACAAGGTGCCCACTGCTGCCCAAAATCTTTGAAGACAGCTCCTTGGCGTGGTGGGGATTGATCTCACGGTCTTCTCTCCTCAGGGGGTGCCCTCTGCTTGCACCCAGACAACAGAGCCCAGCTCTCAAACACAGCACAGACTATTTATCTTTCTTTCAATTCTTGCCTTTTCTGTTGTCAGAAGAATAAAAAAAGCCAAAACAGGTGATAGTTCTTGTGAGGAGGACACACAGTCACCAATACACCGACTGAAACAAGAAATTACTTCCCAGGTGAGAACATTTCAATGACAGGCTGCCTTAGGGTAAGAGAAGAACAGGAACTGAGTGGGGGACACAGTTCATCTGCATGAGAATATGCTTTAAATTTAGATGAAAACTAATGAAAATTTAGGTTTAATTTTTTTCCCTCTAACCGACCTTACATCTCACAGCTGATTGATAATTTGCTTTGACATCTGAGTTCAAAAAAGAAGAGAGAAAAAGGGAAAATCATGGCAATATGCCACCTAATTATGGCTACAACACAAAATCAGTACTTCAGCTGTATCTGACAAACATCAGGGAAGCTTTAAATCTAGCTATGCATGAAATTTCTAACAGACTTACCACATGTGTGAAAGTTGTCTGCAAAACATTGAAAAGGATAAATTCTACACTTTATTGTGTTCTAATTAAATGGACAATGAAGCACCATATCTGGATTTTTTTTAAGCCTTAGATACTTGCATATCTCATTTTAATAATTAACAATACCACTGCAAGTGAAAATCAGTTTTGTGGGAGCTGATGCCCAAGTTGTCATGAAAGAGAATAGTGAGGAGAATTGCTTTCTACTTGGAGAAAATCAAGCTGTGAGATTTCAAAAATAATTATCATGACTGTGAAAAATCTGCTTGGCAGCTCATTTCATTTGCGTCTCAGGGTTGCCATTCTTTCTTTTCAATTATTTCTTGCTAGGTCTAAATACAGACCTCCAGTCTGAAGTTAATTCCCCACTGCAACTTCTAAACTCACTTTTGAAGAGAACTGGGAAAGAATTATGTTTGGTGACTTCTGTGATACTTGGCGTTTAACTGCACTTCATCTTCACTCCTGGATGTAGACTTCAAAGTGCCACAGAGCTATTAATCCTTCCTCCAGTGTTTGCCATTTACTCCTGCTCTGAGTTCTTGTTCTGCTGTGGTTGGCATCAGAAAATGCAGGCTAGCCTTAGCAGGGACACCAGGAGTGTGTCCAAGGACTTCACATTCTAAGGTCTTGCTTATGTGACTGTGCAAATGCTTACTTTAACTCTCCTTAGTAGTCTGAATGTATGCATCAGGGTATATTATTTTTAATTAAAAGAGGAAAATGAGAAACCCTTATAAACAGTTTCAAATGTTAAGCTTTGTTGTAAAGAACCCCTTGATGATTTACATTGTAGAAACAGTGCTCTGTTGATCACATATAGGGCTGGCCTAGTTTGGTTTTAATGCCCTGCTATGGGAAGTGTCAAGGATATCCCCATAAGGGGAACAGGAATGAGCCGTGCTTGTTATGGGCTCTCGTCAGCACTCTGTACTTGAAATAAAACTGAACTATGTTATAGTTAATTCTGTCTGTGCATTGACCCCTGGAAAAGAAAAAAAAGAAGCAAAGAACACAGAGGGTTATAATCTCCTAAAAATGAATGCGCTTGCATGAAGATGTTGCTGGTAATTTTCAAATCTATTTGAGAATATATTATTCTGTGAAAGACATAACATTAAGCAAATTCTTTTCTCCCTTGCTTGCTATTTTGCCTGCAAAGGGTACCTTTAAAAAGGTAATTCTTGATGCCAAGTCTCTTCTGAAACATGCTGTAAACCTGTGCATGGCTAGGATCATGGCAAAACATGGCCAAAGGAAGCCCAGGCAGACGGAGAAGGATTCCTGGATGCAGCAGGAATTCTGCCTCAATTTGAAAAGGCATATGGAAATTGTAATCGTTTGTCTGCAGATATTGTATCATGAAAAATTTGAGAGTAACATTGAAAGTCTCTTTGGTTTATACAAGACTTGTTACATCTGTTGACCAGAGGCTCCATTAGATTTCTTTTCATGTTTATATTTGCATGGATGTGTGCTGTATGCTTTGAGGGGCTTTTTAAAGAGATATGACCATACTCTTGCTATCTCTGCTTTGGGGGAAGTTCTCTCCATAACCACTAATGTGGGACAATACTCACTTTTTCCACATCTAACTAGAAGAACTGAGAATATAGAACTCTGAACACTTTGGCCTGGAGGCAAAATATCCTGCATATCAGACAAGTGCTCAAACAGGTGGGCAGTGACACAAAATGAGGGCACAGCTTTTTTTGTCCCTTTTTTTGCCCTTGCACTGTTACTGATGGACTCTGGACAGCTGACGTGGGAAGTCTAGGGTTTGAGTTCCTCAGCTGAGTGGTCCAAATTCCTCCTGGGTGCTCTAGGACTGTCCTGCATCAAGTATGTGGACAGTGACACAGGACAGCTTCCGTTTTGAAGCAGGCCAGATTAGATGCCACAGGGAGCAAAATTTTCTTTAGAAAACTCTTTTATTCCAGTGAGCACATCCTCATCACTTGTTAGTGAACATTTGAAGGATGAGGCAATTCCTGGTGCTCAAACCTCCTGAAAACTGTTTTCCTTGCGTTACAGATCTGACAGCTCTCCTCTCCTAGAGCTGTATTTATTGATTAACTGAGACTAGTCCAGTATTTAGCAAAGCAACCTGGGAGGCAATTTTTAATAAAAGAAGTCTATACAAAATAAACTTTACTGTATTATAAAGCTGCATGTCACAACTTGAATGTTACTACTGGCAAATCAACAACAAAACCCACATGATGATTTGTACATTCTGTTCTTACCATCAGGAAAGGAATTTTGCTCTCAAAGCATTATGTACTAATTTTCCTCCTCACCACAGGCTGGTCAAAAGTAGAAGAGCAGAAAGGCACAGCCATTTCTTTTCCTGGACACTGGAGAAAACTCTACATACCTCTGCACTTCAGTGCAAAGCATATATTCAGGCATTAATGACCTGACTGCATGATGTTGACTGATCCCTCAATGACTGCCTCTCTGTTTGTGGGAAGCAGAGTTTTCCTTGTCTCTCCATTTCTCCTGCTGTAGCTGTGGCTCACCTTTTACTTAGATTTTTGTCACCCCATGCTAATCACCAGCTTTGGTCATGGAAGTCTCTCCCTTTGGTAAGTTGGGGAAAACTCTGAAATGGTGGATAAGCTACTGAAAATGTATGTACAGGAAACACACTTCTGATTTCAGTTGTTTCAAACGTCTTCTATCAGCAAAAATGAAATGACATTTCTATGACTGATTACAATAATTAGTGATAATGTAACAAAAAAATTTGCTACACTGTAAAAATTGGAAGCAGAAATATATATTTTTATACATGATTTTCAAAATAAATGTGCAGCTTAAGGAAGAGCAAAAAGGCTTTTCACATACTGCTGAAAAAACTTGAAAGACCCCTTCAAACTTTTTAGCACAGGATTTTATTTTCCTTACAAGACTATAGACCTCGTGTGAACACACCTCGTGTGCTTATTACTTTTGTTTCCCCTGGTTTGCTGCAGCCAGGCAGACACTGCTACCCCCGCTTCTGCTGCCTCAGCTACTGCTCTGAGCATGGAGTGCTGCTGAGCCCTGGGCCAGCTCTCAGCACAGTTGGCTGCACTGGCATTTTACTGACTGTATGGCTCCCCAGGGACCTTCTCGGATCCTTCAGCTCTGCTACTCGGCTTCTGGCGTCTGGAGTTCAAGCATTTGCATTTAACATGCGCTGTCTTCAAATCCTTACAGAAATGGGACAAACAGATATACAGTTTGGTTCTGAGTTTGAGTTTGAAATGCTTTTAGCTATAAATCCTTGGGCTGGTGAAGGGAGAGTTTATCAGGGAAAAGATTACGTTTAAACCCCGCGTTTCCATGTTGATAACAGCATTATTATTGTCATCAAGCACATGCACGGCCTATCTCACTAGTAAATACCTCTGGTGTATCATTCAGCTTCAAGGTCTGTTCAAAGGATTTTTTGTTGTGCTCTTGTTAGCTTCGGATTGACCTTGCTTTGTTCCCCTAAAGTTTTTGTTTGTCTGAGGAACAAATTTTAGAGAAATTTTATAATCATTTACAAAGACAAAGCTGAATCTACTCAGGTTGTCTCGTCATGGGGCATAAATGCTCCAAGTAAAAGTTAATGTACAGTTTTTAAGCATATACATTTCAGCAGGTTAATATTTAATATTTATCTTACTTAGATGTGGCTGTTGCAAGGGGAAGACCATCAGTGTTCTTGTTGGTTGAAACTTTATCGCAAGCAGATACTTATACACTCTCTCATGCTTTCCCTTAGCTTCTGCAGTTCACCTGATCCAGTTGCCCATGGTGCTTCTTGGAGGCCAGCCAAGGTCCTGGGGCATGGAGCTGGGCTTGTGTCCAATGTGTTTGGATGATTTGTGGGTGCCCATGCAAAGAATATCTGCAAAACCTTTCTTTTTTTTCACAGTATACAATCTGACATCTTCAAGGATTTTCATCATGTCCTCTTCTTTGGCTTCCAACAGCGGTGCTCCTGCGACTTCTCAACAGTGTCTCTGTCCTTCATTCTTATCAAAGGTGACACTCTTTCTAAGTTCGACCAGAAACATCTCTGTTGTTTAAGAACAATTCTGCATGTAGCTGTTTCTTATCCCAAGCTGAAGGTTGAAAAGGCCAGACCTCCACAAAGCCGTTGTTCTTTGTTCGTGCATGACACCGACCAGGCACAATCTGCAGAACTGCCTAATCTTCCTTCCACTTGTTCAATGTGATGGACAAACGATCTTCCATGCACCTTGTGATCAAAGCACATTCACCTTCATCAGACACACAGTGGTCCTAACAAGTTGAACACGGTGGAGCATTTGTGAATAATGAAGTTGTTTTAAATATAATATATCGGAGTGGTGTTTTAGTATTCCTGAACATAAAGGACTAAAACACTAATATATTTGCGTTAAACAAATGAATGAGAGCCTTTTCAGTCCATCTTCCTACTTCTTTGTCAGTCTTGGTTAGTCTACAGGTATTCCAGTATTAACATTCTATCCACCTCTTGCTCAGTCTCAGAATTACACAAAGGGGACTATTTCAGGACCTGACTTGAGGTACCTTCTATAGGTGCCCAAATTAAAATTAGCATAGACAGAGTTCAGATGCTACTTCTCTGTGCAGACAGTCCAGATTTCCAGCTCAAGAACTTGCCTTAGGATCCTTGAGCTGGATAGTGCTGTAGCAGGATAGGACTGTGTGATGGTTTGAACCTGGGTGGATGGACAGTTGTTTAGACCAATAACGCTTCTTGAAATTCACATATTTAAACCCTGTGGGAGCTCGGGAAACTCTCTCTTCCTTCCAGCCCTGGGACAGGTAACTGGCCTGCTCGCTCGGCCCAGCGGGCCGGGCTGGGCCTGGCTGGGCCTGACCAGGCTTGATCAGACCTGACCGGGCTTGACCGGGCCTGACCACTCGGCCCCGGCAGGGGTGGGGGCCAGGCCCGTGGCTCTGTGCAGGCTGTGATGCCCCCCCTGCCTTCTCCGGGGCGGCCCAAATGAACTTTTATGTCTTGAGCCGAGACCAGCTGCTGGCGGATGCCCAGTAGAGATCATGTGACCAACACAGAGAGATAAGTTGTAGCTGCAAGCCAAGGCTCCAGGTAAGATTAACCCCTTCTAAACTGTTAATTCCCCAGAAGAGATGAGACCTGCCACATCCATCCTCTCCCAGGGCAGAGGAAAGAGAA
>VZRQ01007481.1:0-111726 GCA_013397975.1 Machaerirhynchus nigripectus | reverse complement strand
TGGAAGCCACGAGAAGACTCCTTCTTGTGGAGAAGCCCCATAGCATGGGCAAAAGAGACTCCTCTCCCTCAGTGAACTGATGAAAGACTATTATAGAGTTGGTAAACTGACTGAAATAATTCCAAGTTTGTGCCTTTATGTTGTAACTCGAAAGAGGGGGGAGGATGGGGGGAAGTGTTCTGAAGGTGTATTTTGACTCTTACTAATCTTTTTTCTTTTAGTTCTGCTAATAACCTTCTTTATATTCTTTAAGTTTGGAGCCTGCTTTACACTCCTCCTAATCCTTATCTCACAGAAGGTAAGAAATGCGAACAAACCCACTACAGACTGTGCCTTTGTATGCTCTGAAATTACTTAGTGGTTAAACATATGGTTCAACCATACATCATTATCTACTGACTGTAAATCGGTGAACAGTTTTCAATCATGCTAAGAATGTGTCCTATTCTGCATATTTGTTTAAATAAAATCTGCTATTAGCCTGAGAGACTGTTGCATTTTGCTTGGCAAAGTCTCAGTCACAGTCTTTGGTGACCAGTGTTACAAATATCATTGTAGTCACATAGAATCATAAATTCTACTTGAATTGAAACTATATGCACCAAATAATTTTTCTTCAATACCTGAGACTTCAGGATGGTTTGAAAAATGGACTGAAATTTCTCTTGGTTGCACAACAACATCAATCCTCATGAGATGGAAAACCTCTCATATCTCCTCTTAAAAGTCTAGTGTGTTGCCATAAAATGAATTGTTTCATTTGAATGTCTTAGTTCTATGATTAATGGTAAAACTGAACATTTTTTTATGATACAGGAAAATATTTAGCTTTATCCAAAAGGGAACACCAAAAGGACAACTGGGATGTTCATTGGGCAAGAAAATTTGACAGAGAAGAATTTAGTGGTGGCCAAAGATTACAGATTTGCACATTCTGGCTTTTTCTTTGGTTGTTTCTCTCTTTAAGTGCTATTTCTATAACTGTGATAATGTCAGTAGGTGTAGAATAAAAAATGTTGCAGGAAAAAATGGGGTTTGTGTTTATATGTGTCTGATGGCAGCATGACTGGGTATAAGCAGGGAGTGGGTTCAGGCAGAGTTTGACATGCAAACTTTCTAACACCAGTATCTCAGCAGTCCCCTCGCTGCACAGAAGCGCCTCACTCAAGAACAAACAGCTCCATGCTCATGGCTTGCCCTGAGCAGCTCCTTGCTCCTTGACTCTCTCTTAGCCAAACCATAGTCCTTCTGCTTTGGTACTCTTCAGCTGAGCCTATAGCAGTGTCCCAGTGGCCCAGGCTCACCACTGATGACTTCAGGCCCTACCTGAAACATGCAGAAGTAGCTATGGTGCAACTCATAAGTTGCCATTTGGGATTCTCTGGGGTGCCTGAAACACCTGCCTGGGCCTGGCAGATATACCATGAGACTTAGGAGAGATCGTGCTCTTCCAAAGGGGCAGGTGCAGGCCGGGTGGATACCCTGTGCCATCCAAAATACTGTTGGCTACCAGTGCTCATGCAACTAAATCACACTCTCAGACCCCTTCTGTAGTAAAGGAGAAGCAGTAATCATTTCTAGAGGATTGTTCAAGATACTAGGTAAGTTGAATCATGCTGCTATTTCTTTTCCTGTTGACTGCACAAGACTCTTCAGATGATAATGCTCCCAGTGCTAAGCATCTCAGTTTGATTAGATCTGGGTTTGTACATCTCGTGTTCCAGATGACACGGTAACTGTGCAGAAAAGCATATGCTGATTCTAATTAGTTTCTGATTAGATCTAGGCAAAGTGTTTTTCTCTGAATAACATATTTACAAAAAAGCCCCTACTGTTTCAAGGTAGCTGATAATAATTCATGATATTTGTCTCAGTTTTGCTGAAAGACGGGGTTATATAAAAATGACAGTATGCTGTAAGGCAAAGTCAGAGCAGCTTACTTTGATCTTTTTTGAAATGGTTGTTCCCACATTTTTCTTCAGGGTGAAGTTCTTATACTGACAAGAGAAAAAGGGGACAGATAACACATTGCCAGAAGAGGAGAAACGTGCTGCCTCTTCTTCCTCAGACCCCTGTGGTTCGCCTGCTGACAGTAATTCAATGTCTCATTCTCTTTATTGTTCAAATTCTGATTGGAAGCATGTTAGTCCTTAAAAATGGTGGGTTGGCTGGTAGACTGAAGCTGTGGTACATCATGCCACTTACCTCTGCTTCTCTTTGCTGCTGGGTTGTTTTTATTCGCTGTCTGCCTCAGAGCAGCTCCCAGCTTGCTGGAGGCAGGAATGGCCTCCCTGTCCTGGGGCTACACCTCTACCTTGCTCAGGATATTGCAGACAAGGGTTCAGCTTCTTCTCCTGCTTAAGATCCTTCTGGTCTTTCCCAGGGATGTTGGGTGAACACCCATGTTCTCTGACAATGTTGTCTCAGCCTCTTCTGCTAACACTTATCTTGGCTTTGTAAATATAAGCCAAGAACGAACTGGATTAGAAAGGGGACAGGGGCTTAAGTTTCCCTCTTACTGAGTCGTACTCATTCTGCTTGGAGTATTTCAGAATATTACGCAAAACAGAGAGGCACCAAGGGGAAGGATTACAACAGTATCAAGGAACAGCCCACAGCTCCGTTGTTAAGAAACACTCCTGGAGCAGGCACATCCCATAGGTGGGTCTCACACATCCGTAAAGTGGATGCTGTAACTGTCAGGCTGCTGCCCACGACCTGTGCTGCCTGCTTCAGCAGGCAGCTGCGAGGCTAGCCTTTTGTTTCCATTCCCTTTCCCCTGTTTCTGTTTCCCTTCTAGAGAGCAAATGTCAGGATGACAACACATTTTTCAGGGGCATTGTTTTGCTGGCTTGTTTTGACACGGATTGGCGCATAGCACAGCTCCATCCCCGTAAATGTGTCTGTGTGACATAATGAGTAGCAGTCATTGCAGAGCATTCCAACTCATCACAGAAAAGGCAGGGGAAACCTGAGATAACTCAGCCTAAGCAGCCAGGACTTCTGAGGCTTTATTAAATGCCTAATTTCCTCCATCAGCTAAAGCAGGAATAAACAAGTCAAAGTGTGAAGAACTGCTTCCCTCAGTGCTGAGCCTATCGAGCTGCAAGACTGATGTCTAAGGAGGGAGGGCCAAAAGCTTTCCCTCCATCTTCACTGCATGCATTGGCAAAGACTAGAAAAAAACATTGCAATGACATTAAAATATAGTAATAAATGATTAGTAAGAGATCTTGGAAATTCAGTTCATTTCAGGTCTTGAGTAAATTGCCTTTTGAAGACTTTCTGTGTATCAACAGGAATTGCTGTAGAAGAGATGTTTAATTTATTTACTTGCTGTATTAAATTAGATAATTTACAGAAATTATCAGTCATAAATTGGCCATGGAGTGGATCAATCTGATCTATATGAATTAGTTTATCTGTGACCTGTTTTAAGATACCTGATGGGATTTTGATAAGGAATTAATTAATTATTTAATTAAACAGGGCAAATGTTGTCACTCAGAATGAGGTTCTAGCTCAGTCATCTTGCGAATTACAGCTGTAGGAGTTCATCTCATGGAGCCATGCATTGCTCCATGATATACTCCTCATCTGAAAGATTTCTTTCTCTCCAAAAAAATCTATAAAATATTCTATTTGATACCCATTGACTTGATTGCTTATTTCTGTACTGCTGAACTCATTTCCTCTGAGGTAATTGAGTCAATTGGTTTCTCATTATTTAGCAGATCCAGCTTTGGCATTTTAATTTTAGATATTCAATAATTTCTAGTCTGTCAGCTTCTAACTTTGATGTACACATCTCTTTATTACTGTATATTAACAATTTACTTATTATTAATTTTGATGCAGTTGATATTTAATCATTAAGAAACATCTATTACTTGTGAATTGTGCCAGTTTTTGAATTATTTTAATAATGTTTTTATTAATAATACATATATGTAACTTGAAATGGGAAATAGACGTACAGACTTTTATATACAAAATTATGGACAGTAAAACTCAATTTGTTGGAAAGTTGAAAAAGTTATCTGGGGGCTGTTCTAGCTAAAGAATAGTCACATATTTAAATGTCTATATTAAAATGACATTTACAAAATTATTTGTTACTGTTAGCACGTAATCAGCAACTAGGAGAGGGATAGCTACTTAAAAGTAAGGGGAATGAAATAATACATACAATATTTGATGCATAAATTTAGACGTAAATTGATAAGCATATGTAAGAAGTTGATGTGAGAGAGAAAGAGAAGTGTGAAGAGAAAAACACTGCTACCCCATAGTGTCCTCATTTTTCAAAATACTCTCTTTTTCTTAAGGAAGTTGTTCTGCCTCTCTTTTTCCTCCCCATTTAACTGTGGAAATTTTCAGCATTTGTTCTAAAAGTTCTTTACTTGCAACAGGTCTAGAATGCCACCTTTGACACTTTAACCCCCTTTTCTTCAAGGTCGTGGCTGGGATAAAATAACACTGAAAAGATAACTTTCAAGGCAACCTTGAGCTAGCCAGCCCACTAACTTGGGCTCTGAAGATCTCCTCTAGCTGGAGTTACAAGGAGATGGTGTACCCTGCTTGGGAGATGTTCCATGGTGACCCATGATATAAACATATTTTTATTTAAACACTTTGATCAGGCTATTTCCCATGGTTTTGATGTTATTGGCCAAGGTGTGGTCTAGTTATATCCTTATTGCACAGAGATTGATGGGCATGTACAAACTAATGCTCCTTTACCATGGTGTCCTGGAAAAGGAAAACTCTTCCTGTGCTCCAGCAAGCAACATCTTTGTGACTGCAGTATTCTGGAGGCTGAGCTTTTTCCTGGCCTGACATGATCCCAGGATGAAGGGTGTTAGAGCAGGCATTGCCTGCTGGGATTCTGTTTACACGGCTGGCCTTTGTTGCTGAATCACAAGCATTTATTGACTTTATCTGACAAACTGATGCTCGTGCTTTACCTTTCTGAATGCTAAGATGCTGCTTGTGAATTTAATGCAGGACGTGACTCTGCTGCTGCTGCCAGAAATGTGGTGAAAAACACATCTGCAGCATGAAAAACTAGAAAATCAAGGAGGTAGTGACAACAGGCCAGGCACAAGTCAAGGCAGCTTCTGGGAAAGGTCGGTCCTGTGCACACAAGAGGGGAAGAAACCTAGGGCTAATGAACTTGCATAAATTAACTTTTGGCACTCCCTTCCCTCTTGGGACTCTAGACACAGTAACACTAGAAAAAGCAGACAGATGCTTCAGTTCATAGTCTCTTCATTAAATTAGAAAACTCCTCCAAACAAAAAAACCAAGCAAAAACATGAAAAAAAAGGGAATAGAAAAAAGGCTACTCGGAGTGTGTAAAAGGGAAGACAATGACTGCTGAGGAACCCTTTCCTCTGTCTCACTTCTTCATGTGTTGGAAATTTCATCCCAGCAAGCCATACTTTCTTGTCAAAGGCTTTACTTTGGTGCCAACCCCACAAAGACAAACTCTATGGGCAATAACCTGATAGTGGAGCTTCTGCCCAAAGAAAACAGAACTTCCAGACAAAATCTCCTCCACTGCCATTCTCCAGACTCAACAACATTGTATGATCATCAGACCCTTCCCAGAGTCTTCTCAGAGCAATTTCTGCCCTTGCAAGATGCCTCTTACTTTCCATCGCTCTGATCCAGCATAAGGCAGTTGTTGCCTCCCCTGGTTTTCTGCAGCTGTCACCTGTAGTAAGTAGTACCTAGGCAGTAGTACTACTAGTAGTACTAGTAAGCAGGACCAGTAGTAGCAAGTGCCTAGGATGGGCGTAAATAATGAACTTCAGGTCTAGAAAACAACTGTTAGAGCTTGGAAGTTCTGAAGTGTTGACAATAATTCCAGAAACTGGCTAGTCCCTTGCTCTATGCATTCTTGGTTTTGTTGGTGAGCATAAAATGCATCAATTAGCAGGCACTTCCAGAGTGCTCTTTTCCTACATGGTAAGGAACAAGGCAAATTAGAAGTTAAATTTGGTTTCATGTATTGTGCATTAATAGATCAATTCTCATCTAGTCCCAACGGAAGAGACAGCACTCAGTTTGCTAATGTGTTTGTAATATTAGACAGCCCTTGAAATGTGACACTGTATTTAAATGTGACCTAAAAGTCATTTAAAGAAAATTTCATATGGGACAAAAATGCTGATGGAGTGTTTATAAATATTTACATATTTGTTAAGAACATGGAACTCAGCACTAATTTTAGCACTGTGGTAACACCAAAGAGGGCAGGATATTTTTATGGTTATTCTGAACTTCAGTTTGTGTGAACATGTGGGAGGCGTCACTGAGCTCCAGGTCTTCCACTGTCCTTGGAGGTCAGTATATGTAAAGCTTATATTTACAGCCTTGTAAACTACTCCGTACTGGCAGACTGTGTCACTGGCAAATTGTCACCAATGACCCAGGATGAAATATCTTTCCCAATTTCCTGTTCTCTTTGTGCTTTGCATAGTTTCAAGGATACTGCCTGCGAGAAGGTAAGAACGACAAATCACAATGTGCAGAGTAACCTAAATTCAGCATCTCTAAAAGGGATCAGGCGTGTGTGTGTAATGCAGAGACATATTTGGATGAGTTCCTCAGGTCACCTTCCCTTATAGGCCACAGGGAGGAACAAGCACCTCCAGTCTAAACAAGGGAGAAACCAGCACCTCCCACTCTAAATATGAAGTTAAGTGTAGACTGAACAAACCATATCTGAAAATACACCTCTAATCAGGCACTTGAGATGACTAACTTAGATGTAGATGGTAGGCATTGGAAACATCAGGTAAGGATGGATCCCTCTGCTTCTGAATCCTCATTTTTCAAAGTATATTACGGCAACATTTATTGCTCAAGGTGCTTTTGATAAGTCCCAAAAGTTATTTGCTTCTGGCCCTGTATTTTCTGCTGAGGTAAGCATACATGTAGCTTTTCTGTTCTGAGTCTACTTTAAGTAGATAAATGCTGCACCATCCCAGTGTTGTCCCTTACTGCATTCAAATTTGTCATTTTCTTTGAGGAGAGAACTGAGCACACAGGGTAGATTTTCATTTCATTACGCTTCTAGATGTGTGTATCAGCAAAAACTTGTTTTATAGAGCATACTTTATGCAGAGTTGAGGGTCATGAAATATGTGATGGTTTAGCATTTCAATGGAAACCATATACCATGTTTGCTGTCATTATGCTGCTGAAGGAGAATAAGAGAAATTAGTTTACCTACCTACTGTTTATCAGGTACCCAAATGCCACACTGATTACTGCTTTTCTGAGCTGGATATACATTTCTATACCCTTAGAGGGAATAAAAAAAGATTGAAGACTACTGAGACTTCCTAGTTTCTCAAGTCAAATGAAATGTGGGTTTGTGGCCAGCTACAATAATATAATTAGAGGAGGCAATATACAACCCTATTAGGAGGTCTGGACCCTTCTGCTACAAAGACATGCATTTTTTGTTACAATACACAAATCTCTTTGTAATGAAAACAGAAGGGTCTCAAAACAATTCAGATTTCTCAAGCAATGATAAAAAAGATTGCATGACTCAGTCAATTTTTTTTACATACAGGATATCAGGACATTTTCAGCCAATAGGAAATAATTTTGTTTCAGGCTGTTTATCACCAGCATCATGAAATCTGCCAGTATCAGTGTCTCATATTTTCCAGCACCAATTATGTGAGGACCCCAAAGCTTAAGTGTCCAGTACGTCCTGGAAGGAAGAAACTTGATGAGAAAATGAAGAGATCCATCATATGCCTGTGCAGCTCACTCCGGTTCCTGCATTATCCTGCACTTAAAAAGTGGCCTTGAACTCCTGACAGCATTATGAAGCAATGTTCATCAGTTCTTTGCTCCGGGCAGCACTTGTTTTGCCAGCTTGAATCACCTCAAAGTTAAGTGCCTGAATTCTTTTTCCAGTTAATGAAGAGAAATCGCCACTTTTACAGTGTAATTCATCTCTGCTGGTTTAGACATCTTGGCTGGGGCTTGCACTCCAACCTGGTGTTTCTGTGGGATCTCTGGCTAAGTAAAGGTCATCAATGTACTCACCTGTATGTGTGGCTTCTATTTACCTTTTCATAAAGAATACATATTCACAACAAAAATAAAAAAGAAATATAGAAATTCTTTTACTTCAGTGAGAGAAAAAGATCATCCTTTCCAATGGTGGGGAAAAAGATGTATGAGAATCAGCATGTGAGAGAAAGATAGAAGATGGCTAAAGTGAAGGAAAAGTGACTATTTCCAAACATATTAGACAGTGAATTTACTCTGGATCTGCTTCTGTTTAATTTAATGGTAACAGTTCTGCCTACTTCAGGGCGTGGGATAAAGCCAGATAGCACTGTGAACGAACACATGCCCATTAGGAAATTAATGATTACTGTGGTAGGAATGTTTAGAAGGCTGAAAAATTAGGCCAGCTTTAAACATTAAAAAATTTAACTTCACTAAATTAATCGCTTAACATCATACTTCTCAATAATGGCTAAATCTTACAGAATATTAATCATCACTGTTTTGTACACAAACCTGTTAGTCCTTAACACTTATCCTGAATTAGCTGTGAGTACATAATGTCAAGTAGCTGATGCTGTGTAGTTAGCATCAGCTGTGCCTAAAGGAATCCACACAACAAATGTTAGTTTTTATCCCAGGGGCTCATGCATCGAGTTCTAGATCTCATGGGTATGAAAGCCAACAACTGATGTAGGACTGTTCTTTTTAAGTAGCTCATTTAAAGCACTTTTTCATGTGGTTAGGGCACTGTGGTGATGTGTCTGTAGCCACAAGATGTGCAGTGAAGCTAAATTAAGATTCTCATTCTTTTTAACTACTCACCACTGTGAGCAGTACAGATTGATACAGTCCATAGGAGTTTTATTTGTATCAAAGGCAATGCTTGTAATGTATCTGAGAAAGTAAACCTTGGGCAGTTCTGACCT
The DNA here is from genome assembly GCA_013397975.1 of Machaerirhynchus nigripectus. Classification (NCBI taxonomy): domain Eukaryota; kingdom Metazoa; phylum Chordata; class Aves; order Passeriformes; family Dicruridae; genus Machaerirhynchus; species Machaerirhynchus nigripectus. Next base: position 102,754 of record VZRQ01007481.1, on the reverse strand, counting down.
CTAAATTCTCTAAATTCCAATGAACAGTAGCTGTAGTACTTTTTTATTTCACAATGCATTTATCAGTGATTATCTTGAACTTTATCCCTCTTTGATTTTATAGAGTTAACAGTTGATGAAATCAGGATAGCACAGTGCAGGCAGTATTGCTGAAACTTGTATAATGATTAGCTTGACAACATATCCTTAAAGTGAACGAAAGAAATTTACTCCAAAATTTTTTCTTCGTGCATCCAGGAGAGGACGAAGTAATAAGTAAATAATTATTTTGTGAAATGAAGCTTCAAATTAATTCTATAATTTTTCTCTATATTTTCTGAGTGGGATTGGAAAACCTTTCTTGAAACTCGAGGGTAGTTCACATGTTCTAACTTTGGGTGCTAAAACTTTAGGTACTCAGTCTAGCTTAAGAAGTAGTCTCCCTCTGTCTAAATATAGACTCCCTTTAGAGAGAGAGGAGTGATTCACACCTTAGGGAGTGATTGAAAGCAGAAATATAATTTTGAGTGCTCTGAGGTCACATACAGACATCTACCCCTGTTGCAGTATCTTGCCATGGCTTGTTTCTCTGCAGGAGAGACAGTTGGCATGTGCAACAGCAAAGCCTGTCAGCAATGCAGGTATTGCTCCCACTGACTGAGGCTCTGGAGTGAGGCTGAACGAGTTTCAAAGTGGCAATACTTTTATGTCCCCCTTGTGCATAAAGGGAGCTTAGGAAAATCAGGCTTATTTGGAAATACTGGGTGCCCAAAAGCAGGTGGTGGTAAAGCTCTCTGCCGTGTTCATTCTTGGTCAAGGATTTTCCAGAATGACAAGGCAAACGTTTGTACCGCGACTGTTTTGCTAGTATCTGATGCTTCAAGCATCTCTGTACAAGTTTTAAAAAGAGTGACAGTATTTACTGAATGATACTGCAGCATTTGCAGTCACTTTGCCTTCTGTTTTTTGTAGTAAACTAGATGGATACATCAAAAGGTCCATCTTTGTCTTGTGGAATATTTTGGAGGATGATATAAACTACTATAGTTACTGTGAGGTAGAGGTATAGCAGATGAAGGTTTCAGTTTTATCATTTACAGAGGCTTCTCTCTCATACCAGTAGGAGATCAAGATTAAATCTGGCATGTTTTCTCTACATTAATACTGCTATTCAATTTCCCTTTTCTTGGCACAAATATATATACTAATAGTACACTAAAAGTTAGTCTTTAGCCTTTTTATATTTTATTTGAAAGTGAATACGTTTTCACAAAATTATTATCAAGTTAAAAGATTTAGTCATAGAACTTTCTTCTGAGTACTAGGATTCATTAGTTTCATAACTGTCAGCCTCACTACTATTTAAGGAGGTCTCATATACTCAGTTTCAGAAAAGTACAGGAAAGAGGAAGGTTTATGGGAAAGGCAACCTTTTGCACTGAGTCATACGCAAACATCTTCCGATCTCTCCTGATATGACATCAGCAAATTTCAATGCATGGGAGAAAACACGTGAGTGGATGAGTGCCAGAACATGCTAGAGAGAATGAAAAGTTTCTGCTAGACTGGGAATCATAAGAATCTGAAATGTTTATATGTAGTAGGTCAGCAGTGTGCTGATTCACACTTGTACAGTTTGTCCTCTAATCTAGGGTATGGGAATGTGGCAATTGATGATTTTTCTTCTTTCAAAATGCCATTACAACATAAAAAAATGGTTATTTGCTTTCCTGACAATTAAAAACCATAAAAAGTGCTACTCAGAATTCAGAGGTTCACTCAGAAATGTCTGGTGGGTTCTTGTGTGACAGCAGTCTCTGGAGGCATCCCCTGCCCTTTGTGCTGTGAGGTTATGGCCAGCCCCTCACACAAGTCCTCTGGGGCTTTCCTGTCTGTCCTTTCACACAGGTCTGTGGGATTTTTGGCCTCTGCACAAGTCCAGGTTCTTTATCTCTCTCGCCTCTGGGAAGCTTTACCTTCGAGCCCGAACAGATGAGAAACGCCTGCAGATGTTGTTTCAGGTTGTTTATTTCTTCTTATCTCTAGCTGGCTCTCAGCTCCGGCCATAAGTCTGATGCCAACCGTGTCCGAGCGGGAACTGCCCAGTCCTGGGCTGTTCCATCCCTTTTGTCCCCTTTCCATGATCCAACCATTCTTCACAATGTATTTATTATTTATTAGTATTTTATATTTATTAGTACCAGTAGTTGAGTGGTAAAAGTTTTAAGTGACGGAAGAATACTAGATTTAGACTTGAGTAATTTATGGGAATTATTTTGATGCTTGTTTTTACTTCTGTAGGTTTTTTCACAGGTTCATTTTTAAACTATCCATAGGCAAAAAGAGTCATGAAGGAAGAGCTAGAGTAAAAAAACCCCAAAATTAATATTGGACCAACTATTAAAAACATCTCCAACTCTTCTAGGAATCACAAATGGTTGCTTCATTAAACAATAAATGCAGCCTAGACATGATGATTCTTGTGGTGGACACAGAATTTTAAAGATACTTCTTAACAGCAAATTCCCAGGGCTGTGAAAAAGTGATTTGAAGAATGTAAGACACAAGTAATATGGATTTCTAGTAATGATTTTGAAAGTCTTCAGCTGGAAATAAAAAATGAGCTCATTGCGTCAAAACGTAAAAGCAATACTCCAGATGAATGACCAGCAGAAAAATCCCCCAGATTTTCAAGCTTAACAACTTTTTTTTAACTACATGGGTAAAACTAGAAGATTCTGTGGAAAATGTTAAAAATGTGATCAAAATACATAAGCATAACTCCTATTTTCATCTGAAGGACAAAGATATATTATTCTTGCGATACATAAGTGATTCCAATCAATCACTTTTAAAAAATAAATAAAATAGCAAAAATATAAAAATCAAATAATTTTGGAATTCTCTTTGTTCATAGTCCAAGACTAGTGCAAACTATTCAAACTGTTACAGATTGAAACATTTTTCAATGCATTAAAAACTATGTATTTGAACACTTTACATTGCATTGCACTTGGTATGAAATCTGTGGTAAATTTATAATAGCTAGGTAACTAATTTGGGAGATTATTTTAAAGTATCATTTGGACTTGTTTCAAGGTTACAGTGTGAAAAGCAAAACTGGTTTTTAAACAACTCAGTACAACGAACTTGACTTAAAAAACATTTCTTAAGTTTCAAAAGAACTATATATAGCATTGTGAGAGTACTGCAGCACAATTCAGAATGATTTATTAGGATCACCGGTTCTAAGGCTTATGGGCAGAAAGATAAAAACTTCAGTACTGACACCTTGAAAGCCTTGTGACACAGAGACAATTAGCCCTGTAGAAGTTATAAAAAGAAGCGTGGGTCAGGAAAATGCTTTGACAAGAATGCTGCCTAGTCATTTCCTATTGAAGAGAGAAAATGTGAGCTTTAAAAATGAATGTGCTGGCACTTCTTAAAAAAACCCCAGTTTCCTCTGCCTTAAGGTTACATGCTATAGCCTTACTAACTACAGTGGAAGGAAGGGGGACACTGTTGTAGAAGGAAGTACAAACATTTGAACACTACCAGCAGTGTCATTGTCTCTCTTCTTGAAGTCAGAGAGAATGTTTTGGCAAAGGTGACAAACTGTCCCCGTGGCTGCTGGGAGTACAAGATCCTGGACACTCCAGCACAGCTCTGTGTGGGAAATGCACAGTCAGCTGCATGGGGAGTTTGGCAGAGAAGAAAAAAGCCATGACGTAAGAAAGTCATATTATTTGAGTGACAGTAAGTGATGACAAATTTCCTAACAACTGATGAAACAGAAAATTCTTACCAAAACCAAATACTGTTTGGATTCTTTACCTGGATATCATATGTGAAAAAAACCCCAAAAACCCAAACGGTGTTCATTTTTACATCTTTCCATCTTGGTTGTTGATCCATTTGATTTCCATTAAAAAACCCCACAGAAACAAACTCCCAAAATGCAATAGCTGTCATAGGAAAAAGATGATAATGTCATCTATATGTGACTTATCTTGGAATAAGTTTAAAGAAAAAAACAAACTGTGCCTTGTGAAATTATTATAAGGCAAGTTAGCAGAAGGAAAGTAGGAAGAATTGCTTTATAGTGAGGAACCTGTAGCATCACCATTCATACCCTGCAGACTACGAAAAATATGATAGAAATTGTAGTATGTACCTGTGAAAGATGATTTTGCTATCTCAGGGCAAAAGTCTATGCTTCTAAGTGTAAGTGGTCTGATTTTCAGGCACCTTTAATATGTGCATGGTGCACCAAATTTCGTGGCATGTGCTGAATTTGTGCTCAGTGAACCAAAAGGAAGATGTGGATGCTCAGTATCAGCTAAAAAACAGGTCATTTCTTCAGGCAGGCTTATGTATTGGTGTGGGCTCTTGATTTCAGATATTCAGGTTTCAAAAATTTGAGTTTATTACAGATTTATAAAACAAATTCTTCATCCACTGAAAGATTTATTTCTGGGCTCCTCAGTGCTTTTTGCCGCTGTTCTAAGGGAAAGCAGTGCAAGCTGGCTCTCTAAGCAGATAAGACTGTGATAAGTTGCAGCAGTTTAGTAAAGTCTTTCTCACTCATTTTATAACATACAATAAACTATGTTTATATTTTACTTTTTTGTTCTTGGAAATTTCCTTACACAATTCACGGGATAGTTTTATTGGATTGTCACTGGTCAAGGATCATCAATAAATTTGGCAGAAGGCAATGGAATGAGTTCTCTTAATTGCACATATGCAAGCTTGCTAGGTACACTGATGTGGTTGGGGTGCCTTTAAGATGAAAATGTGTCCCTTTTTTTGTATAACAAATATATTTTAGGGAGATTAAGAACAAAAGATGTCTGTCTTGCATATGATCAGTTACAGGTGATTTTGAAAAAGCTCAGAGCTCTTGGTGTTTCTGACTATAGGCCTTTAGACTCAGACCTACTCCAGCATATCATATTATTTTTCATGTATTGTTCAGGCTAAACTTCAAATCTTCAAGTCTTCAAAGAGAGAAAAGGTTTAAATTAAATTTATATAATGTAAAAGTGGCTTGTTATTTAAACAACTTTAATTTTAAACATGTATTTTGAAACAGATAGGGGTCCAGCTTCTTAATATTCCATAATAAGCTCCCAGCTCCACACTTGTGCAGACATTTAGGAGGGATAATTAATATGTAATCTCTCCACCTCCCATTCCCTAGGCGTTGCACCAATTACACTGCAGAGGTAACAACTGCATGCATTTGTAGCTGCACTAGGAATTTGACTGAGTGAAATGAGAATGAGAAGAGTGTTTCTGACAGGTGAGGAATGGAGAGACAAAATTCCCTTGCAAGTGTCTCTATGATACAACCAGCATCCACTGTGAGTTCTGCATTGAGTTCTGACACTTGCCATGCTGTTGAGTTAACCAGGTAGAAAATACCTTGAGTGTCAATATGTGTCTGTTTTAGAGACTGGCAGTTCAGGGAGCCTGAGGGACTGGAGTCTCACCGAATGTGCAGGGAGAGCAAAGCCTGACTACTCGTCACCATAAGAAATACGGGACAGAGCAGGTGCTGTTCAAGTCCCCGTTTCTGATTTATCCAACACAGAATCAAGCATATAGAAGTTTAGTGGATTTGGAGGTCTTTAAATCTCGTTGTAGACCAAAAAAAAGGTAATGACGCTCTGTAGCAAAAGATGTTAAAATATTGATATAAAATAGAATAAATTAGTAACAAGAAATACAATATTTACAGTATGAATTTCTCCTATAACAACTTCCTAGCTCTGACAGCGTTGTCAGCTGTGTCTTGCAGAGCTTCTGTGGCTCAGGCTCATAGTAGAGGGTAAATCAAAGCCATGGAGTCTCTATATTTCAAACACTCCTAGTTTAATTGCGTAAGACCTTCAGTTATTCAGGTAATTGCAAGTGGGGGAACCCTTTCCATTGGAAATCTGACACCAGTACTGCAGCAGAAGGCTGCCTACTGAAAATTTGTCTCCTTTCAGACAAATAAGACTAAGTTTGAAATTTCCTAAATCTCTCACAGGTGTCACAGCAGAAGCACAGATTCCTGCATAACCCAAAAGCTGCTAAACTGTGATGAACCTTAATTGTGCACTTTTGCTTGAAAGTTAAGAAAAAAGAATTAAGGTTCAGGGAGGTTACCTCTATCTTATGTGCAGAAATCCCTTGGCTTGTATGGGCAATGGGAGCACAGGAAGCCCTCCAAAATACTTCAAATTCTGAAAAAAGACTTCTCTCTTGAATAATGCTTCAGGCTGTGTCTCCATGCTTTTCCACTGAAATATTCAGTAAATGAGCCTCACCTGAGGTACTTGTAGTAGATGAATTCATCTGATTTCCTCTCTAACAGCTTATGTGTTCAGGGATAATAATTAGGGGCAGAGAGATAACAATTATCCCTCTCTCCCTCTAATCACTAAGTCCACTGGACTTGCTGGAGCATGTCCTTCTCTTTCTTGCAGTAGTGACCCCTCAGACAGAATATAGTACTACAAATGCAGTTTCAAAAGTAGCAAAAAGTCCTTCCCTAAATCTGTTGTCTGCACTTTCATAGGCAGGGTGCTTATGGCCTTTGCTGCAGCTGCTTGTACTTGTTTCACATGTCCATCAGGCCCCTGAGGTCCATTTCTGCAGAGCTGCTTCCTAAATGTGTGCCGTGTAGCCTGTACTATCTCATGGAGTTGTTCCCATTTGAGATGAGGGACTTTATATTTGCTTGTCATAGAATTTCCTCAGTTGGAATGGACACATAAGAACCATGAAGTGCAACTGCCTTCTCCTCACAGGACTGCCTAAAGCTAACCCATATGACAAACTGTGTTGCCCAGACCCTCCTTGATCTCTGACAGGCTTGGTGCCATGACCAGTTCCCTGGGGAGCCTGTTCCAGTGACCAGTCACCCTCTCAGTGAAGAATCTTTTTCTAATATCCAATCTGAACTTCCCCTGCTTCATCCCATTTCCTCGTACCCTATCTCTGGTCACCAGAGAGGAGATCAGCACCTGCCCTCCACTGCCCACCTTGAGGAGGCTGTCAGCGGTGATGAGGTCCCCCCTCAGCCTTCTCTCCTTCAAGCTGAACAAGCCAAGTGACCTCAGCCACTCCTTGTAGGTCTTGCCCTCGAGGCCTTTCACCAATTTGTTTGCCCACCTCTGGACACTCTCATAAATTGATATTCTGCTCGTGTTGAGGTACCCCAAACTGAGCACAGGACTCAAGGTAGGGCCTCACTGTGTAGTGCAGAGTGGAACAACCACCTCTCTTGGCAGGCTGGCGATGCTGCGCCTGATGCACCTCAGGGCATGTTTGACTGTTTTGGCTGCCAGGGTACTGCTGACTCATATTCAACTGGCTGTCAACCCAAACCTCCAGATCTCTTTCCACAGGGAAAATATGAAAATATCTCTGGCCTGTCATCACCCAATTTGTACATGTAACCAAGATTATACCCATCTCAGGTGCAGAATCCAGAACTTTCTCTTGTTAAATTTCACATGGTTGCTGGTTGCCCAGCTCTCTATCCAGAATATATCTGGGTCATTCTGTAAGGCCTCTCTATCCTCAAGGGAGCTCACACCCTCTCCCAATTTAGTACCATCAGCAAACTTACCTAATTTACATTCTAGTCCTGCACCCAGATCTTTTATAAAAATATCAAAAGTTTTGCTGACAGCCTGTTTCTCCAGCTTGTCTACGATCTCTCTGAATAGCAATATATTTGGTGCCACCTGCCAGCTTGCAGAGAGTACACTGCTGCCCACAGTGTTAACGGAGACACTAAACAGTGTTGGTCCCAGCATCATCCCTGAGGGATGTCACTATTAACTGGCTGTCAGCTGAAATTTGCACCACTGATGATGACTCCTTGAGGCCAGCAGTCCAGCCAACTTCCCACCCGCATTACTGTTCACTCATCCAGCCCATATCTTACCAATTTGGTGGTACAGAGACTGTGAAGACTGTATCAAAGGTCTTAATAAAGTCAAAGTGTGCAGCATAACCCTGCTCTTTCCCTTATATCAGTGCCAGTCATCTCATCACAGGAAAAAAAGCAGATTGATCAGGCATATTTGGCCTTGGTAAATTAATGTTGACTCTTTGCAGTCATCTTATCTTTTATATGACTGGAGAAGGCTCCTAAGTACATTTGGTCCATGCTCTTCCCAGGGCCTGAGGTGAGGATGACTAGCCTGTAGCTCCTTGGCTCTTATCAGTGAAAACTGAAGCAAAAAAAGGGATTGAGGACCCCATGTTTCTCCTTGTTACTTCTCTGTCCTGTAGTGGGATAGAGTTAATTTTATTCCTACCAGCTGGTACAGTGCTGGGTTTTTTTTATATTCAATATGAGAATAATGTTGACAACACGTTGATGTTTTGGTATTTGCTCAGTAGTGCTTACACTAAATCAAGGGCTTTTCAGTTTCTCATACTCTGATAATGAGGAGATGAACAGGAAGCCGGGAGCAGGCATGGCTGGAACAGCTGATCCAAACTGGCCAAGGGGATATTCCATACAATAGAATGTCATTCTTGGTATATAAACTGAGGGGAGTTGACCAGGAGCTGCTGGGGAATGGGATGGGCATCGGTCAGTTGGTGGTGAGCAACTGTGTTGTGCATCTCCTGTTTTTCTTTGGTTTTATTCCTCCCTCTCTCTTTTGTTATCTCACTTTTCAATCTTCTTCTTTTACTTCTTCTAGCCTTATTATTTTATTTTGCTTTATTTCAGTTACCAAGCTGTTCTTATCTCAACCTGTGGGCCTTGCCTTTTTCCCCTGATTCTCCTCCCTATCACACTGGGGATTGAGTGGGGTAAATGACTGCATGGTACATAGTTTCTGGGGTTAAACCATGGCAGTCTCAGTCTCCTTAGATGTCCTTTTGCTGCCTCTGTCCTTACAGAAGACTTTCTTGCTGACTTTGTTTTTCCTTTCTTTTTTCCCCCTAAAAATATACTGTCTAGATTTTCTACGTAATGACCAGATCCTGAATTTCTTGTGTCCCACGTGGTATTCATAGAGGAGAAACAACACCAACAAAAAAACCCAGCCATATAGCTGAATTGCTATAGGATATAGTGAATCCCACTTGAGGATGTCTGGGATTCTCTCAGCACATCTCCCTGGGTGGTGAATAATTATCACAGCAGGATCTCTGCATCTTGCCTGCCTTAATTCTGCTTTCAACATAAGAGGCACAAACTGGGAGGAATGGCTATCATTACAATGGACTAACTGGAACAAAACAGGAGTGGGAGTTCATGCCAGCTGTGGAAGAATGCTATAAAGGTGGTTATTTTTATGTTAGGAGCTACAATGAAAACATTCCTGTACTTTATAAAATCGTGTAATATAAACAAGAAGAAATTCCTGTAAATAAAAGTTGTAACTTCTGTATCAGATGCAGTATTCTTTCTGCTAAGTTGTCCTTCAAATAGTAACCTTTTGGTCAGAGTTTATAAGGTAATAAATTCCAAGTATTATATTTACAGAGATATGTAGACAGCCAACATTATGTTTCGCAGTTTCTGTAGTTCCGTCTGCACCGGTCTCATAGGGTGATGCATGCTCCATGCCATGTGGTGCCCAGTGACTCACGGCCCTGTGCCTCAAGGCTCACCCTACCCAGGGTGTGCTTCTTGCAGCCACTGCTGCTTGGGCTTAGCTTTGGGTAACTGATGGGATCCTGTGGTCTTAGGACATTGTCATCATCTTCTTTGTATGGTTGTTCATTTCTCTGTGTCTGAAATAATGCAAATGGTTGTGTTGAAGCCTGTTAGGGTAGTGATTTTATAGCACGCAGTGGAATACCTGTGTTTCACAGGAACATGGGAAGTCACAGGGGAAAATATCTCTACAAGCTGCCTGATGGTGAATGACTAGATAGGAAACTGGTGTGAAAATATAATTCCTTGATGCTAAATATATTTTTTTCTTTTGAAACCAAACTTTTAATTAGCAGTAATTACAGGATCTTTCTCTTTTTCACCTGGCCTCAAATCTAGTTTCCATTAAAATGTGGTTTTATGGAATCCTTTTATAGCTCTTACTAATGACAACAGTTTTCAAATGTCATCAGCTGCTTAATGTTTAACATGCTTTCTGATGTCCTTAACCTCAGAGTTTACCAGATTAGATATTCATTTCCCACAAGGGGGATAAAAAAGGAATTTTCCTGGCTGACGTTAGCAGTATATTCTATATATACAGTTGTTTGCATTAAGCCATGATCTGTCAATACTTAGGAAATAGCAAAGGTGTTTTCCCATTGCTAGTAGAGCATGATTCTTTGAAAAATGTTCTTTCTTTTAGAAATTGAAAAAATCTTCCATGACAGTTTTGCCTTATCCTCTACTAATTTTGAAGACACAAAGGTCTTCAAGGTTGCTGAAGACAGCAAACTTTTCTCTATACATAAAACTGGGAAAAATGGCTATACAACAACATACTGATACTAATGACATATTCACTTGGTCATGGAGGTCTAGAAATGGCTGAAAAGCTGTGTGAAAGAAGTTTCTATTTTCCATCTGTAAGCTGTGCAAGGATTTTTTTTTAAGTATATACAAGTATCTCTGATATCGGAATTGTGTAATGTTCCCCCTAAAGATCTGTTGCCCCTAACAACCCTTTGGTTTGTTTGTTTTTAAACTTCCTTTGTGAGTATTTTGTTGTAAAATACTTTAAAATGCACATATATTTCTAACACAAAACCCAAGAAAACCACCAAGGCTGACTTGATGCCTTTCTTTTAGGGAGGAAGAATGGTGTAGAGCAAAAATTCACCCCAGATCCATGGGAATCTGTCATGGGGACCTTTGCCAAGCAATGTGAACAGATAATTTAGGTTCTGTTTTATTTTCAGTTTCTTTACAGAAAGCTGAAACCATCCAAGTGCATTGTTGACAGAAAAGGACTTCTAGAAGATACTTGCCTTTGATCTCCTGCCATACTGTGCTATGGAAGTTATCAAGTGCTCTCAGAACTGCTAGAGCAAATTTTGCCCTCTGAATGCTCTTATCCATCAGAGCTATGTCCCATATCTCTAACAGCTGTCACAGTTTTCTCACAGAGTTATCTCCATCTGAAGGAGAGCAGGTGTTATTTCTAGCACTCCTTCGTGGCCTGGCATCAGCAGTCTCTCACTGTCACCGCAGGACCATGGCAATGCTCCAAGCTGCACATTTCCCACAAACACCGGATGGCGGGGATCTAGGGATTAACAACAGGGCCCACACCTAATTTTCTGATATAAAACTATAGCACTCAGGAGGTTTATTTCACCTACCTGTATTCTTTTTCCTCCAGTCACATTAGAGTAATATTAGAGTTTGAATTGTCATCATCCCAAGGTCAAGCGGTCCCGTTTTTGCTTGTTTTGGGCATACACTATCAGGAAAATCATAATCTTAGCTAAGTGAAAAAAAAAAGCTTCCTTTTCAACACCTCTTTCAAGTATGGGAAACAGATGGCTCTCTCCATGCTTCATGACTGTTATCATTTGATGTGAAGTATCTCCAGTGTTTGGATTTGACACATGCAAGGGCACCGCTCTCTGCTTTAACACATCTTCCATATCTTGAAGATATTTAGGGATGCTACAAGGCACCGGTTCAGAACAGTTCCTTAGGCTATGGTCGCTTTATGATGTAGCTGTTATAAATGAAAAAAATGTCCAGTGACTATTATGGAGAATACTGTGCCTCACTCCAGTTAGATATCCTTATTTCCTGTCTGCCCATTCATGACAAGTGACTGTCAAAAAGGAAGAACCATCTCTATTTCACATCTCTGACTCAGCTGAACAGATCAGAGCACCACCAATGTTCATGAGCCTTTTCTGCTAGACAGAGCAAAATCATGAAGGAGGACCTAACTTTTCTCTGGATAGCTCTAGACGGCTCCAGATAACTTAGCTTGCCTATCTAAAGGTCCCATTTACCTATTTTTGCTGAATCACATAGAGCATAATTTAGTCTGAAAGAAAAAACTTGGAGGATTGGAAAAAATCAGTGTTGGATTCATGAACCTAAGAAACTCCACAGGGTTTTTTTTTGTTTGTTTGTTTATGAATTTGCTGGTTCTTTGCTACCTACTTGTTCTTCAAACTGTGTGTTACTAATTTTGGGGGCTCTTAATGAATGAAGGACACTCATTAGGGTTCTTCAGCAGTGTAAATAATGCTTTCTATGCCTAATTTCTTTTTAAACAATGAAGTTTGTTTTTTTTTAAATTACAAAGTAAGATTTTAAAAAGTGAAAGATGAGTAGTAGGATTTCATCAGTTTTAAGTTAATACAATATAGTAAAATTTCCTTGACTAGTTTCAAGGAATTTTATGCTACTGGTTTTCCACCAATTGGTTAGATTGATTAGAACCTTAATGTTGTCTTAAATTGTAACATTCATCACCCTAAGTCATAAAAAGACTGAGTATGGAACACTCATAAACACAATTAATAAATTACAGTTCCCCAGCAGTGATGTACTGTTACACACAAAACCTTAGCAGAAAAGGCAGAATATTTATAAGTCATCACTGTGGTTTTGTGCTGCAGAAAAGAAAAGCTCTATCTGGAATGCTTGTTATTTATTTATTTTCCTCCACTGATTTCATTGAACTGGAAGAAATATTACAGGAAACAATTATTTTTGTTGCAAAAATTACTTTTGTTATGCAAAAGATGAATGGCAGCAGTAGTAGCATCCCCTCTTTCAGCTATATTTTGAAGTAGGATACATTAACAACTAATTATGTAACTTTGAAGAGGCTGATCTCTGTGCCTGGGAGTCCTATTTCCACATTTCAACAATTTTGGGTATGTTAATTTCCCCACTGATTTGAAGCTTACTACCTTATGCTTACCTGCCACTTCCTTCATGGATCCAGAAACTACTGTTGTGAACCTCTCTTTCTACTGCCTTCCTCTCCCTCCGTGTCACATGTGGAGTTCAGTCAGTGACCTTGGCATGCTCGTGTCCCTGAACCCTGCTGGTTTTTTGTGGGTGTAGTCCTCAATAACTTGCCAGGTTGTCCCCAAACCACTTGACTAAGCAGTAAATTGAACCCAGCTCCTAAACTGTCCTTCAAACCATTTTCCTAATGTCTATTTGTCTGTGCATAAAATATCACTGCAGACGACATTGCCACATCAACCACTCTGCAAAGAATTATGGCTTTGGAATGGTGATGACTGCTTAAATATCAAATGGGCATATTATGTGTTCTATGAAATACATGTTTCTATTTGAAATACTGTGCATTATGTAACTACAATGTCCCACCTAAACAAATAAGTGGTATCTGAAGCTTCCTGTAATTGGACATTCTACTGATAGCGAAGATTATAACTGATGATATGGACAATGCAATAAAACATGATGAAAGGTAATGAAATCCTGTACCTTGTCTTAACAGATTTACTTGCTTACTGTCTTTTGATGTCTTCAGCAAGACTAGAAGCCCAAACTGCCCAGTCTACTGTTTCTAGGTTGTGGTATCACCCAAACATGACATGCCTTTTGAACTGGCAGAAGAATGCTGCCCCAACCCTAAAACATGTCACTGATATTGCGGGGAAAAGCCATTTTGAGATGATGCTTTCTTAGCTTATTTTGAGGAATGCACTGGTTAAATAAAAGTGATTAAAAGTGGAGCAAGTAACAAGGCATCTAATTTCAAATCAGTTTCTTTTGCAGCCTGCAGTAGTGTCATCAACCTGTAATCTACCTTCTAACTTCAATATTTTTTTGAGAGAAGGTGGGGAAGTGAAATTTGACTTTCAAATCTGATACATAATAAAGGAACAGATAATCTTGGGAACAAACACTTTCCAGACTAAAGGTGACCAAAAAGAGTCTGTTTTCCCTCAGAAAACATACCTTCTCGGCCCTTAAATTCATGTCTTCTCTCTTGTATCTCCTTCACTTAAATCAATGCAAAACAAAAAAATATTTATTTATTTTTTTCTTTGAATTATCTGAAAAGGATGGCTGTTAGGAGAGAAAAGTGCTCCTTTAGAAATCAGAGGGTTGAAATGCTTTAATTTAAGCTCACATGATTAAGGGTATACAGTTTAAAATTTGAGGGCAAATGAGGCTGGCATTCTAGAAAAATCAATACAGATCAATTTACCTCCAATTATTTTCTTACTGCTATCCTAGAGAAGAACACCTGGGTTACTAAAATAGCAAATAGTAGTGGAGGTTCATTGCATATCTCAGTAAAAATTAAGAGATGAAGTAAGAAAGAGAGAGAGATTCTGGCCTCAGTCATGTCAATGCTAGAGAAGGATTTACTAAAAAGGAATTTAATCCCACCACCCTTTTTAGGCCTTAATCGTTTGAATTTTGTTCCCATGATGGAGAACACCTGTACAATGCCCACTTCAGCCCTACAGTGTAACCTCATTCAATATCTAGCAACTCTCATCAATCTTTAATGGAGCTATCAGGAAAACGTATATCACTGGAAAATCCAGTTCTCTTTATTTGATGATTCATTTGAAATTCAAGGTAGATGCCACCCTCGCCTTCCCACTTCCCCCCAAAATTACCAGATAATAGAAGTAACAAGTCAAAATAGACAGGATCTCTTTCTACAAGCCTTCATTTCAGCTCCCTTTCTCCCTGGACTATTTGGGTTATTAGAAACTTGCTTTAAGAAAACCAGTTTCCTCGAGACTAAAAATCTGAGTATATGTTACATGCCAGAAGTAGGAAAATTTTACATACCCCATGATAATTTTCATTGATATCTAGCAGATGCATGTACTTTATGTGAGTGTGTGTCTATATATCTGACTATTATGTACACATATATGGCAATATCTAATTAACACGAATAAAAAAAATTCCACTTTACAAAAGATGTTAAACCATATAAAGGCGTGATATTTGTATCAAGAGCCAAGTTAGGAAGGACTTTTGCCATTTAAATTGCCAAGTTAAATACAGCACAACTGAAGTAAACCTGTCCCTCCAGGCATTCATAAGCCTACACTTGGGAGCTCTTGCAAGTTAACTTAGCACCAACTGTATCTTATTTAACTTGGCTGTTTAGAGGGCTAACCCTTCAGCAACTTGGCTCATACTGGCCGTATCACACCTTTACATGACTGACCTTCCCCTCTCAGCTTTCCCTCTTTTAGTGCATGCTGAGTGGTTTTGATCAGATCTGATTTATGCTATTTTGGCCAATTTACATGAAAGACACAAAGAAAATCTCTGAAGGACAGGTCTGCAAGCATAAAATATAATTGGATGGAAATGGACCTGTTCACATTCTTTTCACCTCAGCTCAGCATGAGAGCATTAAGTGCCAGCTGCCTGGTTTTGCCTGTTGTCTGTGCCACCCTACAAGGAACTTTCCCCAAAGCCTGGGAGTTGAACCTTTTGTGCTCTTGTGCAGAGCTCATGCATTGCAATAAAAGAAGCAGGTACCTGCTCTGGGAGGCAGTCAGGGTTGGGTGCAATTACAGAAGAAAATGGAGAGAGCAGCTGGTGTGTTACTGAAGGCTTCTGCAGTAATGTGTCAGGGCATGCAGGCAGTAGAGCTAGATGGTAGTGCTAAAAGTGCACAGAGGTTCAGATCTTGATTCTTTTGGTAAATACAAGCCTGAGAGACACTAAATTAGAGTATTGGATTCCTGTAGAAAAGTGTCACTTGTGACTACCACAGTGAAGAGAGAATTCAGCAAAGAAAAGAATTTATTTTTTACATTAAAATGCTGTTGCCATGTAGGGCATGGGAAACCAAACTTCTTCAGATTGCAGATCATACATAACAAAAAACACTCCCAGGAGACTTCTGTCACTTGAGTCAGCAAAAACAGAATAAATGGCAATGGAATCTGATGGAAATATTGTGCTGCAATCTTTGTAGATTATTACCTGAGATAATTAAACACTTAGAAGTCGTAGTAATGCCTGCAGTATAAGCACTTAGATTAGATAGAAAGAAAACAAAAGGACTTCTCTGAGATGTGTACGTCACTGCACACATGGTGTCATACCATCTTCCGATCTGGCATGACATTCCAGTCTGTGCAATAAAACCTCTCCATTCAAGCTGATGCATGGACAGAGACGCAGGAGGAGTAAACAAAGAGGGGTCAAATGTCCCCCAAGAACTGGGCTGGATGAAGATGGATTTATTGGTGGTAGGAGAAGGGAATGAGTGTATCATCCGTCTTCTTGGTGGTAGTAACTGTATAACACACAGAGTGAACAGCACCCTTCACACTGTTCTGAAAATTGGGCCCACATCAATGAATTTAATATTATATAGCCAGGGTATGGTTCTGTTTACGGCTAACCCTAAGGAAGTATCGTCTTCCACGAGAGAAATGAGGAGGACCTTTCCCAGTACCTGGGACCTAGCTGCACTTCAGGGATCAGTGGTGGACTTGGCACTGCTGGGTTCACAGTTGGACTCGATGATCTTAGAGGTCTTTTCCAACCTAAATGACTCCGTGACTCTTGGCCATATGGGATGATCATCCCATGGGCTCTGTGAACAAGCAGGGTGACATCTTGCAGTGCGGGCAAAGCCAGTGATGGAAGGAACTTTTGTCTACATCCACCAAGGCAGACTGGCCGAGGACATGTCCATGAGGCTAATTGAATATTTGGTTCCTTTTCGTGTCTGGGTTGGTGTTTCATTGAGTTGGGTAAATAAAGATGCTTTAGCAGAAGCAGATGCATCTTGATAGTACACCATCAGCAAGCCCTATAACCTATGTCATTCAGAGCTAAAAATTAAACCTATTATTGCCTGGATTTGTACTCCACCTTGCTATCTCATATCTCTGATGCCAGTTTTCAAGAACAAGATACGCAAAGAAGCAATAACTTTTTTCACACATTCTGCTGTAGATAATGTTTACGGTCTTCTGTTCTTTTTATTTGAACACACTGTGCTGGCACATCCTCCTGTGTAGTGAAACCATCTGAGCTCAGGGACTGATTATGCAGAATGAAACCAGAGCTCAGTTTTCCTGCTCCCATAATATGTCATATTAAATACTGATAGTTTCTGATTTCTGTGTAAATATTTCACGTGATTTCAGATAAACAGAATGTTTAGCTTCAGGACATAGAATGAAAAATAGGAGACAAGACAAAATAATGTAAGCTAGTTGGAGGGAAGGAAAAAAAATGCAGCAGTACAGTAAATTGTTTTCCAACTGAAAGAGCAAGTGACAGATCTGAGATGACCTATGAGTTTAACTCCACAGTTCCCTGTTTTTTAAAGACTATTGAGGTTGTTTAGTTTCATGGTATGACATAGAACATGGAATTTACATTAAAATTTCTGCAGCCAAAACCTATTATTCTAAAAAGAAAATAAGTTTTATTACAGTACTTCAAGAGATGGAGTACTCACTATCACTTAGCCCAAAATTTCAAGGGATTGATTAAACTGCAATAGAGGGTTTCAATTATCTATGTTGAGATCTAAAATTAGTCTAAAATCTGAATTCACAAATCCCAATCATCTGTGCAAAACCTTTCTCCACACAAAAGTCAGATCAACCTTCACAAGTTTAATATCAGAGTTAGGGAGGAAAGAGAGAACCAATCTGTACAGTCTACTACTTAATGAGTGCACAGTAAAATGGTGTTAAAATATTTTCTATTTCCTTAGGCTGCTTTCTAAGCTTTTTCCCAAGATTATATCCATAGGTTATATTTGCTTCAGTACACCATTTTTCTGTGGAAGCTCAGTCTGTGTCATAAATTCAGTGAAACAGTGCACTATATGAAACTGCTTAACGTGGATCTCACTTTCTCTGATGTAAACTAACCAGACAAATTAAAGTGGGCTGAGGAGATAGAGCCTGTACTGCAGACAGTAAAACTAAACTCTGCTTGAAAGTTACAGAGAAAAACTGACTGAAGTGTTTGTTTAAAAGGACGAAATTAGACATCTTTGTATATTTAACAGGGTACAGGTTGAACGGAAAAATATATTATTTTTTTTTGATTCTTTGCAGTTTAGCAGTTGTCTATTGCTCACTTTCTAATCCAAAGTGCATCTTTTAGATGAGCTATTGTCTCATATCTCTCGAAATTTATCTGATAAGAAAAGCCATTTTTATCTCTGATGTTGTAAAGATGAGACTCACTGGTAAAAGTGTGCGGCACGCCCTATTTGATTCAGCATGTAGTTAAAGACAGAAGGAATATTAAACTTTGAGCTGTTACTTCGTCATCTGTTTTGATCTCTAAATTTTGACGGTACATTTTCATAGAGAAAAAGAGGAATATTGAAAAATATGAATTCTGTGGCAGTTGTCAGTGTCAATATAAAAGGCTCCACACACTGTTTTTTTTTCTAAAAACTGTTCTTGCAAATTCTGATCCCTCATCTCCATTTTATGCCAAAAGTCTTCCTGGTTGGATTGCAGTGTTGCAATCAACATTTCTGGCTTTCCTTTTGTTGTACCCATTCTGTTTCTTTCTGCTCAGACTTTACTTTCATCAATAGTTAATGTAGTTGCTCAGCTTTGCACACTTCTACTGATACCTGTTATCCTCATTTCTTTTCTCTTTTTATAGTGTTCTCTATTCTTATACCTACTCATATATTCACATGGATATTTCTGGAATAGATAAACCCTTTTTTTTTTCCATCTCCCTGCTAATGATCTAGCCAATCTTCATGAAGTAGGACAGAGGTACTCTCTGCACCTCTCTGGCTGTGTCTAGACTTATCGTTTGTTGTTAAGTGCCATGCAATACATGGCATTATCTATCAACTGCTGACAAAGAGCTGGTGTGTACAACAGTGCCTTTCTCGATGCAGGATTTACCTCCTGGGGAAACCAGAGATATCTGTGATGGGTTTGGCATGTGCTCAGGCACACGGAGGCCCAGGTACCTCCATGCAGCCAGAAGGAAGATTGTCTAGATTGTGTCACTATATATATGTGCATGTGTGTTTATATGTATACCATTAAAGCACAGAGGACAGGGCCTGATTCAAGCCCATAGTGCTGGGGGCTGGCCTTTGCCAATACTTGTAAGTACTGCAAAACCAAATAGCAGTGGACATGAACTGTAACCCGGTGTGCAGACTTTCTTCCTGGCCACGTTGTCATTTAGCAGCACTCCCTTGCGCACAGGGTAATCTCCACCCACAGACTGGAGTGTGTAGGGACTTGAGGTGCCATGGCTCACACTGGTTGCTGTTGACACACACAGCTCTGGGATGCAGCTGAGTTGGTTACTCTTTGCCCACGTGGCCCTCTCCTACAATCCACCAGCTGAGCTGTGCTTATGGTTACTTTCCCTCTGGCTGAAGAGGTTCTCAGGAGGGCAGCCCCAGTGGCAGGGGATGGTGTCTGTTCTGTCTCTCAGGCATCTCGCAGTCCTGCATTACTGCACCGAGAGCGTCAGTGTTCTCTTCTAAGGGGATAAAACATATACCTCAACAAATGCCTCCATATCAAATTTTGTGAGTAAATCAAAATCCACATATGCTGCTGGCTCAGTCCAATTATTCTGGTGTAGAGTCTGGGAGCAGTACTGTACCATACAGTGCTCTGTACATTCCCCTTGGTGCCTACACACTATTCTCTGTGCTCTTGCATAATTTTCAGGAATGTAAGCAGTTGTACTACCTCTAGGGAAAGTTTTCATGCTGCTTGGAACACAGGACTTCTGCTTTGAGAATATGCAGTCCCTCAGAGAAGGGACACAGTGGAGGCCAGTACAGAGCAGAACTACAAGGACAGCCCTGCTCAAAGGCTCTGTGCTAAGGATGCTGATACGTGCTGAGCACAAGTATAATAAAAATAATTACGTGGTTGAGCTTTATTTAGGGAATTGGGAAATGTGATTCAAATCTCCTTAGATGGAAGAGGAAATCGAACTCTGTCCCTCTCTCTGCCCTTCCCCCCCCCCTTCCAAAACAAAGGTGATTTGGCTAATGTACATTGAGAGAGGGAGGACAAGGAAGTAGGAAATGGATCATCAACCACAGCTGCATATAAAAAAACCAGCAGAAACCCCTTGTTGCTCTGGAATTCAAGTAGGTTTGCTAAGAACATGCCTGTTAGACTGAGACCCTGATGAACTACAGGTGGTGGAATTCCTCATTTCTAGGTCCTTGCTGGGCTTTAGGGTAAACTTGTTTCTGACCTGAATGATGTTATAAGCACTTTCAGAGTCTGCATGTTTGTTTTACTTAACTATCTGTGGAACTCCTAGATAAAACTGTAATATGCCTCTGGAATTCAGGTACCTTTTCTGACGAGTTTAACATTGAGTGCAACAAAGAGTTTTGCTCTTTTGCAAAGGTGTTTATGTATCAGACTGAGTAGCCTGTCAGCACCAATCTTTCTCCTCCGCTGTCAAGTGTCCTTTCTTATAATGTTGTCCTGGTGCTGGCTGGGAAAGAGTTAATTTTCTTCCTAGGAGCTGGTACAGTGCTGTGTTTTGGATTTAGTATAACATTGTTAACACACTGATGTTGCTGTTGTTGCTAAGTACTGCTTACCCTCTGTCAAGGACTTCTCAGTTTTCCATGCTCTGCCAGTGAGAAGAAGCTGGGAGGGAGGGAGTATGGCTGGTACAGCTGACCCAAACCAGCAAAATGAATATTTCATACAATAGAATGTCACACGCGGTATATGAACTGGAGAGAGTTGGCTGGGAGGGGATGATCACTGCTCAGGGATGGGCTGGGCATCAGTCAGTGGGTGGTGAGCAATTATATGGTGCATCACTTGTTTTGCTTCAGTTTTATTCACCTCGCTCTCTCTCTCTCATTTTCATTACAATAACAGTAAATTATTATTATTATTAATAATATACTTTATTTCAATTAATAAACTGTTCTTAGCTCAAGAGTTTAATCTTTTTCTGATTCTCCACCCCATCCTGCCAGTAGGGGGAAAGTGAGCAAGGAGCTGCGTGGGACTTAGTTGCTGGCTGGGGTAAATACACAGCACATGGAGGAGTAAATATCACTGCATACATGTGAGTCACGGTTTTTTGAAAAACATGCCTAAAGACAGCACATCATCTCTGAACCTGGCCCTGTAGCTCTCTGCAGTTAAACATAAATAGCTCATGCAATAAAATTCGCCTTCATAACATAGTAAAAAAGTAGAAATTCTCCTTTGAGAACATAATCTCAGGGATCACTTTCATCCCTTCTCATAGCCATTAATTTATGTAACAATAAAAACATGTAACGTTCAAAGTGCAGTGTAAATGGCACCATGACTAAATTGTAAAAAAATCCCCAACATTACATCAAAGATATAGTATTTTTTTGGAATGAACATGCTCATTTCTTTGTATAAATGAAGGCTCTCTTCCACAGAAGCAGAAATTGCTCTAACTGAAATATCTACTTAGTTAAAGCTTAATTTATCATTAACAACATGAGTCAGAGTTACCATGAGTCTATAAGGAAACAATAGGGGAAAATACATGGTCTTTATCCTGAATTCTCTGGCCCCACTAAAGCCACACAATTTTGAGTGTTTAACGAAAAAAAACAGGTTTGGGCATGTACTGTTACGTCTACACCAGTAAATAAGCCAAGAGGAGGGCGCAGGCTTGAGGGCTGTCTCATGACTGTTTGAACCCTTCCTGGCACAGCTTCGGCTCTGGTGGCACTCTTGAGTGGCGCCAGGCTAGGGCTGATGAAGGGGATTGTTTCCAGAAGGGAGACAGAAATGTGTTCTTCCTGCTAGTGGGGGAAGAGAGCTGAGCTTTGTGCATGTGAGTAAGACAACGTTGCTTGGCTTTGGGGTCAGAGACTGCTCCCCAGTTTATTTATTAGAAAAGGGGTAGCCTAAACTTTCATCTCTACTGTCAGGTTAGCTTGGGTTTGAGCCTGAGGCCAGACTATTCTTTTGTCCATACAAGCCTAAGTGTTGGCTTATGGTCTGGCTCTGGTCTGTAGGGAACCAAGTGGGGAAAAGTAAGCACAGAGAGTGTGACTGCTTCAAGCTTCTCCACTGCCCACACGGATGGTATGAGTGCAGCTGGTGAAGCCCAGCTGGCTGGAGAACAAGGGGTGAAACAGTGCTCTCTGCTCACCACTGCCTGAACACAGGTTCCTCTCCCCTCCATCCCTGATTCCTCACCTCCCAACTCATGCAGCTGAACCCTCTATACATTTTGTAGCAAAGACCTTGAGGAGCATACGCTCTCTTCAATTGCAAACTACTCTGACCATATCCCAGTGGAAATCCAAATACCCTTTGTGAATTTGATATTGTAAACATTCTGGCTGTTTTATATTTCCTGACTGTGGCAGGTTCTTATTTGTGTAAGAAATGGTTTCTGTGGAAGATTTCTGAAAAATGCAACAGAACAGGTGAAGTGGTACAGAACAGACAGAAGGTAATCTGTGTGATGACCGGTTCCTCTATAGACACCTAGGTATGTCTTCACAAAATAATTTTATCTGAATTTTCTCCTGTCACCCCTACCACTACATTGTTCATTTTGCTATAGACTGTTCTATCCTTCTACTCAGATGTTATTTCCCTTTCAAAAGGCAAAATATTTGAAAGCAGTTTATGTTTTTCCTTTTTAATGTTTACTTGACATGACTGCAGAAACAAACACAAGAACCTCAGAGCTTCAGTCAGCTTGGCAATGACACAATTAGGTGCTTAAGAAAAGGGTGTAAGAGGTATGGGCACATATCTCTGCAGCTTCCAGCAAACAATTATTAAAGACTATCCTATGAGCTGTACCTCCAATATAATATTAAATTGCTAGCAATGAATTTATGGTCCATGAATCAGCCTTCTTTTTACTCTTTTCTTAATTTTTAGATATTGTGCATTAATTTTATCTCTTTTTTTTAGCAATCATTGGATATCTCAAACCTGAAATATGTGTTCTTCTAGGCAAGCTGTATGTTTTGTCTGCCTCCTCAGTAGATGCACTTTTATGGAAAATTGTTCCATACTAGCTGCGGTTTATTTTATGATTCAGGGTATATTTTTAAAGAAAAAGCCTTTCGTGGAAAGAATTTGTGTTCTACCTACAGCAGATTTACTACTGACATTAGAAACACATCACCAGCACAACCTGTAACCCTGACATTTCCATTAATCCCCTGCAGTTAATTCCACTTGTGGGGAATTAATTGTACCAAATTATTTGTACCAAATTATTTAATCAGGGCCTTACCATCTCAATATGACCTCCTCGCTTCTAGTTTGAATTCAGATGGAGGAAAGCATATTTAAAAACTGTGATGAAATCTCCCAAATGAGTAATACCTAAACTCATTGCAGAAGAAGGAGACAGAAGGTCTGCAGTCCTATTTAAAAGAATGTATCAAATTACCTTAATGATACCTGATCAGCAGACCTAATCAGTATATCAGAAGCAATTAAGTTACATCTATAAGATATGAAGCAATGTTAAATTTGTGTGAGGAGAAACACTGGGTGTGTAATCACTAATATTTCTCCTAGCCAGCAACAATTGCAGTGAATGAGAAACTGCATGAGCCTTGTGTGCTTTAAGGGAAATTAACTGGATTCTGTTTGTCTGGAACAGAAACCTTTCCCTAACAATATCTTAGATATGTAGTAACCAGGAAGTGAACCATTTAAAGGAGCTGATCCACTCCCTGTTGCAGTGAACTAGAAGTTTCTTCAGTGTTGAGCTTTCCCTTCCATTTCTTTGGAGTTCTGAAGTATTTGCTGTGATTGCAAAAGATTTCTCAACTGGTGGTTAGAAAGGCAAAAGTTCAGTTCTCATGGCCAAATCCCCAAAAAATTGAGGTCCAAAAGATGAGGCTGTTTATTTCAATTTAATATTTTTGAAATCTTATGTTTTGCTAAATCGAACTTCATCTAAAGTAGTAGGCTGATTTATGATCTTTCAAGAGAAACTGGTAATTGATTGAGTCATTTTATGTTAAGTCCATTATGAGCAAGTAGAGCTATCACTAATACTTTTTTGTATGCTCTTTGTTTACATAGACACAGAATGTCCTCACTGAATTTTATT
Organism: Machaerirhynchus nigripectus; assembly: GCA_013397975.1. NCBI lineage: Eukaryota > Metazoa > Chordata > Aves > Passeriformes > Dicruridae > Machaerirhynchus > Machaerirhynchus nigripectus. The sequence continues at coordinate 78,765 of VZRQ01007481.1, read as the reverse complement.
TCTAGACCTTTCCAAGTCCCATTCTAGAAGGACTTGGAAATGTAATTCTAGAGGGAGATGCAGGGCTGGGAGAAATTTTTTACGGAGATATACTTTTGTTCCATTCTTAGAGGCAGCTGAAAGTAACACTTTTGTTGTTAGTTTTTCTAAATTCTGAAATATTTTACAATATATTGCAAGGGTGTTCTTCTGGCCTTACAATTATCCCATGTGAAGTGTTGACCTTTCATGTGACTGTGGAGGAATTCATATAGATCACGGGAAATCCTGAAAATAAGGATGAATTACACGGAAGTCAGAAGGAAGATGAGGCAGATTAAACGTGTGTGGTGCCATTTTAGTTGCTGTAGGGCCATGGTAGGTGCAGGCAGGACACAGGAATTACAGAATACTTGTGTTTTCCTGGACTGGCAGTGGAAACTCAGGCAGGACATTCCAGGGCATCTCGCATCGCACTAGGTCCTGTGTTCAGGCAACTGAATTTCACACTTGATTCTGCACAATGTCTTTTTCTCCTTCCAGTGTTCTCCCTGTCCTTCTCTTTGCTGACCAGGGAATATATATTTATAACCAGATTTATGGCTACAGATCAGCTTGGCCAGTGTGATTGTTACATCTTTGTAGGCCTTATAATACAGACCTTGGGATGATTGAGGCATTAATTCAACTGTCATTTAAACTTTTAATGTGTCTCTCCTTGGACATACTTCATCTCATTTTGACTACAACATCTTGAGAACAAGCACTGCAGCAGAGTCATGGACTACCCAGGCCTTCTGGACATGAATGACTACCTAAAAGTAAACTAGCAATGGTAGCCTAGAACCTGTATGACTTCTTAGAAGTGGTAGTTCACAACTGCCAGTATGTATAAGAGTTAATTAGAATGGGCATTTGTTAGCCTGAACAACACTGCATGATGCTTTTGAATTGCACAAGCTGCAATGTCCCATCCACAGGTTGTTTCCATGGATAGAAGATTGTTTAAAAAGCTGTGGTGACTCAGTGATACTGCCTGTTGTGGAAAGGATTTTCATACTGTGGAATGTGAGGAGGTGACACTGGTAACCAGGTGAGCTGGTTAAACAAGCTGATCTCAGCAGTCCAGGGCTTTCCTTTTGGCAATACCAAGACAACTGCAACTGCGAGGTTGGAAGCCACCACACTCCTGCAACTGAATAGCCCATATCCCAGCATTTATAGGTCTATACATAGCCAAAGAAATATGACATCTTTCTGGAGACCTCTGGGGAGAGGGAACAACTTTCCCAATGATTTCTTGCACTAGTGTGAGATAGCCCACCCCGGCTCCACAAGTGGTGGTGTAATACTGGTGCTCTCCAGACTTCACTTCTACAGCTGGACATTTAGAAGCTGTCACATCAACATAAGCCTGCTTCTCAGAATATTAAAAAGACCTGGTTTTTTTTTAGGTTTGATTTGCTCTAGAGGCGTATTTGGGGTAAGGCCTTTGAGCTGGCTTTGCTTCAAAAAAAGCACGTAAATCTTGGGACATACAATCCTTGCTAGATAGAATTGTTAACTTCATCCTTCATCAGGGCCCTTTAGTGCACACATGTATTTAAAAATGTGTATCGAATATGGCATGAAATATCTCACGCTCATTTACCTTCATCATTTTAGCCAGAGAGATAGTAGATGTCCCATCCCTGGAAACAATCAGGGTCAGGTTGGATGGGGCTCTGAGCAACCTGATCTAGTTGAAGATGTCCCTGTTCATTGCAGGAAGGTTGGACTACACAATTTTCCAGGTCCCTTCCAACCCAAACTGCTCTATGATTCTATGATTATTAAACATATGCATTTGACACATAAAATGAGATGGTTTTGTTACATCTCAAAGCTATAAACTCTGTCTTCATGTTAGGTTTCAGTCTCAATTCTTTTCACCTTAAATTACTCCAGTGGGCAAAATTATAAATAGTTTCTGACTTTATTTAGCTCAGTGTTTATACAGTTGTGTTAAATACACACACACACACACACACACACACACACACACACACACATACACAGAGTATAAGCAAGACAAATGACTATTCTGCAATAAATTTTCAAGATCTGCTTGAAATATTCACAGAAACATTGAAGTTCAGCATGGGGGAAGAGTAGCAGCTTCGTGTGTGAGAAAGACATGATCCTAACTAACTTCTGCTGTCCATTTTTTGACGGATGCAGGAGCAAGACAATAACCAATTTAGTACAGTTGTTACAAACAACAGCTTATCCTTTTCTTGATGAATGAGTTATTTCACAATTTATGATTTCTCCATAGCAGTCTTTGCCACATTGTTTTGTTTAATCTTTGTTCTATAAAACATAGAACACCTCGTTGTGAACTAGCTCCCACTCGGTGTTGAACTCCTCCTTGGAAGTTATGACCATTTCTGACCTCCCTGCCAAAATAAAGCCTCCCAAAGCTCAGGAACACTTTGAGACCCTTTCCCCCACATAGGGTAGGCAGCAATAATTTATTCTTTGTTTAGAACGGGGCATGTTTCTGCAGCAGTGGAAAGCTGCACATTGGGAACTTAAATTCCACAATTTCAGTTGTGTTTGTAAAAACCTGCCACATTAACTGACCATATCTTTGAAGGTCCACTTGAATATGAGAGAAGGGTGTATTGTTTCCATGTTCATAGTCAGTTCATTCTTGAATTTTTTGGTCACCCAACCTTTCTCTCATTTATCTGAAGTTCTCTGGAAATTTTCTTTACATAACAGCCAGAGGACTAATGTTACTGAATGTTTTCTTAAAAAAATTACAGCTGCAGGGAGTTTACTGCATTGTTTCTTCTAGAATTACACTCATTTTCTCCACACAGGAGAGATTTTCATATGTACTCTTGGATTTTCAGAAACAGATAATATATGTGTACATCCAATTATTTCTACTCGTGGTTGTTATAAAAAAAATCTTAAAATTGTCAACTACACCAATGTCTACATGTTGTAGACATCTGGCAGGTTCAAATTTATTTAATTCATAAAATAAAAAAAAGATACGTAACTCTCTCCAAGCCTTGCTGTCTCATGTTGAGATCAGTGGAACTAGTCTTGGATGAATCAGGGAAATTTGGTGTTCCGTTTTCAAATCCCTTCCTTTCAGTGCATAAGCTGATAATTTCTTACACTTCCAGAGCCTCTGCTTGCTCCTTTGCATGCAGCTGTCACTGCTGTCACTAAAATTGCTCAAGACTTACACCCTCACCTTTTTCTCTCTGTTCATATTTCCAGCACCTAAAAGACCCAGACTGAAGATGCAAGACTGTTACATTCTATTACATTCTATTACTTTGGGCAAAAAAATGGAGTCATAAGGTACCCTGCACTTGCTAAAATTATAGCTTTAGAATAAATTAATATTTCAAGCAATTAATACAGTGCTTTAGTCTGCCCAGTCTGACCTAAATGAAACTTTTATTTCATTATTGGCTTGGTCCACTTTCATGCTTGATTCATATTCAGCCTTTCCAGGTCTTTCACATCAACTCCTGTTCCTGCACAGGCATTTTCACAAGATTTCTCTTTGTTTGGTGTCGGGCTGAGACTAGCAGATGGATTTGCAGGACCACGGGCCGGAGTCAGTATTGCAGATATCTGCTTCTTTTTAGTAACAGCCCACCTTTATTCTGCTTTTTGTTAAATAATCCATAATAAAACACGACATATTTTTAGGGAATTAGCCTCAAAACCAGACTCTACAATTGTGGCAAAAACCGTGTTAAAAATCAAAGTAGATCTTTCTTAAGTTAACAATTTTACAGTCTCACTGTACAATATCAGCAGAACTTCTTCTTCTGTTAAATGTGAAAAAAGTTTTAAGTAAACTATATATATATTCTTCATCTTTACATCTGGTGGGAGCAGAGGTAATTTTCTATTTCATCTCATTTGATACAAATCCTCCATTTATTTTAGCATTTGATTTTGAATCCTCTTTTTGCTCTGTTTTCTCGATATCTGTCTTTGTTTTGACACGGTGCCTTCTGTAAAGACGGTAGCCTGAGGATCAATATATGTTAAGTATTAAATAAAGGCATTACAAAAATTGCCCGAAAAAGGTGCTGTAGTAACATATAGCCATGCAACATTTTCTTTCCTTATATTGCTAAAATATTTCAGCACCTCCAGATAGTTTCTTTAAAGCTATGCTTTGATTTTGAAATGCTTTTGATTATTTTTAACCCTTCTTATTTTCTCCACATACATTGAAAGTTAAACTGATAATAGTAATGATAATTATACTGCTATAATAGAAAATCACTGTACTTTACCTCCTAAAATTAGTAGTGCAAACAACAGCTGGAAAATGCTGTAGATGAGTGGGAAAGTGAACATCAGTTCAAGCTGTTCAGGAGTGAATGAGAGCTGTACTATAGTTGAACACAGCTGAGTGTTTTGCATGCCTGTTTCCAGAGACACTGTACGACATCTAAAGGGAATAATACAAAGACAGTTGTGAGATAGCATCCAGTGGGTCCTTATGCTTTTTACTAATTTGGATAAGCAAACAATGTAATGGTTAACTAAGAAAATTGTATCCTTCAGTTGACATAGTCAGGTCCACCTATGGCTAGTACCACCAGTTATTGGCAGTTCAGCAGCTGTAAAAGAAGTAAACCCACCTTAAAGGCACATATGTGGCACTCGCTGTCGCCCTCTCTTGCAGTGATGTTCTAAATTGTAGACTGCTGCATCTACATGAGAGGTTTTATTGCAGTCCCAACCTACTTACAATCAGGTCTGTTTCACGTGTTTGAAGTGCAAGACATTAGCACACAAAGGGAAAACATATGAAGGATTGGAGGAAATGCTATAGCCAGAATCTGTAAATAAATGTGTACAAGAAAAGTTTTGTCTCCATATAGTATTGCAAAAAGCAGGGTTGGTGACTGAGTGACTCTGTAACATAACTAATGTTTAGGGAGCATTCTCAGCATTGATCAACCATTAAATGAAATCTTTTTACACAGTTGAATAAAGATGTGGAATACCTGTGCCATGACAGACCAGCTACACGAGCTAGAAAGAATCCTAAAATATAGCCAGCTGCTGGAAATATGGTGCCAATGATCCATAATTTGGGTGAGATAATCCAGGAGCCTTGGTAGAGTATTCCCCCAACCACAGCAATGAGCACGATGAGCACTGCTCCCACAATGGAACCAACCTGTGAAGGGAAAGAGGAGGGACTGAGTCAGAATCACAGAATCACAGAATACTGTGCAAATGAGATCTCAAGGAAATTTAATGGCAACAACATGATGTCAAACATGCCTGTGATTGCCTCTGAGTCACTGAGAGTCTTGTTAAACTCAAAACCTAATGTTTACAGCAATACAACTCACAGAAGGCAGAGAGATTAGATAGCTGCCATTTTTCCCAAACAAGAGATGTATGTTGCACTTCAACGTGAGACAACAGCTCTAGATCAAGACACAGCTGTAATAGGTATGTGCAGCTGATACCTGTAAAACTAGTCTTTTGAAGGCTTGACTATAATTGTACTTAGGACTGGAGTTTAAAAATAATTTCACAGGTGGGATATGAGTGAGGAAGGGTGCACACATTAGAAAAATTTCCCCAGAGTTGTAGGAAAACTGACAGCCAAGTAGGTAGAATACTGCATTTTGCTCCCCCCTTTGGTGAATTACACTGAGGCTTAGTACAGTGTGTGCTAACCAGACACTAGACTGCTAGTGAGCTAGTGCTAGGAAATTATTTGCAAGTGCAGGGGTAAATCTTTAACAGGGCTGAAAATTCATGCTTGAAAACTGGTTATGAGCTTGTATAGCTCTTCTAGATAGACATAATCACTGCAGTTGATCTTATTTCCAGTGTCTGAATGTACTGAGATCTTTACCGCTGCTTGCCTAAAAAAGTTATAACTCACTCTCTTTTCAATACACAAGAGAAATGTCTGTCATTAAAGCATATGTTGCCAGGGATCTCAGAGATAGACTTCTTAGTCTAAGCTTAGGAGAATCTATTCCTCAGCTAAAACATGTATTCTCATTGAAGTGGCTTCATCAGTCTTTGGTTGAAGCATTTTTAAGAGCACTGAATGAAGTGCTTTTGTTTGGCTGAGCTATTAACCACATGCACCTAGGAAGAAGAAACATGGTCTGGCCATGACAAGCCCTTCTTTCACCTGGCACACTGCCTTTGTGTTCTTGTCTCAATTTCTCCCTATATGGGCCTTAATCTGACAGCTGTGGCTCAATCTTCACTTGCTGCTTCCTCGTCCTACACAAAGCAAACTGTCAATGGACTGTTCTGTGGGTTGCTCACCCACTTGGCAAGAAAGGGGATGAAGCAGGGCTTTGCTGAGAGATCGAGTGGACTTTCTTTTCATGTGAGTACAAGTCCATGCTTTTCCCTTGACTGATTAAACAGAAATAGTAAGCTGTGAGTGCATTTAAAAATGCAACATGATAAGCTAGCAGTTTAATGAAAAAGAATTGACTTAAAAAGACCTTACTTGTGCTCTATGCTGTCTGAGCCTATAGCAAAGAAATGATAACAAAATATAGGTAGAAAAATGAATGACCAGACTAGTTTTCTCTAAGAAAATTTAGATAATATATATGTTAACTAAGAATGGTTAGCAAAGGCCAAAAGCTCTCAGCACATCTGAAAATCTCTTTAAACCTAAACCAAATGCTCAGAATGATTAATTTCCTGTTACCTTAAATGGGGCTTAATTATTGTTATTTTGATGAGAACAGTTTTTGCCAAAACCCCCATATTTTTGATGTGTCTGAAGCCATCTTGCAAAAATAACTGTATTTTGTGAATAATTTTTTTTTGTTTTTATAAGAGTTGGAATATTTTCAGTTTATTATTTTAAAATAAAAATTGACATCCCACTCAAAACTCGGCCTACAAAAAAAAATGAAACTGTTGTGAAAAAAATGCATTTTGATGCAAAAAGGCATTTTGATCCAGAATGATTTTATTTTTTATTGTTTTGCAGAGAAAAACTGCTTTCCATTGACCTGAATGATTTGCCTTCCAATTTCAGTTTACTTTATATACTGAACTCAATTACTAACATAGCTGCAGCCAAAGACAAAAGTAGGTTCTTTAGATAATGATATTTTCTAATAATGCATGCAACTCATGCATGTTTGTGCAGGGGGAAAGCAATATATTTCCACACCATCTCATTTGTTCTCTGCTGAAAACTTTCCAGGTCCTGTGAAGTCAGATACTAATACTATGAATAGCAATGTACTGCTTCAGTGGTGCCACTGATTCCATAATTTGTCCATAATTGTTTACGCTTCAGCCTTATATATCTTACCTTAAGTATGATTTTCGCTTTACTAGGCCATTTGTGGTTAACAAATATTCCAAATGAAACAGGAATTACAAGAGCGACCAGAGAAAGTCCTGTGAAAAAGAAGAGAGAAGTTAAGGCCAGTCATGGTGCAGAAGCTCACAACAGGACAGGCACCATGTCGAGTGACTGTGGGCATGGAGCAGCCCTTCAGGGGGCGTTTCTGGTGTGCACACCCCAGAGCATGCACGCACACTCTACCTGCACCTGCCCGTTTGCTTTCTGTAGTCTCTGTTATCTTTGGCAGCCTGTTGAAGTAATTGCTATTCTGCCGAGCTACATGCTCACTCACCTGCATCGGAAAGGCAGACAGAAATCTGAGTGTGCTAATCATCACTATCCTGTGATGTGAGTAGCTATATTAAATGTTCATTTTGTCTGCAGGTGTTTCGCTACTGTACCGTGTCAGCAACCGGTTTAGAGTTTCTTTTGTTTTGGCCTTCCCCCTCCAGTATTTATTTTGAAAGCACAAGCAATGTATGTGATTTTTGTTTTTCCCCAAGGACAATGGGAAGTGAAGTTGAAGAATGTGAAAGTGATTCTGCTGGCTTTCAAGATTAGCACAACATGAAACTGCACCTGATAAGCGCTAGGGCCACAGCTCTGCAAAGCACTGGAGCACGTATTTCTAAATACTTTAACTATTTTCTCTTTGTAGGTGGATGAGATTTTTGACAGGAAGTCAAATGAAGCCACTCCTGGCAGTGTAGATTGCAGCTTTTCAAAGAGACTCAGCAGTTTTAATCACTTGCTTAATTATCCACGTGTGCTTAAGTATTTTGCCAGATTATGGCCTCAGCATTTAGCACTTTGCAGGGTTGTGTCTTAAAGCTGTTACAAACACTTTCATCCAGGGGAAGCAGCTATTCCTATATTAATTATTCTATATTCTTATCCCAGTACCACCCAGGTCTCCAAACCAGTGGAAAGAAAAACATGCCCAATCTTGTCATAATTATCTGCACAATATTTATAATGCCTTCAAGTCTTTGGCAGAGCCATAGATGATGTGATTTTTGGTACCTAATGCCCATGGTGGTTATTAAAAAGTAGAAAGAGGAATATTTTTAAAAATCTCAGGTAATTTCTTCCTGACTGCAGGATGATGGTGTAGAGGTGGTTGTCACTGAAGGGAGGATAGACAGAAGGGAAAGTGCTGGTTCACTGGACTCACCAATGCTGTCATAGGGGAGTACAATTGCATCAGAATCAGTCCACATCTTGGTGTAAACAAAGAGGCAAAGTGGCATCATTCCCATTGCAAACACTGTGGAGCAAGTTGTCATGCTGATGCTGCAAAGAAATTGGTTCAGTGACTGTTCATCTCATGCTAGCCCATGGTCTTTCTCATTTTCTTATTACCATTTCACGGCTTGTGAAAGGTTGGGCAAGAAATGTTGCTGGCTGCAGACAATTTATCCTGTTTATCAGGTTAGAGAAAAGGTAAATGAAAGGAATGGCTTCTGCTGAAAATAAAAACCACAAAATATCAAGGTGTTCTGCAGCCACATAACCATAACTTTTGGTACAGAGGAGGCAGTCAGACAGGTGGCCAGCGGGAAGGTCTGTTGGCAAGTCTATCTGCATGCTTCCTGTCCGTCTGGTTTCAGACAGGATGCCAATCTGCACAGGGAACAGGGGCAGAGATGGACATCACATGGAGCTTTCCATTATACCAGAAGTTTTAGAGTGTTAAATTTTCACTCTGAACTCAACGGCATAGAAATCCATTTCATTGTCTAGTATGTGTGATGTAACTAAATTCCCTTTTCTGGCTTGTTTTGCTCTAGGCCAAGGAGTAGGTTCTAAGAATTGCTCAGTAAGGCTTAGCATAAGTATTGTTGTTGCATTTTGCAAAGATATTTCTGTGTTCTGTTGTACAAAAATGTCGTACTCAGACACAAAAGAACCATGCGGACACTGTTCTGTCAGGATAGGAGCCAGGGCCAAAAGAGAGAGCAAGAAGGGCCAAGGTAGGGCAAAGAAGGGGCAAAGAAGGAGGAAGAAGAAGAGGAAGAAGGCCCGGCTCTTTATTTAGTCAGTTATATATCTTTTTAGAGACAACCATGGATTGGAGGATGGGGTTACCACCTCTCCATGACACTGGTCAGACCAAAAGTCTATCATAATTCTCCACCTAACAAAAAGAATGATAATAATAGAGACCAGTAGGTAAACATGCCTGATGCTTACAGTAAAGTGCCTGAGAAATTCTACTACAGGAATGAAAACATAGAAAGACTGCAAAACTCAGGGCGACACAAAAAGATGCATTCTGCTACAGGAACGAAGAAAGAGGAAAAGGCAAGACATCTAAAATAAGGAGGAAACTCTCAGGATCAGAGTAGAATGGATAAGATTATGCCTACAAATCTCATTCTTCTGATCTAAAAATACTGAGAGAGGGTTCTTGTTAAGAGATTTTGGAAGCTTTCTTCTGATCCTCACTTCTGATTTCTCTTTTGTTGCTTGTCCTCAGGAAAGGGACTACTGGTCCTGGCCCACAAACTGATCAGATCCAGAGAAATATAGAAAAATTAATGCAGAAACCACAGGAATATCTGCATTAATTTTGGTTCCTGTCACTGTCTGCTTTAGAGTCATTGAATAGGATTTTGCAGCAGCCTCTGGCAAAAGGGTTCCTGTGGAAGTCTCCTACAGAGAAAAAGAGTCACAGGCTACAGTTAAGGTGTGATGAAGTCCCAAATGGATACAAGCCCTAATGTTTCCTATCTCTGTCTTTCCTGTGTCTTTATACTGTCTGTGAATGTACATCCTTCTCCAAAGTGTGGCCATCCTCTAACCACAGTCCCTGTTTCCACAGAAGCAGTTGTTTTTGTGAAACATCAAGAGATGTCTCTATGGGGAAGCATTAGAGGATATCAGCTGGGTTTGATTTACTAAGAAAGATATGAAACACCATACGTCACCTGACCATGATTATAATGCTAGTTATAAAACTAATGCCTGCTCTAAATTGTGGTCTATTTGCACAGAGAGGTTTTGAAGAAGAGCTATAGACAATGACAGTGGGTTGTAACGTATAATCATAAAATATTACAGTTAAAACCAAAATATGTCTGATATGATGGTCAGGTTTATATAATACTGTGATGGTTCCAGAAACCAGCCACACAACTTCTAATGTTATTCTTCTAATGAGAAGAGAAGATTGGCCTGCCTTGATAATCTGCTGTACCTCCTGTATCCTGTGGTCCCTGCATCTTTGTTGCAAAGGTACTGACCAAAAGCCTTTGACTAAGGTAAAGGTCTTTGTCTGAAGAACAACCTTTTAAAGGCATTTTCAATTAACTTCACCCTCTTTCATCATCATGGGATAGAAATCCTGTTCATGTTGATAGCATTATAAATTTGGATTTTTACCACTGATTTCAGTGGTGCAACTCTGAACATACAGAGCTGATCAAGCATAGTTTAGCTCAGTTTATTCTCCCAAGGAGAGATTAGAACAATATTTCAGACTTGTACTCAATATCTTCCCATCTGTGGTTTCTTAGACCTGGATTAATCGAAATTAAGCGTCTTACAATTCTTAGTATCGTAGATCTTTCTTCTACAATGAGGAAGTCAATGATTAGCAGAGCTGACCTCATTCATAATTTGAAAACTGTTTTTCCATCAACACCTGTATGTGACAGAAAAGTTTACTCTTTTCAAAGGATGGAAAAAATGTCATATTAAAGCTACAAATATTAACATTTATAGACTATTTACACTGGCTCCACATCTTTCTTATTTCTACTGTTTCTTCCATTTATAATTCACACTGGCATATGATAAATCGGATTAATGCTCCAATTTATTTTACTCTGTAGGAAAGACAAATGATCCTGTTTATTCTAGACCAAAATAATCAGGACATAAAAATAAAAAGATGGTTCATTTGTAAAGGCTCTTTGAGTTAATGAACCCCCCATGGAATTTGCATCAAGAGCAGTGTTCACTTCTCCTGTGTGTTTGATGTCCTAGGCCATGTCAGGTGCCTTACACATCTGTTTCTGAGTTCTTAGCACTTTGTCATTGACTGTCACACTTTGCCACAAAGGAGGATTTTTCGTTGCCCCCCAGTATGTAGGACTACTATACGTAGTGGTTTCTAGCCTGTAATATATTCCCTCAGTTTGAAGGCTTTGCATAAGTTTCCAGGAGCAGAAAGAATTATCGCAAGTGATATTCATTAGAACTAGTTCCCAAAGAGAAAATACATGCCTGTCTCTTCATTGTATAGAACACAAAAGGAGGGAAAACATTTTTCCACAGGAGCTCTTTTTCAAGAAACATTACTTCGAGAAAAATTGCATAGCCAATATTTTGTACAGAGGATTCTGATATTAAATCCTATGTGGGGTTGTTTTTTTTACTACTCAGAGTCTTGGGAGAAAGAAAAGTAATTCTAACTTGGGCAAAGTTTTCATAATGTATGTTATCTTAATTGTCTTCATAAATTATATTTTTTCCAGGATCTAAAGTTTTACAATAAAGATATTTTCTAATTTACACAGTTCTGTTGTGATAGCTTCCTCATGAATTCTCAATGAACCAAGGATATTTGCTATTCTGCTTATATTTACTCTGATTACAGATCAGACAGTCCTTTTCAATTTATAACTGTAAAATTTACAGTGTGAAGAGCCACATGAAGTATTTAGAGAATGGCTGCTCTTACCTTAGGTCCATGTCTCCATCCACCCAGTAGGCGATGACATTTGAGGCTGTGCCCCCTGGACAGCATCCCATGATCAGCACCACGACAGCTTGAATAGGAAGGACGTTAAAGGCCAAAGAGAGCAAGAAGGCTGTGAGAGGCATAATTCCAAACTGGCAAAGGAAACCCACAAATATACCCCAGGGTCTTTTTATGTGGCCCAAGAAATTTTTAAGTTCCACATTGCAGCCCATGGAGAACATCACCAAAGCCAGCATGATTGTTAGAACAGTACTTAAAACTATGCTCAAAGTTTGATTAAAATTATTCTCTGGTAATACACAAGATGTGCCATCACAAATAGTAGCATTTGCTGGACAAGCCGTGGAGTTTTCTGCCAAAAAGCCAGCGTTAAATTGCTGGGAAAGAAAGTTTGTCTGCATTTTGAAACACAGAACTGCTCAGTTCATCCCTGGTAAACTTTCAAGCCTGTGTAAATAGTTTTTTGTCAGTGACTTCTTTTAAATGATCCAGGAAGCAATAAAGTGCAATAAATGTCTGAAAACTCTTACTACTCGTGAAGGGTTTGGCACAGTGCTGATTCATCTAGTTATAAAAGTTGCACTTGCTTGGTACAGTGACAATTAATCATTTATTCATATGACGATGAGGAATCCCACATCAAGAGAATAGCTGTGTTAATATTTAAGGGTGTAAAGGAGGCTTGTAGTGCTGCTGAGCCCATGAAATGAGAATCACAGGAGGAAGAGAAGGTTTAGACCTCATTCTTTGAATTTCTTGCATGCCTTCGGGGGACCTGCTCACGCATGCAATGTTGCTGACAGTACAGGGGATTGTGTGGAAACCATGAGCAGAAGTCCTGAGATATGACTTGAAGCTGCAGCTCTTGCTAATGGATGCAATATTCAGCATGACACACAGGCTCATTTGAATGATGTGGAATCTGTGTTTCTGGCAGCATGGAGATTCAGTGTCCCCCTAGCACCTTCTGCCAGGCACAGCTGGAGCAGTTATACTTTGATCCTACTCAGAATAGAAGTGGTGTACTTCCAGCAGAAGGTGAGAGGAGGAGTGTGGGGTGGCAAGGGCAGAGGAGGAGGGATATATTCTCTGAGCCAAGTGTGGGGAGCAGAGAGCAGGGCAGTGAGGCTGGCACACTACTGTGGAGCCATGACACCCAGCAAGTGGACTGTGTCCCCTTCCCTATTGCAACACACTCAGCATCCACACCAGGGGTGACAGTGCAGGTCACCTTTTTTTGCCTGGTGACCTGCCTGTGGCACAAAGGTTAGGAGACAGGTTTCTTGTGCCTGGCTTTGGTATGGCTTGTTGTCCTCTGTCACCCCCATGGCTCAAACAAAAACTCAAGTTTTGAAAAGCTTTTAAAGATTTGCCCCTCTAGCTTCCTTGATCTCTGGAAATTTGGATGCTTTTCAGACAAAGAATATTAATGATTCTTTGCCTGTGCCCAAGCTTTGTGGCAGAAGTATCTTCAAGTGTATATCTTAGACTAAAATCAAGCCTGAATCCAAAGTGTAACTGATGTCCCTCCAATAATCTTTATTTTTCAAGACAGGAATATTTTTTACTAGGGTAACATGCTAATCCATAATTATCTTCAGCAAGCAAGACTCTCACTGGAAGCCTCAGCACTTTGTGCCCAACATCAGTGTCTGAAATGATAGGAGTTGCTTTTTTTTTTTCACTTTAAACCTTGAATTGTGTAGGGGGAGCTGACTGCTTTAGAAAGGATTTCCCAGCATGCTCAGATGGCACCTGTTTCTTTACAAAGGGGTCAGCTAAATGGCTGTGTCTCCTAAGTCACTGTTGGGTGCCTGATGGGATAATGTCAGAGTAGCTTTATCCTCCCAGGCAGCTGGCAGCTCCTAACCTGTGATTAGTGCCACATCTATGTAACTAGGATATGTCTCACAGAACAACAAGTAAGGTAATAAGGAGTAGATGAAAGGAAGAGAAGGCTACAAGATCTTGGTTTGGCAGAAAAACTTACTCTCTTTTTTATCCTTGCTTTCAAACAGAATGTTTTAGGAGCTCTTAATTTTCAATCCAAATCTTTTAAAGGGCTAGTAAGGTTTTAAAAGCCACATTAATAATGCTGTATTAATATTTTCTATAAAACCTCTCTCAGAGTCTTGATTGCACTTGAACTTGCTTCTTGTTGAAACTAAAATTTTTTACTAGTGTCTTGAAATCTCCAGCAAGCCTCAGGGCTGGGGGCGACTTTCCTAGTCCTGTAAATGTCTGGTATGCTGTGGAAACCCAGAGTGAGTAGTTTGGGAGAGGAGGTGAGACTTGGAGTGGCTGTTTCTCAGCACAGCCTCATGCAGGGGCTTTTTTCTACCTCCTCCCTCTCCTTGCAGACCTTTTGGGTGGTGTAGGGGTGCTTGATGCTATACCCCCAGAAACAGCACAGATGAAATGTCCCTGGGTTTGGTCTCCAGCCCCCACTGAAGGACTAGAGTGTCCAGCTGTCATTTTGGAGTTTGATTTCTGGAAACAGTGTGTAAGGGAAGACCTTCATGTTCAAGTTTTGTGCTCAGCTGAGAACAAACGGGACATCAGCTGCTCACCCGCATGGCACTGTGGGTCAGCAAGTTGTGTAAAATTAACCTGTACTTACTGTTAGCTTTGCTTTGTTTTTTTCCCTCTATTTTAAAAGGGGTGGTTGCAAGTCATTATTTCAGCAGCTAGCTGTATAAAACCTTAGATCGCAAAAATGCTGTCTGGAAATAGAAAAGAGCCCTTCTGAATTCAACTTATTATTAGGCTGAAATTGCCACAATATAGCACAGCTGGGAATATCTGTATCAAGAAGTCCTCATGTGTTGTTAGGGAACTAAAACCTTGTCCAAGACACTGAAATATTTACAGGCACAGTTAAAAACCTTGGCATGTTGCAGGAGGTACAGTATTATTGTGTGGGCAGGTGGGTCTCTCAGGAGTGCTGGATTTCAAACATTCCTCCAAGTCTGTTTTGCTTTTCAAAATGTGCTTCTGGGATTTAATCCATTTGCAGGCTAGCGAGAGACATCCTCAAGGAAAGCAGCAATTCAGAGATGGTTTTCAGAGACACTTAGCACTATGCCTTCTGTTTCACTGCCTGTTTTCCACTCAAGTTATGGTGCTTTACTGGTGAGACGGACTATGTACTGCTCTGTGAACCCAGCTGGCATCTTTTGCCTGTACATGTTGCGCATGTTAGGGTGATTTTAAGTAGTTGCCATTGACATTCAGAGAAGGAAGGAGCAGTGCAGTGAACTTGGTGGCATTTCGGTCATGATTAACATACCCAGACTGATTCTTGGCACTGTCAGCACACATCAAAAATGAAAAAAAATCAATGCTTAAATAGAGAAATACCAACTTAATTGTTTATTTGCATCCCAAACAGCAATTTGTCTTCTTGAATTTTTGCGGTGATGAGGCTACTGGCTTATTCAAGTGAGTTTAGTGTCACTTCAGCAAACCAATCCAGGCAGGTAGAACTTGTAAGGATCTGTCCCTGCGTCGACAATTACATAATTGATTTATCCATTAACTCAGGCAGTTATAAAACAAGAATAGCATTAAGTGCATACAGAGCCCTACTCTGGGAGAGACAATTTAACAGTTTGTCTTTTATGGCTGTCTGGTGCTTATATCTGTGATGTTTCTCTTAATGAGACTTATGAATCTTCCCTGTCTGCTTAATTCAGACTCTGAGATGCTTCTTAGTATATTTATGTCTTGGTTAGAAGAATCTTTTCTTTCAGGTAATTGATTACCTAAAGTCAACTGCCTGCTTTTTACCACAATCTTTAAAAGAGAGACAGCAGCTGTACCTAGTATTGGTGACCTTGTTTATAACTTTAAACTTTAGTATAACTGTGGATGGAAAATTTTGTCCGTTTGTTAAAAGCATTACTACATTGGAAGCTTATAGAAGGCATTAAGAAAAGAAAATCTCCATGCAAGAGCAGGAGAGAAAACTAATTAACATACATCTAGCTCAGGATAGCTTCCTAAAGAACACCAAAAAGTCATCTGCAAAGCTAACTTACAGAATCTTTACATTTGCATTTTTACATTTCACTGACTGGTGCAGACATCTGCACTCTGCCTGTTAGACCCTTGAGCTGAGTTTCAAATGAAACACTGGGGGCACAGGTGTTGAACTCAGCTGGGAGAAAAAGCCTGATGTGTTACATACTTGGATTACAGGCATTACAGTACACTGGCTGGTGTACTGATGCTGAGAGATGCACCTTACAATCATGGCTGAGTTCCTGCATAGAATATGTGATTGGCTGGAGGGATAAGGTTCTGCTACGATTTGTCAGAGCTCTAATTATTGTGCAAGGAGAAATCCATAGTGCTTTTGCATTTTCTAGTACAATTCAGGCTTGCCAATCATGTTTCGGTGTACCCATCTTAAGTAGCCAAATGTGAGCGTTTTCAGCAGAACATAACAAAAGTGCATAGTTACTACACAAATGCATGTAAGAGAATGCAAAGGCCTTAGACTTCAAAGAGGCTTTCTCTTTTCTGATAGGTGTATGAGGGGAAATCTGCATTTCACATGTTCAGCAAGGACTGTCTGCTGTGAGACAAGCAGCAACAGTCTGCCAAAAGCATAAGGTAGCCTTTTGACTGCCAAACTGTAAGAGTGACTTCTGACATTGATTAAAAAAGATGAAAGTTAGATAATTTCATAACAAATCAAAGAAATGGGTCATGTTACCAGCTATGAAATTGTAAGCTTTTGAATGAGTCTATTAGATTGGAATCTCTTAATAAAAGCATGTCTTCATGTTCCTCAACAAGGACTGGCTTTGGTCTTTGAGGGCTAACGCACCACACAAATATTTCAGTGTCTTTACATGTCCTTTTAAAGCTGTAATTTTAATTAGTAGTAAGGCTTAATTGGAATAAGTGGCAAAAAAAAAAATAGATGTCTAAATTCTAGATCAAAGGTCTGATTGATTTTAAGTCTACAAGGTTAAAGAAATGTAAAATCGTTATAGGAATTTTATGTTCTTCAAACCAAAATTGGATCTGTTAATGTTCATCAGAAGGGGGAACCATTTATACTGTTTCTTCTTTGTTGTTGTGTCGGTTTGTGACATTTAACTCCTGAGAAGTAGTAGGAAACCAGTGTTTTCCAATGGCTTCTCCCACTATTGTCCAAGTCTGGAACCTCACTGCACCTTTTAAAATTTTCATTTAGATAATTGAGAAATTAACTTGATCTTTTGTCTTTGAATGAACTAATAACAAAATCATCTATTTTTTCTCTCTCTTATTTTGAGAGATAAAGGTAGAGAAAGCAGAGAATTACAGTAGAATACGATTGATAATAAGTGAATAATGCTCATGAATTAATTCACCAGCCAGTGGATGGGACATGGCTTATCAAGGAATTAAGCATGACAGAAGCAGATCAGTAGATCAAAGCATCTGGTGTTGGGGACTTAAAAATTTCCCTACGTGTAATCTGGGTATTTTACTTCACCATGGTTTAGTCTGGTCCCTGATTCGGGTGTCCCTAACGTGTACTTTGAAATGGTCTGAAAGATCAGTCATGGGTATGAACTCATAGGTCCCTAGTATTGGAGCACATCTGTAAACGTGCAGTGGGCTTTTTGGCTTAGTCATAAACCATTAAACAAAACCAGTCAGCACTGACCAAAATCTCTCTGCTAAACAACCTGGCACATAGTAAACAGGAACAGTTTGGGGATTGATTTCAACATTGCTCTAGTGGTCCAGACCAAAACTACAAAAGGAGTGCTGCCTTAGGTTATCCATGTCATCTGCACGGGGCTGGTTGGTGGGCCATGGGTTGTGGGAGTTGAGTGTCCTGCAGGGACATGGCTGGTGGAATATCCTACGGGCATCAAAAGTAACATTAGATACCTACATTTAAACAACTGGGTCCCAGCCTAGATATCTGTGCGAAGAAGGTGAATTGTGCCCTGATGTTCCTGATGTTCTCTGCTGAGAATAAGTTAAAGCTCATGTGAACAGCTTTGACTCAGACAGCTACACTGGGGATGTTGAGAGCCAGGTTTTATAGAGCCCATCCTTTAACAAACACAAACCCAAGAAATCTGAGGAGAAGAAATGTTACTGAGTTTCTGCTTTTAGTCTGGCCAGGAATTTGAAAAGGAACAGAAAGTCAAGTGGCTTCAGGTAAACACTGGGCAACACTTCTGGGAATGAGAAAAAGAAGTAAAGGAGAGGAAATGCAAAAGTAAAGTTGTGTGTGTTTTTTGCCTTTTGGTTTAAGGATTTTTGTTTGTTTGTTTCTGGTTTTGTTTCTTTGTTTTGCCCTTTTTTCTTCCTATTCTTTAAAAAATGTTTTGCTTTGAGTACAGACTTTCTTAGTGAACACAAACAGGTTCATTAACTGAGGAGGCTATGCCCCCTTCTCAAAACTGGACTGATCTCTGTGAATATGGCAGATGCAGTTTCTTAGCATTTCTTTTTCTTACTTACAGCAGAGATTTGAACTAAGCACTTCCACAGAGCATGTTGGGAGCTGCTGGTCTCAGACTGTCTTCAAATGAGCACCTTCAGAGGTTGAAGCTGGGACCCATATATACCATCTCTTATGTTGGCATCCTGATTACGAGGTACCATTTTCACATCATGCAGATTTATAAAAAGTCTTGAGTCATGTAGAAATACAACTTTCTCTTTAATATAAAAGAATAATCTCTTCAGTAAAACTGTCTGGAGTCCACTTGAAGTAAAAGCTGGCAAAATTTAACTAATGCTGACTCTAAAGCTTTCTGATTGCATATGGTGAGGTGTGAGGGAGGGGACTCAGATGATGGCAGCTGTTAACAACCTTAAGATCCCACTTGTGCTGGATGCTGTGCAGGGCCATAGTAAGCACCACTTACCACCACTTCTGTTTTTTTTTCTTTTTTTTTTGTAACATTTCTCATCTTCCTTCAACATATGGAATATGTCAGCACAATAGGCAATTCAGAAATGAAGAAAAATAGAAATGTAAAAGAGTACCCCTTACATATATAAATTATATACAATGAAACACTAGTTCTGAAAGGCCAGTCTAAAAGCATTGTCCTCTTCTCCTCAGGGAAAAATTTTATCTGCATGTCCATCTTCTTCATAGAATTTTAATTTGCTTAGGACACCCATCTTTGTTACAGTGGGTAAAACGGGTTGGGATTGCATAAGGTTTCTAGGTCTTTAAATTTTTCGGCTTTGATAAGACCAATTTCAGTGTCTTCTTTGGCTGTTTGCTTTATGGACACCTTTTATTACCAGGAGACACTGTTATAGAGTTATTTGAGATTTAACTTGATAAGTATAAGGTGAAATATGATGATAAAACATTCAAGAATGTTGTGTACATGCAACTCGGAGATGCTGGTCTCTTAGCACTTGGGAAATTTGAGCCACCAGCTTGGATATTGGAAACTTACTTTAGCAACATTTTTTTGGAAATTCAGACAAGTTTTTGGCCAAAATTTTTGGCTGTGGGTGTTGAAAGTACTAAAGATGAGGTGCCCTAAATCTGGTCTACTGTAGTGCTGAGGCAGTGGATATCTGGACTGGCACAGCCTCTGTGTGTCTGTGTCAAAGAATTGTTCTTGTAGAAGGGTCTAAGAAAACCAAGTCCAGCTGTGCCAGGGGCATTATAAATGAGGGTGTAATCCTTAATTGATGCTTGTAGCTATACAAATAGAATAGATGGTAGTACTGAAGTTTCATTATTTAATAGAACTTGAGTAATACTTTGGGTCTTCAGTAAGCCCTTTGGGTTAACAGCTTACAGTTGACAACACTGAAACTGTGGGCTTTAGGAGCTATGAGAATCCATTTGTAGATGCTTGGTGATCTCGTGGAACATCCTTTAAAATGGGTGATCTCACAAAAGCAATGCAGCAGGGTGGGAGCTGTGCACAGCAGTCAGTCAAAAATGCCAGGGGATAGGTCTGTGACCTGCACCCGCTCCCCTTCTGCACTGCATCCTGAAATACAAGAACTGAAGAGGATCTGGAGCCCAGGCTCCTTTTTCCACAAACCCTGTTTGCTCATGACCTCTCTCTATCCTAGTCAATATTTGATTACACCACATTGCTTCTATGGGCTGGCTGAGGGAGTTCTGGCCTGGAGCAGCCTGCTGGCTGTGCTCAGAGAATTTTGCAGATGGTTTGCTTGGGACCTGGCTGATGCACGCTCAGGTCCCTCTGGGCAGAAACGGCAATTTTAAGTCTGCTACCCCTTCAGCTCACATCAGTTTTTTAACCAGTGGGTAAAAAAAAAAGGAGGAGAGATGCCAGACATGCTTTCTGCATGCTCCTGCACCTTGACTGTGCTTTCTGCCTGTTGGTAATTTCGGGAGCTGAGGCACAGTCAGGCGTAAATGACAGCTCGGAGAAAGCCTGAGGATCTCACCTGGTGTCAGGCTCCTGCAGCAGCAACCTGTTAGCACAGGAGCCCCAGCTCTTCTTGGAGCATGCATGCTTGATAGTGCAGATATCTGCTCTGGAATTTCTTGTCGGAATTATTTCAATCAGTTCTGTTCTGAAATTATTTCCATTAAAAATAATCTGTGTCTGGTTGCTTTCATTTCCGACACAGCTGAACATCTCCTATTTGGAGTGTAATAAATCAAAAAGGTGTATTGATTTCATCCTTACAAGAAAAGTAATTTATATATGAATATGTAAAAATAAACACATATAAACCACTGCATATATACATTTGTATATAAAGTATATGCAACATGAAAAATTATTAAATATAGGTTTGGAGGTGGTTTGGCATTTCTGGTGAGAAAGCACCTGTGCTTTCTGAGAATTTCCATGTAAATGAAGTGACTCTTCTAAAAACTTTCCTAGCCTCCTTCAGTAAATGACAACATACTTAAAAAATTACATTTTTTCTGCTGCTGAAATAAGTATAGGCAGTATAAGACTTTTGTACACCAAGATCTTCTGCAGATGTTTCAGTAATATCTATTTCCTCTTCATGAGGATTTTGTGATCAAAAACCTGGTGGCCTACTGCAAAGTAGCATTAACTAGGAAAAAACCCCACATAATTTTGAATGCATTATCAGAAATGTGGGCAAGTAATCTCTGAACTTTGTTTCAATGTTCTTAATGATTCTTGTGTGACTCAGTTTTCAAATTTAAATATATGATTATTTACATACATAGTATTCCAGTTCAAAATGTTTGAAATACCTTCGAGTGTTATTAAAAGGTCCAGGTATTAATTGGAGGAACTTGTTTTCTTTGCCTTCTGATCCCTGAACACTTAGACTATGCTTTAGTGCTGGTTTTGAACTCTCCTTTGTGAGTTTTGGAAATGCTATTAAAATGAGAATTAGAATGCTCATGCATGGGAAAAGACTGTGGGATTTCAATGAAATCACTAAGTTGGTGACCAAACCCAGTTATCTGTTCACAGTAATATCTCTAAAAACCTTTCAAATGAGTTTTAATCAGGAGTGCATGGGCACAAAATACTAATGTAGATGTGGCTTTTGCAACAGCCAGGAATATAAAATTGATGAGTGGTAGTCATTATAAAAAAATGTGACAGCACCATACCAATGTAATAAAATGTAAAAAATTTATTAACCCTTTTTTAAAGTAGCTCATGTACTTTATATCAAATAACAAAGTTATGGTCCAAAAATATTTCATCTGCATCTCTGTGTGGGCTTAACTTTCTCACCCTTTTTTCCCCTTTTTTTTACCAATGTGACCTGGAGGTATTTTGCAGTAGAAATAAAAATATTGAAAGAAAAGAGGACTTAAGAGTACAAGGTAGATCCTTGGAGACTTAGTAATACCATTAGTGGACAAGCTGAAATAAAAAAGCAAATCCAATTTAGGCACGCAGCCTGCTGAAGTCCATTTACATTATAAAATATTTCTCAGAAGTACATATTTTTTTAAATAGGAAAAAACCCTCTAAAGTAAATGAAAGCAAAAAGTCTAAATTTTTTAGGTCACTCAAGAATATAGTTAGGAAAAAAAAGGCAAAAACTCAGGTTTAGTACCAGCATCTGAAACAACTCCTTTAATTTTTCCTCTCTGCAGAACAGCTGCTATTTCTGTAGCTTTTATGTGGAGGAACACCTCTGTCAGATGGCCACTTTATGCATCTAACGTGTGTGTGTTCCCTGGAGATGTCCTGGCCTGGTCATTCTGCATGGAGAGAGGTACAAGGCCAGGCATGGGTGATGCTATTTGAGGGCAGTAGAATCTGCAGTGATGATGGGGACCAGACTGTGCTCTGACCAGGACAGTAATGAGCTCACTAAAGTAACTCACAAATCTCACAGCTCAAAGCTTCCTTTGGCTGACTTTCTGCATGTTCTATTTGTTAGCTACACATCGACCTTGAGATTTGATATATGCTGAGCATGTGGGGGAGATAGACCTTTATCTCTTTAACTTGCCTTATCTTTGGGATCTAACTCCTCCTTTGATCACTAGCAAGAATGAAGAATACTTGTTATTAGTTTTATAGATTTCTAGAAAGAAATCTTTTAAAAGCAGTCTCTGAAGTAGGAAGTAGATAATGTTTATATATGCTTCAGGGGAAAAATGTTTCTGTCTGAATGATAGCACCTATCTTCAGCTAAGCCTGGGTTAGACAGAGACCATGCCATGCCAAATAATAGACTTGTTAGCAACAGCATTAGGTGAAAATTGAGGAATATTTATTTAATTGAAAGATAAAATACTCTCTGGTAAGGAGCTTTCTTCACATCCAACATGTCATCAGCTGTTCTTATACAATATTAATTGTCTCCTGATTCTGTGACTGAGTGAATGAGTAGTCTGAAGGTCCCCTTTTGTTCTCAGAGCTGCTTGCACTTATGTTATCAGCACTGAACACACCTGAGCAAATGGGGCTCGCTGAGATGTTTGATAGGCAGAACTTTCCAGGAATCCAATGGTCCTACTGCTGCCCTCTGTGATTGCCCTTGGTGGGACAATAGTGACAAAGACACACAGACAATGATTAATGCCTTATCCCCTGAGCCCTTTTCCCTCTGAAGTCCCCTGTTGTCTCTGGCCTGGGATATTTTTGCACAGTGGAGGAAGAGGGGACAAGATAGGAAGGAGTGACTTAGCATCTGAATGAGAAGTTATCCCTTTCTGTCTCCCAGAAATGAGACCCCCCCTGAGTAGCTGTAGCTCCACACACATTTAACTGAGCTCCCAAGAACTGCTTGCCAGCCAGGGAGCTCTCTTAGCCAGAGGCTGGCTGTTCTCCTCTACAGGCTTTTCAGTTCATTACTGAAAACTATATAAGGAGGAGAATTTAAGCTTTAGGTTTTGTCAGTTTAATGAGAAACCTGGCAAGTCATCTTGTCTTTTTTTTTTTTTTTTTTTTTTTTTTTTTTTTTTTTTTTTCTTTCTATTTACTCTTTTTGCATGGGAGGGAAACCTCTGGTATTGGAAACAATGTGCTGTAAGCACAGTGGTTAAGACCCAACTAAGGTCAAGGGGCTACCAGTGAAACTATGCTGATGAAATTAAACTGATCAGGAGAAGGTAATTGCAGATAGAGAGGTGTGGAAGCTTTCTTTTTTAGGCTTGATGAAGAGCATAAGCAGTGAGAAAGATAAATAAATTGATAATGCCCAGGATTTCCTTTTTAAAATGCTTTTTACCCTACATGAGTAACAGCAAAAAAATTTTAAATAAAAACATCTGATTCAGTTAGCTATTTCTTCTGGCTTGAGACTGCCTTTTTCCAGCCCAGACACTTTAGTATGAACAGCCAGTTCATACCACATTTATTGATTCTTCAGCAGTTCAACTTAAATGGGTATGTCTATCCATGCTGTCATTATTCAGGAATATGTCTCCAGGGAGAGTAATTTTTACCTCAGGTTAAAGCATGGAGCATACTGAAAAGCTGTCTATTAGCTTGTCATTATCCATACCTTCTGATGCTTAGTGCTTGCTCACGTTTTACTCAGACCCTTGAAGACTTTGTGTTTTTCTGATTTCTGCAGTAACACTAGATCTTTTTACAAAGTTCAGACTTGCAGCTCAGTTACTTTTTCCAAATTGCTGTTAAACTTTCAGAACTGTGATGGCCTTGTGCCTTCAACCTAGCCTGATTAGCGCATAAGAAATTAAAGAAATAGACTTTAAATTCCTCAGAAAGTTACATGGAGCGTATGGAAGGGCAATAACTGAGGAGAGCTGTTAATGATCCGCTACCCAGTTCAGCTCGAACCACGGGCATGCTAAGCCTTTCCCTGTGTGGGAAACTACTTAGACCAAAGCTGTGCAAGGAACTTATGCAGAGTGTGGAAACATTCAGAAACTAGGAGAAGAAAATAAAAAGCATTTGTTAGTATATCGGCACGGTCAACCTTAGGAGACTCAGACTTAATCTCCTAAATTGTAGGTAAGGATAAGTAAACAGCATTCCCATAATAAATTATCCATTACCTATTTCAAAACTCAGAAATACAGTACTTAATTACTTCTAAGGTAGGGCAAGCTCACCTATTTGGCTTTTTAATATATATTTATTATTATTGGCCCCTGTAATCACTGTAAGTGGCACAAATGTCCTGACTAAACGATGTTTGAATTAAGCTCCATGACGTCTGCAACAGCCCATCAAATCTAAAGGTGCAGCTGATTACCAGAAATAGTTTGATATTTAGTTTTCACATTGAGCAATACTGTACAGCAAGAAATGGAAACGCAGTGATCAAACAACACAGTGAAAGAGACACTGTTCAATCCCAAAGCCTTCTGACTGTCCCAGAAGGCTTAGACCCCGGGGGCCTGTGGTAGGACTCTATATCTATCCAGACAAACACTTCTAACATGTGGAAATTCCAGGTTTTAGTTTATCAACATCAAGTCTGTTCGTAAGAAGTGTTGGGCAGACATCCATAGGTATAACTTGCAGATAATGTCTGCAAGTTTTTAACAGAGTGTTCAATAATATTTTGTTAAATCATATGGTGGTTGTCCATCTTCCGTGACTGGGATAACTAGGCTGGAAATCTGGAACTGAACATATTAAATTTATCTCTTGTGTTGAGAGACATGTGACAGTAAAAAGAGCCAACTAGTCTTGTGATAAAATGTAGAAAGTTAGCAGCAGTAGGAAGACATCCTAAGCAAATGCTTTGGCTGAAAAAGATAAACACTTCAGCAGCCTCCTTTTACACTCACTTGTCATAAAAAGATAATGGCAACATTATCTATGAGTTTATCTTGTTCAAAGTAGCTTCTTTGAATCTCCAAAGCAGTTCATGGGCCCAGTGGCAGATTGAAATCACTGCTCTGTAGCAAAGTCTGGGTCTCAAAGCACTTTACCTCCTGAGAGAATCACAAATCCCTTTTTTGCAACTGTGGATGACATTGTTCAGGAAACAGATTAGTTCAAGACAACTACTTTACAAAGAAATGGAATTTGTAGAGGTAGAAAGCATAGCAGGAAGCTTGGCCAGGGTTTTTTTCATCTTGGAAAATTTGGTCACCCCAGGCAGTGTGAAGGCATTGTGTGACTGTTGTTACTGAGTGGAGGAGGAGGAGGAGAAGGAGACTAAGGGGATCTTATCTGGAGGCTGTTTGTTGCATCTTGTGTACCGACATAGCTAAGCTAGTAGCTCTTGGCTTTTGTGGTCTGTCCAAGTGGGTGTTCACTCTTCTTACTTTTTTATTACTTTTGTCCCATTGATGTTATTTATGAACTTAACCGTCAGTTAGTTAAGCACCTAGCAGTTATATTTAATATACATATATATAACTCCATGTGGAGTGCTGTTTTCTGTCTAGCTTCTGGTCTAGATATTTTCCCCACCCATCTGGTACAGCAAGAGGAGTCTGCCTATTCATCAGGGACTTCTAAATCATTGTGTCAAAATTTTAGTTCAGGAAAGAAAGAAATGAGTAAAAGTGAATTTAACTGATCATGCTTTTTGGTTATCAAAAAACCCAAACCCTTTTTCTCATGAGAAAAGATGGTTTTCTGGAAAATTAGGACCTTTTGGAACTGCTCATCCCACTACTCCGCCTTCCACACCCCTCCAAGGTGTTCAGCAATGCATGAAAATGACACCTCCCATGGGCAGGAACAAGAATCCCCTTGTCACCTGTGTTATACAGCTTTACAGAGGCTAGTTGGTTTTTTTTTTGTGTTACTTCTAATACCAAATCAGCATTTTGTTATGAAAGTAAAACTGTAACACTGTCTGGAACCCAAATAAAAAATATCACTATCTTCCCACATTTTCCCACACTATATTACTACTCTCTACAGTTCTGTCCTTTTGTCTTAGCTTCTGCTGTCTAAAGTGTTAGAGAAACATGCTTATTTTGTAAACACTGAGATGAAAGAGGGATTCCTGGAGAATGTGTTTAAATTTCATTTCTGGCATTAGTTTCTGCATACAATAACTTTGATTCCTATTACTATGAAAAAAGTTTCAGGGAAATGATTCAGTATGGTTTTCAATTCAGGAACCCCATTATTTCTGCAGAAGTATGCTAATTCTGTAAAATTTGCTCGTAGCCAAACCTGCATAGTGACTGGACACTTGGTTTCGAATTTTGTTATGGTGTGAATTCTGTTACAGATTTTTTTATTTTTCCTCTGTATGATAAATCAGGAATGTCAAACTGTAAAAAATATTCCATTGATATTTTCTGTTCTTACAGTTCTTATTACTGAAGAATTAACCTTATAGTCCCACACATTTACACCTGACTGCTCTCCTTGTATAAAATGACTGAATTTAAGAGCTGAAGGACACATGAAAGGCAATTTAGTTTTATGGAAGCTAGAAGTTTTACTTTTTTGGTTTCTACTCTGTTATCCAGCAATATGTTAAAAGACTGTTGAACAATTGCTAGTCATAACAAATAAAGAAACCAGCATTACTCTCAGAGGTATCAATTATGGAGTAGATAACTAGTAGGAAAAAAAAATCCATTTATTTGCAAGAGAAATCAAAAGCATAAAGCAACCTGGCATATAACAATTTAGACCTATTAACGATTCTGTCTGGCTCCATGAAGTTTCATAATTCTGGTAATGATGACAAAAAGAAAAACTAATGCAAGTTTATGTCAAATGCTCTCTGGAATTGCTGAATTGCTTTGTCCTTCTCAAAAACATAAGCCTAAGACCTTGCATGTGTATAAAATTTTGAAACAATCAATCACGGAAACAGCATCTGATTGCAGAAAACATGATTTCAAAATCGATTTGCCATGCTCCTATACGGATTTAGTGCCTTCCTTCTTTTGACATTTCTCATTTGCTAAATGCAGAAGTACTACTGTAATTTCTCTGTGTTGTGTTACAAATTAGAAGACTGGAATGCAAAACTTCCTTCTTTTCTTTTAATTTGTCTTGGATATGGAATTATTTGGTTACTTTAAATATTGTTTTCCTTATAGATTTATTTTGTCATGCCTTAGAATTTTGCTGTCTGATTTCCACGTGAAAATCACTTGTGACATCCAGCTCCCATCACAAAAAATCCTTGGGAATGGCATTGGCAACGTGATCAGCTTTTAGGACCTCCTTGCTGAGAAGAAATAAACGGATGCTCCTTCTATTGTTAAATTTGACAAAGAAAAAGAAGATTGGATTTTGCTGCAGCTCTGTGCAGTTACTACACTTAAAGACATGCTGGTTTATGCCCCTTTTTAAAAGTACTTATTTGGTGAAAATTGCCTTATAACACAAATGCATACAGTGACCAGGATGCATGTTGTTTTGAAAAAGATATGTAGTGTTGTCATAGGCCAGTGGTTTTCATGTTCCCAGGGACATTCAGCTTTTATTTACTAATCAGCACAGAGATTTCCTACAGAAATTTGAAACAGTGAAAAATACTAATGTTGAACATGTCTTGTTTATACATCTTAAGCCTTTTAATTTTTCTAACATTGATATCTAATGCAAGAAACTGAGACCTTCAAATTTTCCTTTTCTTCAAAAGTATGTGGACTTTGTTTGCTCCAACAGTTTTTGTTATGAGTTAAAATGCATATATTTCTGCCTAGAAAGTTGTTTAATGCCTGTGATATAGCAAAGCCTATGATTTATAGTGAAATAGTAACCTTGCTTCCCCTCAGCCATGAGGTGTGTCTGGCACTATTTCAAACAGAGTTACCATGTACAGTCTGGGTCCACATCCTTGAGGAGGGTTTGCTACAGATTGTTTAAATTTGTCACAGAAAGAGCGTAAATCTAAAAATTTTCAGAACTTTCTATTGTTTGTTTTGTTTTGGCTTTATTTAATACAACTTTGTATGCTGAGAAGTCCTCATTATTGTCGTTATTGATTGTAATTTAGAAATACCCCAAATGAACACTCTTCTTTCCAGGTATCCTGTCAGGAATTTTGTTCAATCACTGTATGCTGATAAAAGTTTTAAAATACTCTCTCTGCGGAGGGGTGCGATAGGATTGAGAAACACTTCCACCTCCCAGTCTCTACTTTTCCTTCTGCTCTCATTCAGCTCAATGCAGTTCAGTTCAGTTCAGTTCAGTTCAGTTCAGTAGCACAGAGGCTTTCAGGATTCCTTCCTGCTAACACAAGGGAGGGGTTCTGATGGAACATATGCTTAGGAAATTAATAAGGATGGGTTTAGTTTTGATTTTAGGTAACTTTTGCTTAGCTGCCCAAATGAATCAGCTAAATTTCTGAGTGAAGTGAAACTCCAAGCAATCTGTTTTGGACTCCATCCCAGGCAGACCTATTCAGCCATCCACTTAATTGCTAGTGCATCTTCATTTATGTACCTCTATTGATTTTAATCTCAGATGATTTATACAGTACCATAAGCACCTAACAAGCCAAAGCAATGGCATTTCACTGGAGATGAAGATGCCTGTAAACTATCTTAATTTGTCCAAATTCTGCTCATATATACAAGGCTCTTCCTGCTGCAGTTATGTGTTTAAAATTTGTACTTAGGACTACTCAGCTAAACTTTTGTTCTTTTCCTCGCTACAGATTTACAGACTGCTTTCCTGTATTTTAAAAGTAAAGTACATTTCCATTTGACTCCAAGCTGCCTCATGGCCTGCTGCCAGAGTTCCCTGATATTTGTTTTTCTTCTAACTATTTGTTATTGTTAAACTTGTTCTTGAATGTATGTAGAAATCATTTGTCCTGAATTCAGATCTGGTGTGATAAGGACCTTGACATAGCTGTGAGTGATGAGCCATCATTGGCTTAATTCATAAACTCAAAAAAAAATTACATGTTTTCAGAGTAAGAGTCAGCTCACTTTAGATTTTTAGTTCAGGATAAAACAAGTCCTAGACAGTGTTTTTGCCTGAAAAAGGGTTTATTTGCTCCTGAGATCTCTCTGTAACAGAGTTAGGACAGAGAATGCTCTTCTAAAGCCACAGCTGCTGTCTCCTTGACACTGCTGCCTGAATGTCCTGGAGCAGGACTAGACCTGAACTCAAATGTTCCTATGTATGTCTGTAGTCTTTAGCACTCTTCAAATAGTTATTTAAAACATCTTTAAAATAATGTCTGAAATGGTACTTATGCTTGAATATTAACATAAGTAACACTGGAATCAAAACAAGGGAGATTAACATTGCACAGATGAGTTGTCTGTCCTAGAGGTGTCTAAGCAGTCCATTAACACAATACTTCGTGTTTTGTGACTTTGTTGTAGAGTATTATGCAATCTAAAAGAGAAGTGCATACGAGAGAAATCATCCTTGTTAAATGGATCCCATCTTATTTTAATTTTCCACTTCAAATCACGATTAATATGTATTATTCACACCTTTTCACTTCAATGGTTATAGTATATAAAGTAGAACAGATGCTTTGTGCAGGCTGATCAAGGCATTGAAACAGACTATTGTTGTTCATGTTTTTCAGCTCTCCTTCACCGTGAGCAAGATAGTATAACAGAAGGGACTCCCAGCTACTGAAAACAAAGTAAGTTATAAATGTTAGGAGATGGTTCACAGAGAGGATTTAACCACTTCTTTTTGCAGTTAACACGTGTCACATCAGACTGCTCATTCCAGGCAGTGGGAAGAGGAGACAGTGGATTCAGATGGTAAGCACCTCAGGAAAGGAAGCTCTCCTTCTAGATCACTTAGGCTAGGGATCTGTGGCTTAGTTACTGGTGTTCTATCTGTAACTGCACTGGTTACAGTCTACCAAAAGGAGGCCTGGGATGAGTATGGGCCTAACTTGCACCCCACAAAGACCTTTGTAATAGAAGTCATTTTGGGATAGAGTTCATAAATTTAACTTACTTATGTAAAAGTCATTAGGAACTTAAATATGAAGTAATTTTTAAAATCAAGAATTATATGAGCTATAATTTTTTGGTGCAGAAAGGAACCAGCATCACTTTTGTCGGTGGCTGCTCTCTGCTTTTGAGGGCTAGTCCAATACCACAGCCCAGCACCTGGGGAATGGCAAAGCTTGGCAAAAGAACTGATATGACTTGAACAAAATCAGCCTGTGGTCTTATTTAGAGTTAGCTCTAGAGTGAAGTGAATTAATTCATGTGAAGTGTGTATATATATGCATTCAGACGGCTAAAGTCCACAGAATCTACCTGCACAGAATAAAGCATATTCAAAGCTGGGCAACATCTTTCACAGAAGCACAGTAATACAATTTCTCCAATAAACCATGGACAAGTGCAAGCAAACATTTCTCTAACAATGCTTAAGAAAAATGAGAGGCTATCCAAGAAATACTGTAGGACTGCATAAAATACCAAACCCAATTGACACTCAGCCTGAAAATATTAGTACCTTTTTTTTTTTCAGAATTGTGTGAAATGTAAAATATCATATTGAATCTGTGGTGGAAGTAGAAATATGTTACAGTAAAGGTAGAAAAACAGAAGCTTTAGAAAAATATAAAGCATGCAAAGTCTCCATTCTTAATCTGCATTGCAAATTGAATTATGCCGACCAAAATTACCCCTAACTCTCTATTAGCTCAATGAAGGTCATCATATGGAATAGCTATATTAAATTGAAAATCATGATCATAAATCTTTGTTGTCAAAATGTACATATGGTCCACTGTGAAAATCAGATAAGTTACATTAAAATGTGTTGTGTAGACTATATATTATCTCCTTGGGTTTGAAAAAGTAATAGGCTGCTTTTATCTCTGATGTACAAGGATCATCTTTAAGAGACATAAATGTGGCTGAAAAGTCACAGAAGGGTTTTTAGGACATCTTTTGAAGGAATCCTTAAAAGAAGGAAGGAAGAAATCTTTTAGAAGTTAATGTTTCAAGACAAAGTGGAATAAAAGTATTTTGGAAAAAAGAATGCAAATAGCCATATATTCCCACATGATGCTGTTCTTTTGTTCACTTGTTTAACACTGCAGTGGGGCTTTCGGCTTCTCCAATTTCTTTTGCTGTTCCATATACTATATGTAGCTTTTGTCTTGCAATGATAAATGTCTTTTTGAAAGTACTCAAAATATTTCAACTGGCAATTAATTGTAGAAGTCACCCTTACTTTCTGAAGCTCTGACTTCTACTGCTAGAAGAGAAATACAGCTAGTTCTCATATCCCAGATGAAGATAC
Organism: Machaerirhynchus nigripectus; assembly: GCA_013397975.1. Classification (NCBI taxonomy): domain Eukaryota; kingdom Metazoa; phylum Chordata; class Aves; order Passeriformes; family Dicruridae; genus Machaerirhynchus; species Machaerirhynchus nigripectus. Next base: position 47,120 of record VZRQ01007481.1, on the reverse strand, counting down.
TGTAAATGTAGATGAAAAATAACACCTTCCTAATTAGCACCTTCTAATTAAAACACCTGAGATTTTGTGATCCTCCTCCAACTGCTTTGCAGACCTTTCCAGATCTATTTTGAAGCAGTTTTTTAATTTTCTTAACTTATCTGTTGGGCTAAGCTCCCCTTGATCCCCTGTAAAGAGAAAGGTTACTCAGTGTGTGATATGAATCACCGTATGATATGAATGCCTCTCTGGACCAACTGAAGCAAATGCAGACTTGCTAGTGTGTGATTAGATTTCAAACTTCTCCTCTAAACAGAATACATTTTGATTTAGGGATATACTTAATGCTTTGTTGAACTGATTTGAGTGATACATGGGAGCACAAGTTACTCCTTCCTTGTTGTTTTTTAAACTTGGGTACAAATTTTCAAAAAAGAACATAAATGAAATCCAGTCTCTCAGTCTATATTAAATGAAATTCTGCACTGAATAAAATAGGAAAGCTGTTATTACTGTTTTCCCAAGCACTCAGTGGCTCAATGAAACCCAACTTAATGGCTTAATACAACCAATAAGGCTTACTGTGAGCTCTTGAGCACATAACTCATCGGATCACGGCTGAAATCCCTATCCTACCAGCTCAACCTCATAATTTTGGACAACACTGAGATATCTCAGACATTCCTGATGCTTCATAACATTAACACTATCATTTTTTGATGAGAAACAGCTTGCAAAATACTTATTTTTATTTGCCTGCTGGTGTGTTGCCTCTTGAAACTGCACCCCTAACTAATTATAGCCTTAACAGTGGTACTAAGTAATTGTAAGAAGAGTACACCCCCATGCCATCTTTCAACTCTGCACCTAGCATATTAATAAAATAACAGTAGAGCTGGAGTCTGAGTATTGTAACATTGCTATTTTTAGCTCATGCTTAGCTCTGGTGTTCGCTGTGTGTTTGTACAGCAGGTAATGTAGTGAGGTCCTGGCCGGCCTTTAGGACTCAAGTACAATGCAAATAAATACAGGCTGTCTGTACAGCTAGTGTTAAGACTGTCCCTTCCACTAGCTGAAGAAGTTATTCTGAGGCTTGCAGAGAAAACCCACTCCAACAATCTCCGTGTGCATATTTACACCACACTCGTGGCTCTGGAAGTGGAGTGCAGAGTGAAAGGAGAATATACTCATTAGTGTCTAATGCATTGTTCAAGGTTATACACAGGATATAGAAGTTTAATGAGAACTTAATGGGACTTCTACTACTACTGATTAGGTGTATCTATCATTTTGAGGATGCGAGTAAAACTGCTTAACACTGTAAAGCTAAGGAAAAATGAATGCCCAGTATGTCACACCCTTCTGCCATTAATCACGTTCATTAGCTGCATTCCAGTGACAAGATTCTGACCCATTACCAGTGCAGTACTGGGAGGACCACTACCAGTGGCCTGCTGATTTGAACAGTGATTTATCACATTAACTGCTATGACTGTTTTTCTTCTTTTTGTCATACATGGCTTGTAGATTAACCTAACTATGATAAAAGAGAGAGTCCAGGACTTCACTGTAAATTTATCACCCGTGGTGCCTTTCTGAAAACCTAGTTCCAGAGGGAGAGAGGCAGAGAGGCTGAGGTGACAACTGGGGGGAGAAGCAACACCTTGCTGAATTGTTTCAGAGGGGCTGGAGAAGGTGGTTACCCCAGCAGAAGCTCTGTATCTATAGGAACCCATCTACTACATCCCAAACAGGGTTTTGTCAAATCCTGATTTTTTTAGTTCTTTTAATACCCAGGTGTTATCTTTTAGCTCAGGGTGCACCCAGGAAGACATGACCAGTTAGCCCTGCTTCTAAAACGGACTTTGTAAATGTAGTAAATGTGGCATTTTTGATCTGCTTTGCATCAAGCAGATTTTGTCCAGTGTCTTGTCAACATTTTTCTTTGTAATGGGGAAAGAAAGTATCTTTAGTAAGGAAAATAACACATTCATGCTTAGGAGTTTGATGTGGAGAACTAAGTCCAGAACACTGCTACTTTGACAAGACTTTCAAAGTGCTTCTGGTGGAAGAGGAGCACTGACTTGTGAATGCTCCGCAGGAAATGTCTCCTGGAGGACACCTGATCTTGCTCAGGTACTTTACCTTGTGTTGAGACATTGACTGTAACCATCAAACGGTCTTTTTCCTTTTGCTTCTTTTCCACTGTGCAAGAATATGTTTTTGTGCTTGATCTTTCTTATTAGAGAGGGAAACCCCTCTAAATGTACATGCCTCACAAGAATATAAAGAAATATTCTAACTGTAGCTAATGAGGTTAATATATTTTAAACTAAATTATGAGTACAAAAGGACAGTAAATGTTGCTAGGAAAAAAAGAGAAAAAGAAAGAAAGGAAGTTGTAACACATTCTTGCTCAAAATACCCTTATAGGATTTCTGTTGCTCTGTTCTGTGACTCCTTCATAAAGTTTACAGATTCAAGTCTGGAAAGATTTGTTTACAGAGGGAGAGAGTGCTTGAATATTGAATATGAAAGATGTTTTATGTTTGATTTTAGCTCATTCAGTTCTAGCTCATATATAGCTTTTTTAGTCATTTGCTGAAGGCAGTTGCATAATTGTTCCTAGATTTTATTGAATTAAATTAAAAAACTATGTAATTTTATATAATTGACATGGATTTGCATGAAATATGATTTTTCTACTGGAAATTCTATGAATCATTGTAACTGCTAGATTAAGGCAGATTAATTAATCACAATCTACATTCTTAACAGTAAATATAGAACAATGAATGATGAGCTCATTATATTACAGTATTAATATTTATTTTTTATTAATGTCTTGCTGGCTTCATTTGACTCCAGTATTTGGTGTGGACCAGAGGCAAGGTTTCTATAACAATCTATTTGAGTGATATCTTGCAGATATTTCCCTCTTACTGATGCAGAAGCATTGCTAAACAGACAGCCTATAAGAGGCAACCTTGATCCTATTTATCCTAATAGCTGTCCTATCATAAAAGTTTTTATAGGTTGTTTATCTTAGCTTTTAGAATTTTAGGGGAATTGTTTCTGTGGAGTGTGGATAGTTATGGTTACCTAAGTGCTGTCTTTTTAAAGAGGTTTTCCAGTTACACAAATTGTCTCAAATGATAGCTATGTGAACTTAATTTTTTCTTCATATTCTGTCCTGCCTGAAATTTTTTTAAGTTTGATCAAATTCCTTCAAGCACTTTTAGGGGTGATTTTGATAAAGAAATTAAGATCTTTCAAAATAAGTGTGAATATAATTATATTTATGTTTCTCTGTGGCTCCACTTTTAGAAAAGTTCTGTAGTTATAAGATTCTGGAAGGCTACAGAAACTTTTAATCCACAGGGAGGATTTCTGCTCATATAACTGTATTTTTATCTTTAAGGAAGAGAAGTAATTCATCTTTGGTTTTGGATCACCTACTATCTGTTGGACTTTGTTTGTTTCTCCGCTCATTTTCTATGTCTTCATAATTAGATCACATATATTTAAATTTTGCTAGTTTTCATATGCAGCCTGGAGGCCATACTCATTTCTAACCTAATTAGGTCTTTGCATTAACTTTCCCTTTTCTCAGGTGCTTCAGGCAGCCCTGACCACTTGGGCATGGAGGATTTGAGCATTACATGCTACAGAAATGGTGTCTGCCACCTGAAAGCCTTTGCCTTCAGGTTCAATTCTGCCTTCTCAGAGACCCTGGTAGGCTAAGTGTCTCATTTCCAAGAGCCTCAGCCTCATAAGCACTTTGCTGTAGTGGTTCTTACTGAGTGCTTTCTCTCATGCTTTTAAGGGTTTAAAAATACCCTTACGCTTTTTTTTTCCCCCCATTTTTCTTTTTGAGTGGTTTCAATTTTATCTCTTATACTTCTGAGTATAAGACTTCTGAGTCTTGGAGTTTGTGCTGTTTGCCCCAGCCTCCACCTGCAGAATTAAAACGGGACTCCTCTGCCAGTAAAGCACATCTCCCTCCTTCTTTTGTGCTTCAACTACCTGCCTTTGGGCTTCTTGACCTGCCTGTCAAGCTTTTAAATAGATATACACACATCAAAAGTGAATCCCCAGCAAGTTTAGCTGTTTGTGTTTTAAAGAGACGGGGACACCTCCAGCAGAAATTTAATCTTGCTGCAGCAGTAGCCAACAGACTCCTGAACAAATGGCAGCTACATTTGTCATGCTTGAAAGTACCCTTCCTCTTGATGCACAGCATGCTCTCTCATGCTCTCAGAAGCACAAGGTGCAGTTTGGCTGCAGCTGTCACAGTGTGATTTGCTTCAGGCTTTTTGCCTTGAGCTTTACTTCTGTGTTGATATGTCCTAACCTCTGTGGTTTCAAAGCCCCGACTGTGCTGCCTGACTTCTTTCTCTTGGTCCTGGGGAAAACGCTGCTGCTCCAATGCCTTATCTATGGGCAAAGTTTTCTGGACTTACCATTCTCTTATGCTTGCACTTATGCATATTTTTCTATTAGTGGACTGTGTTTTCTTATAACTGAGAACCATCCAGGTTTAGAGACCCTATCTTGTCTCCATCTGGAGACAGAATTAATTTCAAAGGTGCTCAGTGAAACAAAACTTTCCAGAATGTCAACTTTATGGAGCATAAGTGGGCCTCCCGTGCTGCTGCAATCATAAAGGCCTCTTAAATTACTAATATTTTCTTGTTGATAGGCAAGACAAAGACAAAATATCCAGGGCATAAAAGATTTGAATGGATATGGAAGAGACCAACTTACACTATGGAACTTAAAATAGCTGTATTTCCAACTTTGGTGTATCACTTGGGAGTCTGGAGTTGGCTGGAATGACTCCAAGTCACAGGCTGCCAAAATTTTAAGAGGGCTCTTTAAAAGCCTGAGACTGCCATCTACTAAAACAGGCTCCAAGGTTGGATATGTAAAATTAGATAGATAGACCTTGACATAATTTGATTAAAACATATTTAACATTAATTTTTAGATGAGTGTGTTAGAGTATCCTATCTGTAATGTTTGGGGCTTAATGGCTTTTATGGCTTTAAAAAGGCTTAATAGCTTCCATTAGGCTTTCATTAGCGGTGCCGGAGAAAACAGGAAGATACACATGCAGAAAGGCAGTGATTTGTTTTTTAATTTTGTACTGTTGTGGATTAAAGTGTTGGTAAATTTGCCCATGAAGTTGTGTGGCTGCTAAAGTGCAGGTTCCTCCTCATGCTCTTTGGTTCTCCGACATATGGGTTCAGAATTCAAGTTTAATATATTTTTAAGATTCATTTTGCAATATAATTTGTAAAATAAAGCAGCTGGCTTCCCTGTCAGCTCTTGTCCTAAGTGAAGTTCAGTGCTGTTCACATATGCTCTTCATAAGTTTGCCTGTATGCTCTATTTACTTTTGTGTTTTTTATTTTACTACTTAGTCATGCACAGCAGGAGACCTGTAAATGTTTCTTGGTGTACTTGCAGGGGAAGAATGGGGAATATAATGCACACTAAATGTTTTCCACAATTAAAAAAACCCACCTTTATTTCACATTACTCATATGGTAGTATATTTGTATGAAAATGTACACTAAATTTTAATTTAATAATTGTGACAACTATTTTCTAGGAAATAAAGACAGTGAAGACAAACTGGAGCTCCCAACCATACCAGTAAAGATGGGGTTTTTTATGCCACAGTGTTCTGTGCCCATAACCAGAGAAAACTGCATGTGCAAATTCTGTCACCAGAGGATCAGTTTTTGACTGCGGTGGAAGGCCAAGAGTTTGGACCCTTTGAAGTCAATTTTGGTTACAGTTTACTTTGTTATTGGAAAGTACAGTGCTAATGGGACTGGCAGACACTTGCATGGAAAACAGACAATTTTCCACATATAGAAACCCAAAGATTTGGGAAAATATCTTAATTATCTCTTAACTAACTTCTGTGTTGTTCTTAAGGCTTTCATCACAATTTCTGATATGTTGTTAATGGTTCTCTTTCCTACCTAAATAGAAAAATTGTATTCAAACTAAACCTAGTGTGTGCTAGTGCATAATAACATTAACTGCTTTCTTGCTGCTGAAGAAATTACAGATTCTGACTTTTATTTTTTTCTCCTAGAGATCAGTGCAACATTCATCTTAATATCTTATGGGTACAGAAGAGTGTTCCAGTAGACAGCAGGACATCAATTACAGATGTGAAGCATGCCTGCAGGCATATGGGTCTTATGTTAGCAGCCTGTTCAAAGAATTAAGAAGTGAGGATCCAAGACAGCCCAGATGTTACAAATTTCTATCAGTGGTCACTGCAGCATGAAATCTCATGTGAGTTTCACTTCCTGCAATACTTCAAGGTGAGTTATATAACAAACCTCATAAATTATTATTATCAGGACAGGTATAATGAGTGATTAGCAGGAAAATTGAAGGATTAATTAACTTGAAATATTCTTGCAGAGTAGAAAATAGTCCAAGCTTATTATGGGAAAAGAAGGTCTTGGCTACTATGCGAGTGGTCATCCTCCTGCTGCAATGACCTAATTGGGTTTTTCAATCCTCACTGAAGGAAGAGAATCACTAAAGCAGTTTATAACTCTTGGGCAAAAGATGGGCTTTAAGCACTTTACTCTTAAATTTTTAACTTTATTTTGCCTAAAGACAGTTATTAAAACTGATCTTCAGAGTCCAAGTGAATAAGCGGAAGTTTTTTCTTTCTGAACTGAAACAATTTAGAAGTACATTGAGTCCCTAATTCTCTAGTTCTTATTCAGAAATTTTAGCACTTTTATGAAAAACACTTTTCAAGGTCTGTAGAAGCATTTGAATATTATATATTAACATATCGCTTTCCCATCAACAATTTTCTTGCTTGGGAGCATAATTTTTTTCTTGTTTCTTATGAGGGGTGAAAAAAGTGATGGAACAGAACACGTATGGATGCTTAAAAAAGGTGTCTATACTCACTGATACCATAAAGATAATGTATTCCAAAGCAAGTCACAAATGTCAAACAAATTAAAATGGAAATTAAGAGTTAAAACTGTGTATTCTGGTTTTTAATTATCTCTACTGAATGTAAGATTGAGAACAAAAAAGCCTGAAAGATCTAGTATAAAATGTGTTTGGTTCATGACTTACGAAGAGTGAGAGGATAAAGCACTAGAAATTCAAGAGATTGCTCTTAATATCTTGCTGTTCACAGCTGTAGGAGCAAGAGGTAGAACAGGTGTTCTTGCAGAGTAAAGACATGGTGCTGTGGTTGATTTTTCTTGTAACAACAAACACACACCAGATACACAAAAAATACAACACTAAAGTCATGGCAGAACCCTTTGAGACTTTTAACATATGCTTATAATTAAAATATAATTTTAGAGCCTATGATAAACGACACATGATATTTCTTTGAACTAAATTTTAGCTGTGATACACTTCCATCTCGTCCTTGCCTTTACAGAAATGTGGATGAAGAGAATATGAGGTACTTGGGTGTTAAGCGGTTTTAGTCTGTATTCCACAGCGGAAGTAAATCTGTGCTGACATTCAGTCCAATATTGTTAACTCATTGTACATACAACATCAGTAGAAATAGCTCTCCACTACTCAAACCTAGACATTATTTGCAAAGCTGAGAGAAGTTTACCCCTCGTAAAGAGAACATTTTGCTGGATGAACTAAAACCAAGAAGAAGCTAATTCTAACAGCAAAGGAATGGAGAGACTGAAATACATCTCTGGTTTTATAGATTTAACAGAAATGTAAATTCTTTGCAAGGTTTTGAATAAAAATATTCCATTTTAATTTTCAGAATGTTTATTACCAGCATATTTAGCTGTACATAATCTTTTTCTCATGAGATTTCAGTCAATTTTAATGGCTGAATTTGGTTGTGTTATAATCGTGCTTGGAGAAAGTAAACCTGTGCTCCTGAAGAGTTATGTTTAATGGCAGATTTGCTACTTGTCAGTTTTGATACTTGGAAAATTCCTTCCTAATTGTTTCTTTAATCTGAATTTTTTCCACTAAATAAGTCTTCTACTTAATACAAACTTGTTTTGTATTTATTGCCTGTAGCAAAATGGTGAATAGAGTGTAGGTGATGCAATCATTTTCTGAAAATAAAAGGAAAAAAGAAGAAGGCAAACAAATATTTTGATGATTTAATATTTAAGATGTGAGGTGTATGCATTTCTACAGAAATTTTAACTCATAGAAGCATAAAATAGCCTTGCTTGGAAGGGACCTTGAAAGATCATCCAGTTCAACCCTTAAATACAGTTAATTTCAGTAGATTGCAAAATCGGAATTGTAATTAAAAGTCTGTCTTTTTAAGCACCTTACTTAAAAGTGGGTTTTATATGAAGCAATCTGTTTTCTTTCCTACTATAAAATAAGTGTATGAAATAAGAAAATTACATGAAAATTAGTAAATATGTACACCAAACTTGGAGAGAGCTTCAGCTATGGAATGATGGTCAAACAAAATGCATAGAATGAAAAGACTTTACATTCACTTTGCAAAGTGATTTTTCAGCCAGAACTGATGATGACTGAATGTTTGTTTGATGGAAAACTGTTGTCACTTGGTTCCACTGTCCTTCTGTAAGTGACAGCAGCTCCAATCCAGAAAGGAAGTCTCTAACCTTTGCTCTGAAGAGGTCTGAGAACACCGTTCAAGCAATCCCTATTCCAGCATTTTCCATCCAGATTAGCACAGAGTTGAGACATTTTCAAGTTCTTGACTTGAGCATTTCTGGAGTACAAAGAACAGCAGAGAGAAAACTTCAGTGTGCAGACCTGAACTAAGCAAAGTATTTTTAATAAAAATATTTTCTTCTGAATTTTTTTTTACCTTCTGAATTCTTACAGTGTAATGAAATCCATACTCTGCTACAGTAAATATTGAAATCAGATGCTGATTCTACTATAAAAGACGTTGATATGAAAATGCATAAGATTATGTGGCACTATTTCCAAAGGTTGCTATCAAAACAGCAACACATGGACTTCTGGAAAGCTTAATTAACCTTTGGTGTTGTTGAAGTTGCTACTTAGTTCAGCCACACTGAGGAGATTATCCGGCAAAGAAGTTGGAAAGCTGATGATTTGAGCACAGGCATGCAATTATTCTCACTGGTAGATTATGTGCTGATGGGATCCAATTATATGCCAACCAAGCCTCTCTGAATCATCAAAGGAGAAATGTTAAAAATTCCCTTGGCTCCAAAGCATGATCTCTGCTGCCATATGTCAGAGCTGTTCTCTGGCTAATACAGGTCCCTGGAAGACAAGTCTTTCTCATCCTTGCAATATCACCTCTCAGAGCATCCTAGGGGATTAAGTGAAAGTAAAGGCCACTTCTCTGGAGTGCATGTATTAGTATGCTTGTTACTGTGAAATTATTCCAGTAGCCTGTTTTATTTAAAGATTACCAGACTGTAGGGATGGGATAATCTAGTGTTAGCTAATGACATTGAAATGATGTTTGATACAAGTCAAGGTTAGGTGGAAGAGAACAGGAGTTAAATATCCAACATTCATGAGAGAAAGACGACTGCTTGTAAAGATGCAGAGGAAAAAGATGAGCTTAATCTGCTGATTCCAAAATGAAAGCTGGAAACCTTTCTCTTTGCTTCAACCTCTACTGCCTGTCAGCTGTATGACTGCTGTGAGCAAGTGGCTGAGTGCTCAGTCCTGTTAGCTGCCTTGGGTGCATCTTTAGAAGAGGAGCTGAGTCTGGGAGACTCACACTGTTTAAAATTTTGACCATTTCTTCAAGACTAAATTGAGCCTGTTATTTATTTGTTCAGGGGTATTTATCCTTCTCTTTCTGGGGTACCAACACTCCCTTGCTGCTTCTGAATTTCTGTTGAGTTGATAGGATCAAGGCAGGAGAGATGCAGGCAATTCCCATGTTGGCAAATGAAGAACCATTGCTTCTTCAGGGATTTTTTCCATGTCTGGGAAGGTAACGTACCATTTCTGTAGGAAACACTTGCATTATTTTCTCCTTTATGACTGCTGTTGTCTGTCAATACATGAATAACTGTACGAACAGGTAGATAGGACTAATGGCTTGGATGCTGAATGAAACAGCCTCAGTTCCTTTCTGTGTTGCATGACGGACCTCTCTCTCCCATAACCTTCCCTGTGACGAGTGCTACCATGAGCTGTTATGCACAGAATTAGACATGCACAGTGATTTACAGGGGTGGGATCTGACCCTCATTAGCTCTTGTTCCCTTGCGTGCTTTAGTATTAAAAAAGTATTATTACAAATGGGTACTACACGGATAAAGTTACAGAATGTTACCATTAATAAAAGCAATATATATATATATTTAAGGTAAAATCAGTTTGCTTGGTTGGACAGAAATAAATATGTTCCACTTCCTATCAGGAAATGGCTGTCAGGTCCAGCCAGCAGATAAAATTCACTGACTCTTGATATGTAAGAGGGAGTGTGTTTCCTTGGTTATTATTCTCACATTTAAGATTGCAAATTTATGTTTAAGACATTATTATTCTCAAAATTTGTTAGATTTTATTCTTATAAAGTTTGGAAAGCTCTAAGATCAGCATTTTTAGTTCCTGGGTAGGATTTGCTTGGAGACCTGCACAACATCCACTCTGTATGTAACTGTTTTGGCCCAGGTATGAGTATGTATACATATATGCCTTTATTTTGTACTACATTTATTTTTTTCTGACTGTTTAAGCATTCAGAAGAATAAAGCATAATGAACATATCAAAGTGGTGAGAAATTTCAGGCTTTGCTTTGAAGAGATCTGAAAGGAATATTAACAATATACACACAGAAGTTTGAATTGAATCAAAACTTCATAAAGATGTTTCTGAATTTCTTTCTCTGTTGAAGACTTTAGGTACCCTCCAGATCTGCACTTCTTATTTAAGCATCCTTAGAGAGAATCTGAAGCCCTGGGGAACAGAAAGAAAATGTGAGTGCCTGGAGATACACCTTGTGGAAACCTGTCTTCCTTGCTTGTGACAGTAAAGAGGGAGAGAAATACCTCCTGAGTGAATTTAGACTACGCTGGAATAGAAGTATTTTCTCACACTCTTTTAAATAAAAAATATTGTAAAAATATAAACACAGATAATCATGAATTTTATAAATCCTATGGTGTAGCTTGAAATGGAAGAAGTCACCTTAATTCCGTATGTACCACGCAAAGTTGAACAGAACTCAAAAGGGCTTAATTCATTCTTTTTCTAACCCTCTTGATTTAAATAGCATTAGACCATGCATTAATTCATCTAAATACTGTTTACATCTATATTGTAAATTCAGCAGTTGTAATACATCTGCATATCACCTGTACCATATAAAGTAATAGAAGGGCACCAGAAAACTTGTGGTTAAAATCCTTTTATTTCACCAATTAATACTAAAAAAAAGTAAAAATAAAAATTCAATTCATGCTTAAACCCCCAAAATTATGGAAATAACATCTGTTATTTTGCAATCTTGTTTGTGCAGGCAACATGTTTTAATACAATTCTGATTTAATAAAAATAGATTTTTTAAAATATACTATCTAAACTGCAGGCTCATCTGTTTATAACAACATCACTTTTGCCACAAGCATGTAGCTATAAAAAAATAGTATAATCAGATTTTCAGTGTTCTAGACAATCTCGCTGGAAATCATGCACTGAAATGCAATGGTGTAATTTTTGTATACTTTTATTCCTCCAGAGGTTGAGGGACCTCAGAGGGTGCCATTAAGAAGTCAGATTCCATCAGAAGTTAGCCACATCATGGTTGTTGAGGAATTACAGAGCAACCCAAATGATCGGAGTATTGCAGTGCATTAACTGTTAAACAAGTGATAAACATTCATCTGCTCCATCTGTTTCCCCAAATGTTCACATAGTAGGCGGTGGGATCCCATCTTGGTTATTTCCTAGGTGCTAAAATAATACAAACAAATTATACAAAGTAAAAGAAAATGCTGCTAAAATTCTGTACCTTAAAAATTAATCTTGGTTCACTACCTATGTTCTTGAAATTGCCATTGCCTTCAGACTGCTGCTGACAGTCAAGGAGGTCATATTGGCTCCAGCTCCCCCAAATATTTGTCCTACTCCTCTCATAGATTCCCACCTATTCCAAGGTGTTTAAATACTCACTCACCAGTTCCACACTGAACAGTGTTTTTAACCTGTTAGTAGTACATATTTATATCTTTAAATGTAAACTAGCTACTAACAGTATCTCTCTAGCTGTTTCTCTAGCAGATCAGTTGTCTCTGCAATGGTATTTGAACCCCCTAGGTGTGAAACCTCCCCTAGGCACTGCATGCAAAGGAGATGGTAAAAACAATTACCTTCTGTCAGTCTTTCTTTTGTAACATGTTAGCTGCAGTACTGTAGGAAGGTGAGCTGCTCTGATCATGTGGATTAAAGCAAAATCTTGTTTGCCTCATCAGTTTGAATAAAGAGTTTCTGCAAATATGCAGCCCATTACTCAGTTAAAATGCTTCCTCCATGGTTTGATTTCATTATGAGATTAAAAAAACTTAAAACCTTTCTTACTGAATCCAAGTTTTCCTCCAGGCAATCCTTGTCTATCACTAATCACAATTAGTGTTCCTGATTACTCAGTGACAGTTTAAAATAAACTAGCAGTTAAAAATAAGCTGTCACATAATTCCTGCTCCAGAGTAAGAATAACAAAGGTAAAATAATCAGCCTGTTTCATCCCAGGTCCGGGCAGAGGGAATTATTTCTTTTTTAGACCTGCAAAGGTGGATGGAAGGTCAAGCAGAGTTCTGCTTTTCTGATGGTTTTTGTGGTGGAGTGTCTCACAAACCATACGATCCCTTCATGAATCTTCGTCGTACAACAAAACTCTGTTAAGTGTTTACCATGTGGAACTGAACTTGGAAATGAAGTGTATAAAGCAAAAAAAAATCATATTCAAAACCTTTATAAATGTATCTTAGGTACCTGCATATCTAAAATTCTCTGAATTGAGAGCATCATGAACTCTTTTTAGTTTGAGTCTGCAGAAGAATTAAAAAATGGACTTCCTTTGCTTAATTCACCACAGCCATGCCTAGATGGGACCTGGCAGTACTTCAGAAACTCCAGCGTCACAGGTAAAACAGTGTGAATGATAACCCAGAGTGGATCTAGCTTCTAAGGTCTATTTAAGAAGTGAGATGAGAGTTTTACACACTTCCTGCTCCCTTGCTGTCTCACAGCTCTGATCATCAGACCTTGCCTTCCCTTTTCATCAGGGAGGTCACTGGAAATCTGGGACTTTTGGTCAGAAATCTGGGACTTTTGGTCAGAAAGTGGGTTGGTTCCTACTGTGCTGTTGCTCGTCACAACCCAGCCTGGGTTTTGGTACCCAAGGGCTCTGGGCGTCCCCTGCATTTGTCTCCATGCAGGTCTGGCCTCCAGGAACTTTGTCTACTCCTAAGACACTTCCTTCAGTGAAGATCTTCACCTTCTTTTCAGTCCCCAAAGACCTCTGTTTTCTCGACCTAAATATTGTGTGTGGGGAAGCACAGACCATGATCAGTCTCCTAATTGTTAATTTTGGTTCCTGCCTCTTTACCAACTGGAGGATTTGGCATGTGCTACTTTGGTTCACTACAGGTATTATGAAAGGTGATAGAGGGAGTAGCAGATTTCTGCATGAAAAGTCAGAAGTTCAGTCTGAGACGTCATGTCACACCCACCTCCACCCCAATTATCTGCCACCTGTTTGCACTCACAACCCGAGCCACTTTTTTCTCTACCTGCATGATCTCTAACTCTGCGCTTGGGTGATGGGTATTATGAGAGTAGCATCACCAGCACTCAATTCCTAAGAGAACCAAGCTTTCAGTAGCAATCCAGGACTCCAATCACCTATCCAGGTGGTTAGCTTTGGACTTGGGGTCTCTTGACTAGCCCCAGATCCTAATAATCTTATAATCTAATAATCTAATAAACCAGCTAAACTCCCACCAGATCTTCCTTACTGCTTGTTTCCTGGTTTTTTCCACATTCAAATACATTTTATTGATTTCTCCTACAGGCAACATCACAGTTAATGCATTATAGCTTAAGCCTGGAGACTTCTGCTGAATTTTTAGCAGTGTTACAAGCTTCCAGTGGGGTTCCCCTGCCCCTCTGCAACTCAGTTCCATGTTTGCCAAATTTGTGTAATACTCTTTTCTGTTAAGCAGTATGCATAGAGGAGGGAATTATAAAGGATGGAAAACATAAGTATACTTTGGGGTTTCTTTTTGAGCTTTATTGTAATGTTTTGAAGGAATACTTAACGTATTTCATCGTTAGCCTTTTAGAGGGAGTAACTGAAAACAATGTTAGCAAGTAAACGTGTTAGGCAGTGCATGCTTTCTTTAGTGAGGGCTTATAAAGCAGCTTGCAATGCTCGGATTCTCTCTTCCAGCTCCCCAGATATCTTTGTATCTTCACTGTGTTCCAAATACCATCTGCTGCTGCTTATGTGCCTCATCACTGAAATGTAAACTGAAATTCCTCCACACTGGCACAACAAGTGCACACTGAAGAAATATCTTCTTCTATTGGAGAAAAATAAAACCAGAACCACATTACCATAGCAGTTATGGGATGTTAAATATTCATGGTGACCTGTAAGGTCCTAGAAGTTCTTTTCTAAGCTTAGTAATGCAATAAATACAGCACCCATTTTTTCCTTTGGCTTAATTCACTGTTAAAGTTTCCACAAACTGAGTGGAATAATTCTTAACAGGGGAAATTCAGTGTAATGAACACATTAACTCTGTTTTTCCTAAATATTAAATGCAGTTTCTCTCATGGCCAGGCAGCAGGCTTTATCTGTGGAAAGTTTCTGCACTCTTACGCTGCTGAGAATTTCCTCCATACAGCCGACCAGAGGGCCAAATAACTTCTCTTGGGCTCCAGGCACTTTAAACTCACCAGGTTCATGAAGCACAAAATGCACAGAGCGCATTTGATGTCAGCCTGACTCTAAGTGGAAGATTTAGGTTAGTTCAGAAAAGATGTTGATTATAGTTAATTGCTCTGATTTTGATTAAAAGGGCCTAGAAAAGATCTTCTGGTGTTTGTGAAATGGCAGCTTTGAAACCAGCTGTGCTGTATATCAGCACTAAGTGTAGCTGGGCTCTGAAGATGGGTTTCTTCTGCTGAAAGAGCATAATTTCTGTGACCAGCTGAGCTAGCAAGAATGGGGAAAGTGGCCCAGGACTAGGCTGGATTACTCCTGTCAGCCCTCAGGTGCTGCAACTTCTTGGTGTCTAGCTGGCCCAGCATATGTCAAGGAAGGCTGTTTACTCACATAAACATATGAACATAGAACATTTAAAATGAGGCTTACAAATTTAGAATAGGAAAATGTTAAGTATTAAAAATTAAACACGTGGGAAAGTGGGATTTTCTTTTCTTGTGTCCTCTTCTTGGGTTCTTGTTTATAATCTTCAAGCTTTTCTCTGAAATTTTATGAGATAAAACTAAATTTTTAATTGTAGCTGGAATGTTCTGGTATTTTAAAACTCTGTATATAAACCCTTGAAAAAGAAAAGTAATAAAATGAAAATCATCTGTGGTGAAATACTTAGCCAATAATACTCCGAGTTCTTCTTATTTATGGATCTACTGGCTCTTGTTTGGATGAAGAATGTAGGATGTGTATAAGTTGATCTGAAAAGTGGAAGCATTTTCCTTTTTTCTTATTCATCTGTAGAAGTGTTTTAACCCAGTTTCACTGAGCACATCCTAAAACTTTCCACTAAACTGCATTTAGTGGTTTGGATTTGGGATTAGTACCCTCACATTCCTAAGGAATGTTAAACTGATAAAATAATGCCAAGTCCTCTTATTTTATTTCCTATATCTTAATGTGAAATTGGCACTATAATTAGGTAATTTGAAAATTTAATAGAACTTTCGTCCTTGAATTAATACGGACAGATCAGAGTGACAGCTCTGAGTCAGGAGATGAAATATAAAATGAATAGTGTAAACTGCATGGAGTCACTGTATAATAGTAATTTTCAGTGTTCTTGTAATAGGGACTGTCTAATAATTACACATTGCCTAGGGAAAATTCATCAGCTTGGTGTATAAAATAATAAAGCACATTATCATGATAAGCACATGAATTAAGTTAGAATCTCAAAAAGTACAGAAGTTCAGTAATTCTTCTAGGAAACTCAATCTGCATTAGTAATTTCAACAAAACGAGGGCATGTAATAGGGTCCCTTATTGCAGAATAATGGAATTGTCTTTAATAAAATATAGATGTTTGATTGTAGAGTGAGATGGCAGACTTTCATTGTTTTGGCTGTAATAAAGACAGATGCATGACATTATGTATTTAAAATGATCACTTTTACTCACTAAAACAATACACATTATATATGATATACATAGCAGCAGACTGATAGATTGCTGGGAAGACATAAAGAATGTCAGTTTGCATTAACACAATAGCCTTACTTCAGATGGCCCCTGCCAGTGTAAATGAGATAATATTCCTGGCTCTCAGTCTGCCATACTTAAGCTAAGAAAAATCCATTTATTCTTTTACATGCATTAGCACAATTTCCACTATAGTCAATGGGTCAAATTGCCCTTAAACACAGTTGCCCAACACCATCTATTTCAGTGTAGTGACAGCAGAATTTAGCCTGCTGGCTTGTCTGATGAAGTGACTTTCCTGCCATTTGCAGGCCAGACTTCCTGACATGTCCATTAGACCTGTGGCCGTTACAGTTGTACAGTGCTCCATAAGTCTTTTGATTAATTAAGGAACAAAAGTGCTCCTGAAATTTAATTTGCTGTATCTTTATAGGTTTTTTTTTTTTTAGTATAATGAATCCTGAGTGGTGTAATTATCTTTAGAAGAGGTACCGAATAAAGCTACCAGTTTAAAATATTGAATGAAGTATAGATTTGTGGCCAAAACGTAGCTTGTGAAGGAATTATTCTTTCTTTCTATCTATCTATCTATCTATCTATCTATCTATCTATCTATCTATCTATCTACCTCCCTTGGTATCTTATGAAAATGTTGTTTATCCCTTAGCAGTGTATATTATTATTTCCTTTAAACTACTTATTCATTAAAAAAAAGGACATTATCATTACAAAACATTACATAAAAGAGTCTTACATTACAAAAAGCTGCAAAACCTGCCATAAGGTTTAAAAAATCCTTTCAATTTTTTAATCATAGGATTTTTTAATCATGCCATAAGAATGGAAATAAATGTGCATACATATCCAGTCAATTATTACTACAAACAGTTGGCTAAAATATAGGCCTTGGTAAAATATAATTAAACTTATAAAGATTCTAAAACTATAATGTTGGGGTTTCCCTTCTGATCAGACTTTACAAATGGCTTTGCCAGTCTAAGAAAATTTCGTATTTAAAGCATAGTAGTTTTTGATCAGTGTGTATTGATTTGAAGAGTGAAGTAGTTAAGGGGAAGAAAGGTTATTCTGTGGTTACTGCACAGACTTCTGAATAGCTCTTCCTGGTTTGCAGTTCTGCTTATGCTATCTATTTGCCACAGCATCTAGAGAAGTCCTGGATTAATTTGATAATCATATCTGTGAGTAACTCATGTAGGTCTTTATTCGGAAAAAAATCAGGTATCTTGGGATATACATAGGTAATACTGTTTTTTCCAAAGTACCTCAGCCACTAACTTCATCCTCAGGGGCCTAAATACCTCTAAAACATAGTTCTGAGAAATCAGGCCCTATTAAATTTAAATGATGTGCAGGCTATATGTGCACTGGTAGTGCTCTCCTGCTATGGAAATAGCAATTGTCTAATGCAAATAACTGCTCCAAGAGGAAATTCAGTAGGAACTGTAAAGTGATGCATATTAAGTCAGCACCAGTACATTAAATTACCCTCTGAGTGAAACAAGTTAAATTGGTCAAATTTCAGGTATACTGATCTAGCAGCATTACTTCTGGGAACTCTGCTGATGTAGCACGTCAGCCACGCTTAATAACCCTCA
This sequence comes from Machaerirhynchus nigripectus, assembly GCA_013397975.1. Lineage (NCBI taxonomy): Eukaryota > Metazoa > Chordata > Aves > Passeriformes > Dicruridae > Machaerirhynchus > Machaerirhynchus nigripectus. The sequence goes on along the minus strand of VZRQ01007481.1, from coordinate 29,125 downwards.
GTACCCTGCAGTAACTTAACTATCAATAGAAACCGATTCAGAGGACTTGTCCTTAGTTCCTAAATGACTTGTGGAGTGAGAATTAATCTCTGAAGCCATGCAGAAACCTTTGGAAGGCCATATTTGTGCTCCTAAACACTTGCTTACATTCTCTGTTCAAAGTAATGAGGGAGTTTTTAGAAAAGGCCCTTTCCAAACCTATGAGTTGTGCCTTATAGGTGTACCGTTAAGACTGGAAATGCTGGGGTCCAGGTGCTGTTATACATCCAAGGCCAGAGATACAAGACCTCTCAGCTGAGAATTAACTTGGAACACAAGTCTCCCATTTTAGCTCATTTATAGACTTTTGGGTAGAAGGTAGGCAGCAACCTATCAAGGCATGAAGGTGTGGCTTACTTAGCTTCTTTTGCTCTTCTTCGTGGAGGTCTCTTAGTTAAAAGTCCTTGAGAAGTTGAAATTTGCAGTGCACACAGAGTACAGGTATCAGATTTATCTTAGAAATATTGCTGTAATTTAACAGTGAGGTATCCACAGAGACCAAGAAGAGAAAATTAACTTTAGTGCTTGACTGTCTGTTTCAACTAGGTATTATTTCACCAATTTACATGACAGTCTTAAAGGACAGAAAGGGTTTTTTTGGAAAAAACCAAATGGAATGAGCAGGAAGGTCTTGGTGTCCTGCCAAGGTGCAACTGCCTGAAACCTTGCTTATAGAGTGCTTTGAATTCTTTAAAGAAAAGTGTAATAAGACTGCAGGTTGTTGTTATGAAACATACAGAGACTTTCCCTCCCAAATTTTCCTCTTGCATTGTCCGTGACAATCACATAATTTCCTCCTTGGCTTCCATCCTCCATTCTTTCTAATAAAATTACCTGCTGGCAAAACTGCTTTGCACACTGGAAAAACAGACCTTGTGCAGAGAGTTACCAAGCACAAAAACTCCTCATATGTCACAGAGAAGTTTTTACATATTTTTATGGTAATATTTAAAAACTTACATCTTCATGGGAATATTATTCAGACATTTTGTAATTGACCTCGACCTTCTGTCACATTTTTGTGCATGTTCTACAAGCTTATGGATATGCCTGGTTTTACTGGATTGTTGATTTCTGAGATAGAAGAGGAAGATGCTGAATTCTCTGCTACTAGCAGCTCAGAGAATTTAGTACCTAGTTGTGGCTGATGTTAGAAATGTTGTATTCTGATTACCTAAATGCAATTTACGGTATTTACACAGCTTAATTTTTAAAGCAATTACTGTCTTTATGTGCTCCTAAGTGAGCTGAATGCGTTTTCCTTCCTGTCTTTATACTGAACATCATTCAGTCCTGAAACCATGATAGGAAAAGTGCTCCATTTTCTTTAGAAATATCTAAAGCACTTTGGTGCTTGCTTCTTTGTGCTGCGCTGCTGCATGCAGGTACTTATCCTAACCCCTACTGAGTGCTTAGAAGTCATCTTCATGTTGAGATATGCCTGTAGCCAGCTGTTGCTCTGTCTCCTGACATTTCTACACCGCCCTTAACCTTCCTTTTGCAAGCTTTGCTGTCGAGGCCCGTGTGTGTGGTCTGCTCAGGACCCTTAGCTCAGCTTTGTGCTGCAGGCACAGCCACCTGAGAGCTGCCTGGGAGCTCTGCCTGCACTGAGGGTTGCCAGCCCCCTGCCCCCATCGGTCCTGAACTTTGAGCATGGCCTGTTCACCTCAGCTGGGCACTTCAGCTGGGGAAAATTTGACTGTGCATTTCCTACAGATACTGGAGAACAGCACAGGCTTTACCCAATTCATTGCACAGTTTCACCTTCCTCTTGTCTCTTGTCACTGAGTTGCAGGTAAGTAAGATGACTGCAATTACTGAAAACTCCGTGGTTTGTGCAGCAGTAGATTTTTCTATAATGAGCCGTCATGATGATTTGGGATAAGCTTGTTTTGCTTGAATGGTTTATCAGATGTTTGATGTCTGTTAATTGGGTTTTTTTGTTGTTTGTCTGTGGCATTTTTTTCCCTCTCCTTTGTCAGTTTTCATTCTCTGTTTTGTTTGGATTCCAAGAGAAAGCCTTTTTTAAAAAAAAATTTAATACTTTAATTAAGCTCCTTTCCAGTCTTATTCAAGCATATCACTGTTGGTATTAAATAATAGAAACAAATTGCCAGCTGCTGGACAAAAGTCAGGGACTGTTTTTAAGGAACCTATGCAGCATTACTGATGCAAATTTATATCGCAAATATACAGAAGGATTTTGATACTGGGAGGAAGAATTTTCTCCAATGTAGATGGTGCAGTTATGGGATTAAGATACCCAGTGGAAAAAGGTGTCTTTTGCATATAGCACTTGTTGCATTTCTCTTTCTTCAGTAGGGTGACAGAATACAGTCCTGCAGATGTCAGGCAATGTGTCTCACTCTCTAGGAAAGAATTGATCCTTCTTCTTAGACTGAACTTTGTAAATCAATTGCCTTTTCCCTGTACCAAAAGGAGTTTGTTGGGCCTGTTGTGAGGGGACACAGGTTTCCACCAGTATGTAAGGAAATACATCATTGGACATGTATTCAGTGCCACAAAGCTGGATCTCCATCAAATACTACAGAGTTCAGTGGCTGTACATCTGGTTTTCTATGTTCAGAATATTTTAATAAATCACTATGCATTTGTTTGTAAGCACAGTTTAATGCCAATAGCAGGAATAAAGCAAAAACAATCATATAATTTGAGGAAATGTGCTGCAAACTGGGTCACTGAAAAGACTCAGGCTGTAAATAGATATTTTGTAGTTGTTATTTGACACTCTGAGAAGTTGCCAAGAGCTTGCCTGGCTGAGCACAACCGGCAACATTTTGTACAACTCAAAACTCTTCATGCAGTCGGTTCCCAGGTTTCTCCATTCTTCTAATGGCCCATTTGGGGAGTTCTGCAGGACATGCAAGAACTCTTCCAAAGCAAAGGCTCTCTAACCTTCTCTCTGGTATTTCCTGGGAGATATACATCTGTAGTGTTTGTTTTGCTTCCCTGTTTATTTTTTTTTCTCAAGATCTATGTAACATCCATTGGTCATGCAGAGCAACACAAACCTGCTGTAACTGACTGCTCAAAAATGCTGCCTCATTAAATGCCAGCCTGGATCCTTAATTCTGTCCTTCTCCCTGGTTTTTGTGGCTTCAGTCAAAACACTTCAGCCAGAACAGTAACCTTTACTCAACTGCAGATGTGTGTTACTGCTTTGTGCTTTAAGGACCATGATAGTTTCTGTGACTTGAATATATTTATCTTACCTGTTTTACCATGATTTTCTCTTCTTCTAAGCTGGCCAACTAATTCCCCATGGACTCCCAGTTGTGAAGATGAAGTACCTAGTTAGTGCACAGTGCTTTGCAAATGTCTGGAGAGATATACATATTAAAAAAAAAAAATTGTGCTCTTCTGTGACTTATTTGGCTTGATATCTCACCCATTGCGTGGCATGCTAACAGCAAAACTTTTTGTATAACACAAGTAGTGTACAGTTTAACATACTTAGAGGCACTGTAGCTGTGATTGGGGGACTGAGGTATTTGCTACCACTGATCTAAGAAATCCATAGGAATGTCTGTTACTTCACCTTGCTGCATGTTTTTATTTTCTTAACACACCAAAATATTTCTAAAATAGACAGCATTTTAAAACATAAGAAGCAGGACACTCTGGATTTTTACCCATTTTAATACATTACTCTTTACTTGAATAATTCAGTGTGACATGAAGCTTCCAGATATGCAACTTGAATTCCAAAGCTAGTTCATATGTATATGATAATTCTTAGTAAGCAACTGAACATTTTGCATTTTTAAAGCATAATCTCCTAGTAGTGAAGAGGAAAAGAAGAAAAACATTCTTGATGCACACAGAAAAGGAAACAGAAGATGTAAGTTCTGGATAAGGTCTGTATGCTTGTAGTTATAGATTAGAATTGAATCGAATCCATATTTATATTTGCTGTGTTTTCCTTCTGTATAAGTTGGTTAAATTGGATTAGAGGAGTGTCAAAGATGCAGTGTGCAGTGGTTGCACTCCTGTCTATATTCATCAAAGGAGCCTCCTCCAGTGAAAACACGAGGCACAGAATTGTTATCAATTACTATTTCTTCCTACTGTGCAGAAATCATTATAAGTTTAAACTGTGTAACAGGAATGCACTGGGGACATGAGAACAGAGGAGCTTTGCAGGGACTGTGAGCACACTCGCCCTGCCCATCTGCTGCCACTTTGTCACCCCACCTCTGGGCAGACAGGCCAGTGCTGTGCAGCACTCAGGGAGGGGATCAGAGATGAGGAGGCAGATATCCAAAGGAGCCCGATTCAGTGGTTTCTGCTGTAAGATCTGTCTGGCTGTGTGTGCAGGGCTACTGCATGCCTGCACTTCCCCGAAGTGGCTTGGTTTGCTGCCTTTAGACTTTGTCCAAGTGCATTTTGAAGATAAGGGAGAGGTTGGTGGCGATTCTCAAGCGCCTGACGATGTTGCAGGAGCTGCTGTTGGGTGCTGTATGTGCTGCCATGAGTTTTGCAGCTGGAGTGCTCTGGGTCTGATGTGCACCAGCTGCACCGAGCTTACTGTGCACAACTTACACAGCAAGTGGGAGCTTGGGCACAGTGTGCTGCCCCGAGTAATGTAGCTGCAGTGCTGGACGTCTTCACCGTCCCTTTTGATCCTGTTTACAAAGTTCAGACAAGAGGGATTTCTTAATCCTGCCTGCATGTGTATCTGCCTTATTTTGTCTGAGCAAGCTTTGACTGTGGATGGAAAAAGGGTTTTCTTCTGAATCACAGAATGAATCAGTCTATGAGTTTCTCAAATAGGACTTTTGAAGAAAATCTTAACATTATATAGTAATAAGCCCATCTGTCTTATAATTCAAATGGCTTACCAGTTGAACTCTGTAGCTAAATTGCTTTTTCTAAAATAACAAGCCATTGTTTTAAGAAAGAAAGAAAGCAGGCAGAAAATAATATCAAATCATAGTGACACTTTAAGCAGTACAGAGTAAAAGAAGTGAAAAAGCTGAACATTATTGTTTCTTATCACTTCTCTTAATTTCCCATGAAGTTCATTTGTATGACCTTTAGCCACTTTTACTTGGTGATATATGGTGCAGTATTCTTGGGCAGAGAGTAAGTCAGTTAATCTTTCTGTCAGAGGGGTACTCTTGCAATTCATGTGGTAGCTGGAATTAAAAACTGGTGAAGCTACAGATGAGACATCATGTTCTGCAGCAAGGAGGCTTATTAATGTTACCCATGCTGGTGCTCCAGAATTGACCATCTGGTTCCGTAAATAACAAAATTAATTTACATGTTGACCAGCTAGCAGCAGTTCCCATTTTGCTAAACACCTGTTATCACTTAAAGCCATTTTACTGAATGTGATGCATTACCTTTATATTATTGGTGTTAAGGAGGAATCCAAAAATATGTCATCCACTTACATGGTTCAGGTGCTGCTTAACCAATATATTAAATTGGCTGAAGAGTTTATACAAGAAACAATTGTATCTAGGAGGAACACAAGAGAACATTGTTAATTATCTTAAATACTTCTGATTACTGCATTAAAAATACACTCTTCTGTCTGTTGTGGTGTGGGATGTGTGTGAGAATGATTATATGAGGTATGACAGTGGCTCTTCCTGTTTATTTCAGGCTTTTGACCAATAATTAAGGATAAATATGTGCAGATATTATTATATTCTTATTACTGGTAGGTGAAAAAAAATCCAGGGAAAACTGTTAGAATTTGCAAAACTAATGTCACCAGACAAATCTTGCAATAATCTCTCAGCTGGAGAAGGACAAAGCTTTTAGTTTTTCAAGAAATGGCTTGTTGCTTTTCAGTTCCTAAGAATCTGTGGACTTAAAATATGTTGCATAACATTCCATGAAGGAAAAAACCTTTCAGATGACAGGAAAAAACTTTTGGATGACTGATTTATGCTTTATCATCTGTTTTGTACAGTAAACTGAAGACTAGAAAACTTGTGGGGAAATAAGCACTTATTATGGACTGAAATTTTAGGAAGGTAGAATGGCCTGTATACTGCCTTAGACTAATTTGCTCTTAGCCAGCTGCATAGCCACAAATAAAATCTTTTTTGTAGCACAATGGACTTCATCTCCTAATTTGCTCCAAAATGGGTAATCAGCAAGCCTCTTGTCTGAGGTCTAGACAGGAATCCAATATAAAAATGAGAGACAGCAAAATCATCTGTCTAGAAAAGAGGCATATGTCTGTCTGCCAGCTAGATGTTGGGTTTTTTTGCTCTTTCTGTATCTTTTACTGGCAATTTGCTTTTCATATTTAATTTAAGCAGTAACAAAAATTTTCTTGCACTTCAGTACTTTCAGTCTCACTTCAGTGCACATGAAAAGCTTGCTATGAACATTCAGGTTCAAGGTGAAGTTTATTTGTTTGGGTTTCAAGTGTTTTGTAGTCCTAGAAGGATGTGTATAGCAGTTAGATGGGTATAATAAAACCAAATAGTTTATTGAACTAGAAATTTTCATCCCACAACTCTTGTAGAGCTATTCCTTATAATTTATTGTTTTATGAATATATCTGAATATTTTCCCGAAGGTTATGCATGTGGCATTTGACACACTTCTCTTCAATATGCCCTCAAATGATTTTACAGGTTCAAAGGTCTTAGCTCATAGTAAAACAAACTAATACCATGTAGGTCAAAATCTGTGTATGAAAGAGTCCTTTGAAGTTTGTGATTTTATCCAGCAAAAAGGAGTTAGAGTGACCTGTCTGAAGGCAAAAAGGACTTTAGAAATGGTTGTTCAGCCAGGAGTATTTCCATTTAAGTGACTGTCCATGAAGATCCTCAGTCCATTTCAAACACAACAAACAGGAACACGAGTAGAAACAAGGAATAGCAAAGAAAGAAGTCAAGCATGAAGAGAGGCAAATAAAAATTAGTCAAATGCTTAACTGCTCACCTCTCTCTTGGGTACAATAGAATGAAAAGTGAAAGTCTTTAATTCTGAATTTAAATTTGCTCATGTGTGACACTTCTGCCTCTTTAGACATTCAAAAAATATTGTTTAAAACTTGTAATATTAAATAAAATTTAATGCTAATCTATTTGAATTGGCACACCTTTTAGGGTTTGAGGTATTAAAATGTAAGGATGATTACTGTATACTAATGGCAGAAAGGTTTGTTGGAAGGGAATGCCTGGAGGTTATCCAGTTCAGCCTTGATGCTGCATGAGCTTCTGTTGACCTTATGTAGAACAGTAAAAATGCATTAGAGAGGAGCTAAAATAAAACTCGAATGGAATTGCAGAAACTGAGACACATCAGTTTTAAACATAAACAAATCAGAGAACGTGTTTTGCAGCCAGTCCAAAATTTATTTTAATTCCAAATCAAAATAAAAAAAGGTAAATGTATTTCCCTAATGTAAAGAAAACGATCTTCTTTTTTAGCAAATTGTAAGGCACTCCTCTACTAAATGGAACGATTCTTCAGGAGCAAGCCCTTACTTTTTTTAAGTGAAGGATCTGGCAATTATTTTTGTAACCATTGTAAAAAACCAGGAGTGTGGGAAGTCCACTATGGACAGAACTATTATTTCCCGTTCCCCCTAATCAACAGAGAGGAAGAGGTGAGGTCCAGGCAGAAGGCGGCTGTATTTCCCTACTGAAGGAACCCTGCACTGACTTTAGAAGTAGGAACTCTGACTAAGCAATAAAGGCCTACATGTTTAGTAAAACAGAACCGGACTCATGAGTGTCCTGAAAGTGCCTTTTCCTTTCTTAGATGTTTAGAGGGAGCTTGAGATGGCCAGCTCAGATAAAAATATCTACATTTGATTGAAAGAAACCGATCCTAGGAGTGAAGAAGCGTTGACAACCAGCTGAGGGATAAAAACCAGCTACTACTTTACAATAATGGAAATAGTTGGTGTACATTAACTGCTGACGTATTGCCTTGTGTGGCTTTGACCACAAGATCTGATCTTTTGTCTATGAAAGCCTGTACGAACAAAAAGAAGAATCTACAAGATGTCTTGAAGAGGGAGATTACACTAAGTAAACTAACTCTTCTTTTTCTGGGTGCTTTTGAAATTAAATATACGAACAACAACAACAAAATTTACTGTGCTCTACATTTGTCATAATGGTTCCTCAAGGGCAAAGTGTCTATACAGACAAATGAAAAAAAATTATGTAAACAACGTGCATCTCTGAAGGTTTAAAATTGTCCTCCTGCCTTACTGGGTCTTTTATTTGTTAGTATGTTGCTTTTATTTTTTTTTAAGTAGGAGCCAGTTACACAGACTTTTTTTTTTTGAGGCATTGCACATTTAATTAGCTGCATTCACTCTTCTTGAACTGGACCAGAGGTAAGTGAAACTATCATCCTCTTCTCCTGGCGCTTTGGATTGATTTGAGAGTAAGACATTTGCCCTAAGGGAGAGAGGCATTGCGTCTGCACAGAGCCGAACAAATGTTTTTTAATTAATGATTTATTCAGCTTATGCATTTCTTTGTCAGCGTGTAACAGAACACCCCTGGGAAGATCACTGAGAGAAGAGGGTGAACTTGGGACCTTGAATCTGAAACCAGGAATGTCTACTGCCAAAAGCCTCTTCTTTGTCTAACAAAGCTACTTTGGCATCATCACCCCAAGATGGGGGTCTCTCCACTCTAGAGAGTGTCGTTTCCTCGGGTATCAGTCAATCACTGTTTAACTGGCTGCCTGACACCCAGCCAAATCCAATCTTTTATTAAGTAAATAAATTTATTAAATTACGCAGAGCCCATTTAGGTGAACTAAATTAGCATAAAGCTAATAATATACCATGTTTAACAGAAGAAATACAAGATGCAGTTTTTCCCTGCCAGGTTTCCAATCCAGTTTCTTGCTGGGGCTACTGAGTTGGTGTGATAGACCAGGAGTAGTCATTTCTAGCCTCTGTCCCTCTTGATGCAGTTTGTATTTGCGTCATGGGAGCCCAAACTTTGCTGGATTTAACTCAGAAGAATAGGACAATTTTGGTTGGTGATCAGTTTTGAGGCGAGGGAACTCCCCTTTTCTCCTGTGACTTGTCAGTTCTTTGATCTACCTTGCTCGGATGTCACTGGGGTTTTTCAGAAATTCTTATTAACATACGAAGAAAGAAAGAGAAACTACACCAGCCAAGGTCAAAAACTAGCTCAGCCTGATGCCTTTGACAGGGGGAGTAGGAAATACCTGGGGAGAGGACATGAGAACAGGAGCAACCATCAAGTGGTGTTCCTCTTCCCTGTAGGAACTTGAAGGTTTGGCAGAATTCCCAGCCCAGGCACTGCCCACAGGCTGTATCCATTCAGACTGATCAAAGTTCAATCAAAAGTTAATTATGGCTTTTGGCACTTTGTGCTGACATCAGTGAAGCAGCAGAGATTTCTGGGAGGTTTGGTATGGTGGTTTTGCATACTTGTATAACTACAGCACAAAGTGACTGCTTGTTTGCCAGGAGCTTCCTGAGCAAGGTCACTCCACCACAGCAGGACGAGTTCTGTAGCCCATTCACAGATGAGGGACTATCTTGACCATCTTATTTATAAGGAATCATTGACAGAATAATTTCAGAGGGGCATTCTTCTCCTGGAAGCATGTGCAAACATTACATTATAAGCGTTTATGGAGGGACAGAGGAGTTTTTTTCAGCCCAACCCAACACACTGAGCAACGTTACTTGTTTCTGCTGCCACATTGGACAAGCCGTAACTCTGCTTCCAGTGGGGCAGCTGGTGTTTATGGGTGCCATGATTTCTTAGAACAGTCACTCCAGCCACATTCATTTAAACTGTTCACAGAAGATAAACTCAAAATGATGACAAGTGCCATTAGAAAATTATTAATTCACAATTTTTATACCAATGTTGTCTCTGTCACAGACTGAACAAAGTGTAACAGCCTCAGAGGTGCAGGGTGTATGTAATAAATATCAGGGTCTTGCTATATCTATAAAAAGGCAGCCATCACCCCCAAGTATTGGTGTTGTGAGGTGTTAGGGGGTCCTGAAAAACACTGGATAGTACAAACTGCTGGCAGACAATACTCTGTGCTGATCAACCAGATGGCAGCTGCCAGTCAGCTGAATTCAAAACAGTTAAAATGAGCTTCCTTCTCCTGCTTCTCCGTAGTATATAATGGCAGTAGTAACCATAATTTCACCCTCTGAATGAATTGTTTGCTATCCCAGAGATCTAAAGCCAGATTAATTGTTTTATGGGCAGTAGCAGAAAATTATACTATATCTGTTTGGATTTTTGCTTGCTGCATACTGCTTGACAACACTATCTTTGTCAGCTAGTGCTTTCGTGGTAAAGGTAGGATTTTTCAAAGGCAGTGAAGTGATTTAGGAGTGCAGATGCTAATGGATTTGTTCATTTTTTCCTTCCACATAACACAGGACTAGTATCATAAATGTATTGTTTTACCCCTCTGGAGTCTCCTAAATGCCTGAGATTTGGCTGTAGAATGTGAAGACAGTAAAAAAAAAATCCTAGGAGGTCAAAGAAACTCAGCAGAGAGGTTGTTATGGATACACAAAATCCTTTGCACATCTCTCTGGATAGACCTGCTCTGTTACAATCTTCTTAACAGGGAGGGTATCATGCAAAAGAGTTGCAGAGAGAAGTGTACAGGGATCCTCTCCCTCTCCATGCTCCATGTCTGCAAAGTCAGGGACCCAATTAAAAAAACTCTCCAGTATTTTGTTTGCAGTAGGGACTGGGAATAATGTTTTCTATCTCTGGCAAGATCCCACAGGTCTTTCTGGTACTTTTCCAGGGGGGATTGAGTCCATGAAGTTCTCCTCTGGAACTATTATTTTCCCCAAACGGGGAGGTGTGAAGGACATTGCCTTCATTCTACCCTGCTGGGGACTTGCTGTTGTTATGGATGCTGTCCTGACCCCATGAACTTTTTTGATGCCCTGGAGTTGTCAGTGTCAAAGATTTTGGTAAAAATATAAATTCTCTGTGTTTGATTTTATACTTTTAGTCAGTTTTTTGTGTGTGTAAGGTTCAGCAGTGTCAATTATTCTTATGGCTTTATTTACAGCAAGCTCCCAACATTGAAAATCACCTCTGGAACTGGGATCCTCTTCCTGCCTTGACCTGAGTGATTTTTCCCAAAAAATGTAGCCAAAAAAGCTATAAAGTGCTTCAGAAATCCTGTGAGTCCCTGAGGCAGAGCAATAGCTCTAGCAAATGTGTTTAACTGAGAACATACAAAATGGCTTAAATGGCTTAGTTGAAAATGTCCTGGGCTTCAGTTTTGAAAATGTACTAGTTTAGAGGTATGGTAATAAATATTAATTTTATTTTGACATTTGAAAGAGACATTTGAATGCTGCCTATGTGCACTGCAGAATGACTAAAAATTATTGTGGTGTGTGAAATTTATGTTTTAGCTAGTATGATTACATCCTTCTAAAAATGTTCAAGCCTGTAATCTTTCAAAATTGTTTTTGCAGTAGAGAGATTAAAATTCAGTGAAGCACTTCATATATTTTTAAACAATCATGTTAATTTGAAAGTGACTCAAATAACATTCATTCTATTTTAAACATAAATCATAATGATCCGCATTCAAATTCTTTGTTTCCAATAAAAGTAACCACGTCCACAAAGAGCTCAGCAGAAAAAGTTTTCTCGTACCGTGAGCCCCTACAGATGTGACACCAGCTGGCTGGGTATATAGCAGACATAGTAGAAAGACTAAATGTATTTCCACTCCAATTCAATGCTTTATTTCAGAATACAGGATAGGTTTCAATCCACCTTTACCTCCTCCCACACCTCTGCTCTCAGTCTGTGTACCTGTCTTGGAATTTCCCTGGTGTAGCAGTGGAGTCAGAGTCAGGAAGATTTGCTGCAGGCTGGGATTAGACAGTGACTGAAAACTTGTGTGGGCACAGTTCTGCTGCATTTATTTTACAGATAAGGATCTTACATCAGGGTTGCACTGCTGAGAGTCAAATTCAAGTCGGAGTGGAAAGTTGACGTGCTTCTGAATGGAAGAAAAAAAAGATTAAATGGATACTTAAATCTTTAAAACTGCATAGTGTTTTTATTGATTAATCTGAGTCCTCATATTTGGTGATCCCCTTTCTTCATCAGTTCTGGATTGCTCTCATTTGAAGGTTAAAAGATGTTTAGAGGTCCTCTCGATAATAATTTACCATTTTGTTAGACTGATTGCAATGAGATACCAGTCTTGAAACTGTGTTCTTTTTTTTCTTCTGGTGGAACTACCATGTTTTCTCCACCATCCAGCACTGACTCTCATCCTTACTGTATTCTGGGCTTTGCAAGACCTTTTCAAATTCAGTGAATACATGTTTCAGTGGCAAGCACAGGCATTACATATTTCTAACCCCCACGGGCTCATACAATCCGTGTTTCCTCATCAGTTGTGGAGCATTAGGTGAGGCAGGTTGTGGCCCTGTGTAGTATCGTCTTGATTTATTGACTAGACTCCCTGGATGGACTTTAAATCTGACTCACTACCAGCCTCATCCAGGACACTTCACCTTTGCTGTCCTGATCTTGTGCAGGTGCTGGGAGCTGTGCCCTGTCAGGGCGGCTCTGCCCTGCCTGCAGGAGGTCTACCACCTCAGATTCTGGCTCATTTCTCCAGATCCAGTTGATCTCTTCCCTGATGGTGTAGATAAAGCAGCTCTGTCTATGCCCACAGAACAGAAGGGATGCAAAGCTGCAGTTTCTGGATGGCAATAGTGAAACTAATTGAAAAAGATGGTTGTGTGACTGAAGAACCTGAAATTGTGTGTTGGCTCCTGCTGCTGTGTGTTGACTTCAGGACCTCCACTGGAAAATATCTGTAGAAGAGAACTTTCTGTAGAACATATTTTGACAAACTTTAGAACTTGTCCATTAGAAGTAACTAAAATTAGAGAAAATATTAAAGATTCAAGGTAGAAACGATATCTAGAGTTCTTGATTGTATAATGTGGGTAAAAGCACTCTCCTTTCCTTTGATACCTTGAAGGCGCTTGGTATTGCAGAGTGTCCTTACAAAACGGAGGTGAATCCCAGATGATGTCTTCAGACCATCTGTATTTGGTGAGATGCTTTTAACGGGCAGATTCTCCCCTTTTCTCCCATCTGACCTTAAGGGAAAAAATGCATTAAGGAAGGATAGTTCTGAGAATTTGAGTGTACCAAGACAAAGACAAAGTTCCTTCTTCGCTTGACTTTAAACTCCAGTAATGACAGTTAACTCTTGAAGTAATGCTTTAAAGAGAGTGTCAAATCTCTATTAAAACTGTGTTTATCCTTATTACTCTCTTGAGTTAGATAACATAGTTTACAACTATTCTTTTTCTGCATACATTGTAGACATACCCTAAATCATAAAACAACTCCCTGTGGGAATTTGGAAAACACCTGCAAAACACTGTTTTCCATTCCTGCCAGGTAGACCAAGACTGTGAGAAAAAAACCCAGTCTCACTAAGAAAATACTGCTTATTTGCCAAAACGAGAACAGGAAAGTGCACAAAACTCACAAGGTGCTGCTGGTTGGTACAGGGGCAAATAGTATCAATGTCAAGACCATGCACTTGTTGAAGAAACATCAGAAGCATCAAAAAAACCTGTAGATCAGTCACACTGTCCAAATCTATGAACAGCTGCAGGTGCCTATTACTGATCTGACTACATTATGCTGTGACCTGTCCTCTGTCACAGGATAGGGAGAAGTGAAGCAAAGCAAATTCTTTACTTCTGAAATATGTTTTACATTCAGCATCCAGTTTTCGCTTGTGAAAAAAAAAAAAAAAAAAGACTGTAACAAGAAGAGAACTGATTGATGAGTTGAACTTTTTATGGAAAAAAAGCATGAAAAAAATTACTACTAATGGTACTGTCCCACTGCAAAAGTCTTGAATTTCAGTTTTCAGATTGACTCTGGAGTGCTATATTTCTATAATGTTCTGTAGTCTTTACTGGTGTTGGCAGAAAGTCCCTTTTGGAATCTGGAGTGTTCTCATGTGAAGTGTTTATATGTAAACCGGCCAATCTAATTAAGATTTTTTGTGAAATAATAGAGATGAGAAATAGAGGTAAACTTTTCAGCTTAAAGCTGGATTTCATGAGCTTCTGCTCCTCTTTTCTGTTGAGAGGTATCAAGTAATTCTTGTGGGAACCATAACTTCTGCTCCATAAAATCACTTTTGATTACCCCCGGTATAAAGTGCCACAGCATGAGTCACAGGACCCTTACCCACATTCAGAGATGTCCACAGTACTGTATAAACATGAGGTGTGACAGAAAGAAGGCAATACGACCACATGGAAGTTCTGTTCGATGTGGTGAGAAGTGTTTGGTGTGACAGAACTCAAGCTCAAAATGGTGTTTGTTCCTTTTCCCACTGACTTTCTGACACAATCTGAAAATTCAGATCCTGACCTCTCACTGAGTGCCTTGATTTGCCATTCTTTAGGCAATGGGAGCCTGTAACAAGAGTGACCATTCTGGAGAAACTGCCCAAGAGAACATCTGTGCCTTGGTATCCTGATGGAGGAGAAAAACCTGACTCAAATGAGGATACATCAGTTTTAATCCCATCAAATCACTGACCTTTCTGCTAAAAACTTTAAGAAGATTGTCTTCTACGCTGATGTTATTTGTGATGTGAACGTATTCTCTGGATTTGGAAAATAAAACCAAAGTAATTGGATTTTGAAAATGAACTCATTTTCAATTGGTTGTTAGAGGAGTCACAACAGGACTTTCAGGCCTCTTGTGGCTTGGGCAGAACCTGAACTTATGTTCTTGAAATGAAAAGCTCTGCATGCCATTACTTATTCCCTGAACCATATCAGGTTGCTAACATATTATCCCTGATGTTTTTGGGGTTTTTTTGGCACCATATTTAGGCAAAAGGAAGATGTATTTCTGCAAATGTGTTGGCAAAGTAACACTGACAGAAGATGATGTCATGGTTGATGTCTTTCTATAGAAGTATTTATAAACTATGCCTATATATAAGTTTGTATAAATGCAGTTTGAATAAATTTTTCTCAATCTGTAGTCTGGAGTCCTTCAACAGTCTGCTGAAAACTTACTGACTGAATTTTGCTGGATCTATTTTTAGTTTCCAGCTGTTATAATGCTTTTAAAAGTTAAAAGAACTTGACCTTTAGTGTGAGTAAAAAGATGTGGTTATTGTTAAGTGTATCAGGTAGTCAGCAACAGGAATGAAGATGCTCTCTGTACTGCTAGTGGTAGCTCCCTAAACAAACCCTTAAAAATCTGGTTCACATCATGAAACAAATCTGGGAAGTTGTAGATATTAACAGAATATAGTCTGATAACTGAAATCAGTCACTGTAAAAGGACGCACTACCTGAAATGGAACATGACTGCAGCTGAAAAGAGGAACATGAGTATTTCTCACCTCCATTTTCCACCTGTTTTATCCAAGTAGAGAATACTACTTTTTTGCAGTATCAAGCAAAGACTTGGTCTTTGAAAGTATTCACTGAAAAAAGAATAGTAGAAAGAAAATTTCCATTTTCCTTAATATGATATGCTTATTCGTGTGAGCTGTTCCATGCTGGGTAAAGGTCTGTCAGGGAAACTCTCCCTGCCTTGGAAATGCCCTGTCATCTTGAAGATGAAGGTCACTAAATAGAAAGCAGAAGGTTACTTATGACAGAAAGACTTTCTGCAAAGGTTCATGGCTCACAGGAGGGAACTACTGATTGTCTGAAAGGCCTGAGGAGGCATTAAACATCAGAGAGGTCCTTCCCAGTGGCATACTTAACAAAGAGCTATACTTCCTTCTTTGTGACATGGTGGCATTACTTTTTTAATTCACCATAACTGCTCTTTGATGGAAAGGAGAATGGTGACAATACAGCTGACAAACCTGACTGCTTTTCCAACTGCTATTCATGGTAAACTGTATGTGTTTGGAGAAAATTGGAGGCCTAAAGTTTTGAAGGCATGATATCCAGAAGGAAAATTCTCTCCCAGAAGTTCTGAATATGATCCTGAATATATTCACGTAGTAAATGGTGTAACAGCAGAGAGGTAATTTAGCTCCTGTTATAAAAAATTCTTCGTTGTGAGTAGGAAAACATATGTATGCTATTTATTGAAAATGGACTTAAACCTGCTATTCACCTATTCACTTAAAATGTCACAAATGCATTGTATTAAAGCAGGAAATGCTATTGCCCTGTATTCCCATTTACACACCAGCATCTGTGTTTTTAAAAAATGCAATCAAATTACTTGTTCCTGAACTTTCTCTAATGTGTTTGCTTTTCACTCCTATCTACTTCCCCCTAGGGTATTGAAGCAAGTATATTTTAGGGACAAGATGTCACTTTCAATGCCTTGGTCTGATTCTGAAGTAACGTTAATTGTTAAGAATCAGATGATTTTAACGAGACACTAAATTTTTTTTAGCAATTCTTATGAGGGTTTTATGGGAAGACTGTGTGATGAAAATCAGTTATTTTCACAATTGATTGAGCAATCAGTTTTAAAAGGTTCAGTTCTGCACATTCAGTTGATAGTTTTTCCAGCAGAGGGCAAGAAAGTACAACAGATGGAAATGGGGTTTCTTTTCCAAACAGCCACAGTGGAAATGTAAAGCAGTACAGCCTGAGGATGGAACGTGAAAGGTAATAATCATCCCCCTTTTAGGGCATAATGGCTTTTCAGCAACCTTTTACTCTTCAAAGATAGTCATAGAAAGACAAGATGGAAAAGGAGCAGAGGAGACCACCAGAGCTGCCAACTGGTTCATGCTACTTTGTCAGCACAAGTTCCTCCAGCTGAGCTCTGATTTCTGGGGGGGTGTGAGGGAAAGTGGCACACGGCACCCTTTCTAACCAGGCTGCAGTGACACAGAGTTCCTCACTCGGTGTTCAGTTTGTATGAGGGATGAGGAGGCACACGGCTGCCTGTCTCATGTAGGGCTCCCATCCTTTGCAGCTGTTACAGTTGTGGAGTTAAGGCTGTAAAGCAGGGTTTGCTCCTTCTTCAAGGGGCAGACAGAACTTTATTTGACCTCAGATTTTAGAAGCTTGAGTTGATGCTCAGGAATAAACATCTGGGATTTTGCATCCAAACATGAATAAAGTGTGCTTATTGCTATATATTATTGTGGCGAGCACATGTGTCTTATAGATGCACATGTGGAAACAAAAACTTTGGGGTTTTCCATGGAATCAGTTTGCTGAATATCCAATTTAAGACTGCAGACATCATTTGTTTTGCAGCAGTGTGTATTCACCAAGGCATTTCTCAGATTTCTTCAAATCACTGCAGTGACTTTAAAAATGCTGTACAGTCACTCTTTCAACTAGAAAAGCTTCAAGTCTCCTGATGCAAACCTTCTGTTAAGGTCCAAACTTAGTCTGCCATGCAGTTGTTTGCTCTCAGTGGTTCCTTACGAGTGAAAAGCATCTGATTTGGGCAAAAGTTGCAGCTACCTTTTCTTTGGGTTTTCCTAATTTCTTTGTAGTAAAATATATAACTCATAAATAGGCAAGCTCATGCTCTTATATATGATGGGGCAAATAATTTCATTTCTTATGATAATGAAAGCAGAATTCTGAGAAAAATAATAAGCTTTGGTTATCATAGTTGATCAGGCTGCACTCAGTATAGCCTGAATGTCTTAGAAAAATGAAAGTGATTCAAATGGTATAAAAAACTTTTAAATGTGAAAATAATAATAACAACACCAAAATCATACTGGTTGAATGCCAAAATTAGGAATATATTAATGAAAACATGCTATTTTAGTAGTAACTATCTGTTTAAAGTGTAACCAATCATTTTTAGACCAATGAATTACTTACCTAGGAGGAAGCCTTACGTCAGTTTTCAGAGAGGTATTTTTGGTTCTCTGTGTGGTTGTTAGTTATGACTATACTGCAAGTCTAACATTTTCTCATTGCTTGATTTACATTTCTAGAAACAGATTCTGTTTACATAGCAGAAATAGATTATTCACAATAAAATTTGCGTAACAGTGTGAATAGCTTCATAGCTCTGGTCAACATGAAATATTCATAATGGTGACCACTGGATGGTTCTCTTTTTTCTTTTCAGATGTAAAAGATCAACATCTGTACTTTGAGTGTTTTTTTCTGGTTATGTTTTTGTTTGGTTTTTTGGGGAGGTTGATTTTGTTTTGTTTTTTTTGTTGGTTTGTTGGTTTTTTTTTTGGTCATATGCTGTCTCAAGTACTTCTGATTTGTTTCTCTTAGTAAGATTTACTCAATTTTTTTTTGTATATACAGAGATGCCAATATTTTGTAATGGGGTTACGGACAGAAAAAGTATCCTACAAAATGCTACCCTTAAACTATTCAGTGTTTGTTTCTTATGCTGTTTTTTTTTTTTCCAAGTCAGTGTAGGTTGGATTATATACCTATACATATATATATATACACACAGATTTTTGAATGTCACATTATCTTTTAACCATCCTCTTTTAAGAGGGATTTTTCATACAGAAATCCATTGACCTGCAGAGATATTTCCCTGATGTTCAATGAATCAGACATTGCACATACTCCTGATAAAAAGGACACAATTCTTACTTTGGAGATGCTCGGGGCTGACAGCAGTGGCCTCAGTGACCTGTACTGAGAACAAAAGTCAACTGACTTTACCATCAGTCACCCATAAATGATCAGAAATGGAAACTCTGCTCTTTCTAACCTCAACATTGGTCTTTCCACAAGGTCGGGTGCAGTGGATCATAGGAAGAGGAGCTGCAGGCCAGGACACCATCCTGGAAACTGCAGTGAGCTTTTGAGACCCTGAAAATAAATGGACAAACCTTTGGCAGCTGTTTGATAGCTCTGGCAGAGGAGCCTCAGCAGCACCTCCCACTAACAGCTGAGGTATTTGTGCTTTACTGTTGAAATTAGTACGAGATGAATTGCACTTGAAAGTGGCTGTTGTCTCTTCTGACTGTAGGCAACCCCATCATCCTCAAACCTGGAGCCCTGCTTCAGACCTCTGCATCTGGTCAAATGAATCACACTCCAGGAGCCTCAACAGGATAGACTGTGTCAGGGAATCTGCTATATAATCCTTTACATTCTGCTTATAGCAGTAGACTTAAAAAATATTTTGTTCCTTCTGTTTTTGTACTAGAACACTCTTGTACACCATTCCTTAGTTTTTGCTATTTAGCCTAAGTTCAATTTCTGAAAATGTGTTCTAAGTAGATGTTTACCAAAACTCATGTGAAATCTGGTTTCTGGAGCACTTACAGTGAAAAAGTTTGTAAAATGTATACCTGTGAACAGTCACAGCAAATTGAAATCAGTTTGTTTTTCCTAAAATGCAGCTAAAAGTCCTTAAGGATTTAATTGGTCTAAAAGATATTACAACTACTCTCCCATCTTGTCTTGCAGTTCTGTTCTCCTTTCTCTTGTAAGCACCTAATTTTTTTTTCAAAATGCAGATTACTCTGTTAAGAATCAAAACAGTGCCTTTTTTGGCCAAAATTGTTATTTTTTCTTCCCTGACCTTCAATAACAAAATTAGTTTGAAATGGGATACTTTTTGTCAAAATGATACTATTATTACAAAGAAAATTGATGTATTTCTTTAAAATTATTTTGTTTTAAAAGTTGGAAGTGAATGTCTTGTGTACTTGTCTCAGATTGTCCTAAGTGATAATGAAAACTGTTGAAGAAATTAATGGCAAAAGTTGCAATGTTAATATATTTACACTGTACTAGTAATTAGAACAGTTTTCAGAGGATAGTTGATATCTAGTTATGCAGTCAAATTCTGGTGTCACTGAACACTGCATAAAGCTAGAATAATGTCAATGATTTTAATTTAATTTCCAGATTGAAACTAAGGGTGAAATTCAACTTACAGAGCAGCAAAGATGGTCTTGAATATCTGATTCTTGAAGTGCCATGGAATGAAGGACAGATATCCCTAACTCAGCCAAAAGTCTATTTCAAAAAAGCAATTACCCTCCTTGCATGCATAACCAGTAGTGAAGACCCATTTTGTCTTTCATAACCATTGTAGCATAATGCTTTTCAAAGGCATTTGAGTGAATGGTAGTTGTCTTGCCATTTTCTGATCCATTGGTATCTGGTTTGCCACTTGGGGTGTTACTCTGTTCATGTTGCTTTTATTTGCAGTTCTCATCAGAAATGGAGAATGGGGCATACAGCACTTTTTTCCCCTGTAACATTCATGATAGTGTCTACCATATGTTCTCCCTACATTTTTTGTAAATACACCATGAGAACATATGTATGTTATTTCCTAACTCTCTTATGCCAACACTTGTCTGAGATGTCTGTAAGGATGCTATGTCTTCTGACAGTATAACAATCCTCTGAATGCAATTAAAATTATTTTGAATGTTTTGGGGTGCTTTAAACACTAATTCATCTGCTATTTAAAGCTTTTTCCTGGGGTTCTGTTTGTGTCTTGACAATTTGCCTAAAATTAGAGTGTGTACAGATACCAGGTCATTATTTAGCTGATGTTTATACATCCAGCATGCATGAACTTTGGAGACGTCTGTCGTCAAACCTGAAGTGAGTTACTAGTATTGTGACTAGTTAGCTGTAGTAGATATGTAAATGTAATCTTACTCTTTTGCTCCTGAGCATATAATTTTAGATGAGATACTATGAACCTGTTCAAACATTTCTCTTATTTTGACTATATTTTTACGAAAGGGTGAAGAATTCAAGCAAATGCCTCATATCAAAATGTTCCTCAGTGAATGCTGTGCACCCGCTTTCTTTGCATCTCCTTAGAGTCCTTCATTGCTTGTGATCACCTAATTAAAATGGAAAAAAAATGGAATATTTACTTTTTCAAACACTGATACAAACATCCAAAAAGTTTGTATGGATATCAGCAACAGTCACAGAGCGAGCAGATTCAACTCCTAAATTTGGGACTGTAGATAAACACCCTGAACGCAAGCCCATACATTTATGGATACAAGCTTGGTGAAGTCAGCAATATTACAGAAATAAAGAAGATTTTGTTTATAGTGGTTTGCAAGCAACAAAATGGCCATGAATACTTAAATACTGAAGGCTGATTTTTTCCATGTGTTAGGAGGGTGTACCCTGACAAGAAGCTGCATGTTTTTTAAGAAGGCTTGATTGACACATTCATGTCTTGGGAGCCCAGTGTGTGGCCAGAGTGCTTCAGGCTGTGAACCTGCACAGGCGTGTGGAAGGGATGAGCCATGTAATGCTGGTGGTCCTTCCCCTAGTGCTCCAAGTTTTAGACTGTGGACAGGAGTGGGTATCTCAAACAGAGTCTGGTACTGTGCAGTGCTGTTAGAAGTCAAGAGTAACTGACAGATTTGTGTGAACAACCTTTTGTAATGCCTCTTTAGAAAGGATATCCTAATTGTTTCTCTTTGATGCTCTTTTCTATCAAGGTTTGCCTTTGTGGATGTTTGTAGTGGCAAGGGTAATTCACTATTTATGGTATGCAGAATTCATTAGCATTAGTTTCTGTACTGTGTTTTTTAATCATCAGCAACATGTGTTACTGGGTACAAATTTGCATCTGTTATGCCTATCATTCTGATGAGGGTGAGTGACTAAGGCACTTTTAAAGCAAGTTAAAACAATATCAATATAAAAGTGAGGAAATCAGACTTTAATTATGGTGTGGCACACCCATAGACACATTCCTCTGGCCACAAGACTGGGTTACTGGGTGACCTTTACTGGCCTTTTCAGTCTGTTTCATATTTGGCTAAAACACAGGAGTTTTGGTTGGCAATGTAGCTGGCCTATAAATGGAGAGGAACAGGAGTAGTCTCTAGGCAGCTTTGACCATTTACATCTGAGGAAACTCTTAGAGCCATTTGTGCTCTCCAAACTGAGCAAAATTATATTATTTTGTGATAAAAAGTATTTTAGAAAAAGATTTTTTGTAGTTTTTTTTTTCTGTGAATGTTTGTAGCTTCTGCTTTTCCAGTAGCTTAACATGAAAACACAGCCAATGTTGCAAATGTCTGCTTTAAGAGCTCTGTCATTTTGACAGACTCAGAATAATTTAGGTTGGAAAGGCCATTTTAAAGTAAATTAGTCTAAAAACCCGGTGAAAATAGCACTGATTTTGGAGTCAGTCCAGGCTGCTCAAGGCTTTAGTCCAGCCAAAAATGAAATATTTCTAAGGATGACATCCCACAGCATCTCTGTGCAACTGGGTTGAGTGCTTGATTGCTCTTAGAGGGTGAATTTTTTCTAGTACCTCGTAAGAATTTCTGGGGTTGCAGCTTGTGTCTGCTGCCCCATGTCATGTCACTGTGCACCTCCTGGAAGGCTCTGTCTCTTCACATGCTCCTGTCAGGGAGTGGTATATGACAATATACAATGCAGCCCAGAAGGCTGTTGGTCTTCGTTGCTGCCATGGGTGCTTTGCTCAGTCATGCTCAACATGTTATTCACCAGGACACCCCGGGCCTTTCCTGAAAAGTTTATTTCTAGTCTCCTGCTTGTAAGAGGAAAAGATGCAAATTCAATCTCAAGTTTAGGTAACTAAGTCTGTGAGCTACTTGTGTAGGTGGTCTCTCCAGCATCTTCTTAGAGAGAGGCTCCTGCTCTGAACTATTCTTTGGAAGAACCTGCTTGGTATAAAGGTGGCTTGAGTGGAAATCCTGTTTAACTCACACAGTGAAAATATATGCCTAAACATGGACGGTTGATGAACTCAGTTTTGTACCATGTTGAAATGAAATAGTTTAGCAAAACGTATTCATATTTTTATTTTTTTAAAAATAGTGTGATCGTCCATTGGGTACAGCTCCAAGGCTTTATAGAATTTGGGTTACAACTTCAAATCAGAAATACTTTGAGCCTATTTCTGGCAGACTTGGCGTGTCTGGTAAAAGTGCACTGGAATACTCTATTTATAAGTTTTGTTTTATAGGATCATTTTTTCCCCTACTTTTGTTGGATTGGGGAGCAATATTTTTATATTTTCTATTAAGTTTTTAAACTAAAGCTAAGCCTGGAAATTTTACAAATAAAATAAAATATATAAAAACCCCCTTGTTTTAAAGAAATCAAACTAGATTGTATTTGAAAAAGAAAAGGCTTGTACTATAAAAGGCTCTATGTATCAAAACACTATTTAGAGTCCAAAGTACACAGAAGAAAAGGTGTTTTAAATGAGCATTTAATGAATAATAAGCTGCTGAAGCACTAGTTTTTGCTGGCATTAGCTGGAAGGAAATGAAAACTAAGTACTAAAAGCAGAAAGATATCTCTTTTATGATCAACAGTATTTTGAGAAAAAGTTAAAATCTGAAACCTTGATTGTAAAACATTATATAGCAATATGAGGCTTTAGAGGCCTTTCTAGTTCAAGTAATGCCTACACATTTCAGAAAAATAGAAAGATGGGAAAACAAATTATGTCTTTTAACTGTCAGTCACTACTGTAAACATTTCACAGCTGATTCCTTGGAGGGTGAGCAAGTATTTTACTTAGTTTTTCCTCTTCATTTACAATTCAGAGTGACACTCTTAGGACTTTGTTGTTTACTTACTCGTTAGTTGCATTGGTAGCATTTGGACTTTTCCTTCATCACTTACTCTTCTAGAGCTTTCTCATGAGCCACAAAGGCAAATATGTCTTTTCTCCAACTCGTGAAATAATATGATGAACACTACTCATACAGAAAAATTCTCTCCTCTCCAGTTGTCATATATACTGGGAAGCTGTATTAATGACGTGAGGAAGCAAAGCAAGGCAAGTCCAGTAAATAATACATATTCCTGACCCAAATGACAGAGAAGCCAACGAGGTGAGATGCTGTACTGAACAACACACTTATCAACAAGGAGAAGCTTGTCGGGGCTGTGTGTCAAAGGTGACTTTGCCTGCAGTAGCCAAAAATGGTGGAGTTCAGGATCTTGAAGGGAGAGAGGAAGGTAAAAATCAAGCTCAAATCCCTGGACTTGAGAAGGACAGATTTTGGCTTCTTCAAGAATTTGCTTGAAACAGTCACATGGGATAAGGACCTAAAGGAAATACAGGCCTAAGAAAAGAAAACTGGTTAATATTTAAGGATCTTCTGTTGCACTCAATGAGTAGGAAGCCAGGCCAGGAGACTTTTTCAAATGAACAAGGAGTTCATGGCCAAACTCGAACACAAAAATGAAGCATACAGAGAGTGGAAGCAAGAATGGGTAATCTGGGAAGAATACAAAGATATTGTCTTAGCATGTGGAGGTGTGTTTAGGAAAGTCAAAGCCCAAATGGAATTGAATGTCTCTAGAAGTGTTAAAAACAACAAGAAAACCTTCTATAAGTACACAAAAGGAAGACTATGGACAATGTGGGCCCAGTGTACTATGAGATGGGTGACCCAGTTACACAGGATTTGGAAAAGGCTGAGGTACTGAACGCCTTTTTGCCTCAGTCTTTTCTGGCAAGACCACCCGTCAGGAATCATAAGTCCCAGAGACCAAGCAGAAAGGCTGGAGCAAGGAAGATGCTTGGTGGAAAATGATCAGCAAGTAAAATACTTCTTCCTCACACCCTCTCTGTATCATACAAGCCTTTAAAAATAGTTTTTGAGCATATGCCTTTGAAAGATTTGTTATGATTAGATGTAGAAGGCAGAGTAGGGCATGGTATGTAAAATCTATATGATATATCTTTGGTGTAACAGTTTTGATTTTAGAATAGGGTAATTTTGGGTTTCAACTCTGCATATTCCTAACTGCTACTCATTCAAAGTGCTCAGTTTCCAAATGATGGCACTGAACTTCTGCCTGAAGTTGATCTTGGAACAGCCCTTCCTATTTTCAAAAGATCACCTCAGTGTATTTTCAAAAGCCATCTAGTTATTGAAAAGTCAGAGTCTGCAATGTTCACAAGAAACTTAGATCCCTAGAGCCTGAATTATTTAAGAAATGGAACTTTGACTTTTTAGAACTTACACAAAGTTGTTTAGACAGTTTTAAATGTTTAGGCATTTCTTTGTATGACTGTGACATGAGAACCTGTCCACAAGTAAATGCTAAAAATATTATCCCACAAATAACCATTCAATTTGTTCTTCCTGCATTTAAATCAGCTAACCTAAATATATTCTACCTGTAAATCATTAAAGATGTGTAGTCAAAATACATAGTGAGCATCATCAGAGCTTGAGTGATGCCTACTATATTAGAAAGAAAAATATGAAGTTTGCCCAGATTTGAAAAGTTAGAAAATACCACTGGGTTTTAGAGTGTCATGTGCCTGCCTTCCTCCTCCTCTGGGTTAATAATTTGCCACATAGGTACAGCTCACTGAATAATCTTTTTTCTCAAATTTTACAATGCTTATAAGGATGTTTTTATAATGTAAGACTTCTCAGCGGCATTGAACTGGGAGTGTGGAAATCGAAGCTTCTGTTAAATGTGATTTTTTTCTTAGCAAACACCTTCAGATAGATATGATTAGTACTCCTACTACTGTTGCCTTAAGGCATCATCACTAGAAATATTATGCTTCCTATTAGACAAAATTTATCTGTGACAAAACTTAAACATGGTTTCTGGAAGTATGCCAGTGTGAATTTGGCAGATTACTCTGAATAGCTCCAGACAAGACATCTTCCATCTATTTCGAGATATAAATGTGTTGTGACAAACATTGTGAGGAAAAACGTGCCTGCCTTTGTTCTTGAGTTTTCACCTTTTGTCTGACAAGATCCTCTCTGACTAAATCTTGGGGTAAGATAGCGTGAACCGTCTTATTGCTTTCCTGGTTCATAAGACAGCAAGAAGTATCTTATGCTCTAATGATCAATACCTGAAATTGTTAAATTTCTTGTTCCAATATGCCAAAAGTCTCACTGCCATGCATGATCTTTCAATTATGGAACAGCATGAAGATAGAAAAAACCACTTCTTATTTATATTATATTTCCTTAAACCGTGTACTATTTCTGACAGTGTGGCATTTTCAGAAATCATTTCTCCTTGCCACAGAATTTTGTCTTTTTAAATTTTATGTCTGGGCTACCGATGGAGAAAATATATTTCTTGATTGTCTGAAAATTTAAGTGGCATCATATTCTTTGATTTGTGTCACATGGAAATTGATACTCTGTACATTTCATTTTCTAACTGCAATATCTGGGTGATTTATCTGCTTTTCAGAAAGAGTGATATTTTTCCCCTATAGTCAGCATAATTAGAAGATGTGTCCACCACTGGAAAAGATCTAGAAACTTTACATGAGCTGAATAAGGTGATACTTGGATTGAAAGCACCAAGAAAAATGGAAATACATCAAAGAGTTAATTCAAAGAAGTTGCTTTTCCTCGTAGAGGTATCTGAAGCTTTTTAGCTGGAATCATCACAATGTTTTTGCAAATTTGTCTCTAAGATAAAGAACATAGCTAGATTTGATCACTGGTGATCACTAAACTGATAATCTATTTGAAAAGATCAATGAAGAACGATTCTTATCAGTTATCTTGACCTTCCGGATTATTCAGACTACAGAACTTCATTCACTTTCTGAGTTAATCTGAAAATTTCTTTAGTTTAGGATAAAGCAAGACTTTTAGAAAGAGTCTTCTGCAAGAGGTGGGGAAATTCAAGATAAACCCACTACCTTTCCCCCTCACATTTTAATCAAATGCTGCCCAAGACGTTGTGTTTACCTAATACAAACAACATGCTTTCAAGCATATTCCTGTATTTTGAGCAACCTTTTCCTAAAAATTTATGTATATAAAAATTGCTATCGGTGATAGCCAGTAAAACAAGATAAAACATTGTTTTCCTGAATTAATATAGTTATGAAATCTTCTTTAGGTAATATTTCACT
Source organism: Machaerirhynchus nigripectus (assembly GCA_013397975.1). NCBI lineage: Eukaryota > Metazoa > Chordata > Aves > Passeriformes > Dicruridae > Machaerirhynchus > Machaerirhynchus nigripectus. The sequence goes on along the minus strand of VZRQ01007481.1, from coordinate 2,246 downwards.
TTCCTTAGAAGATCATATTCCTGTCAAAAGGATGCACACATCAGAACTTGTATTTAAAATACTTTGTCTTTGTATTTTAGAATTATGACTCTTGCATTGCAAGCCCCTGATGCACATGTTGGGGAAGTAAGGGCCTGGAAGGGAATGGAAATATTTAGTTTTATTCAATACTGCTTTTTGGATAACAAGTTTACTTGCCTTGTATTATTGAAAAATGAGTAGAATAACATTAATATATAAACATATCTTTGAATTCTAACCAGCTGGTTTAATTTTTTCTTTCTTGTGTTTTATTCCATCACACTAATTTTTCTTTATCATCTGTTTGTTCTGGTTGTTACCACTCCTGGATGAAAAGGGGTGAGATGTCCCACACTAAAGCAGTATAGTAAACAGAAGTGGTGATTTTCCCCACCAGTCTGCAAAGCATTTTGTGCTCAAAGTTCCACTGATGCAAAAAAAGGAATTGTGAATATATCATTCTGCTGGGTATGCAGCAAAAGCTCTGAACAAAAATTCTGTATAAAATATCTAACCAGAAAATTCCTCAGGGAATGGGAGTTGAAGGACTGAAATGTGGTTTCAGGAAGTACTTTTCCTTTGGAATTACTGTGAGTGTCTAAAAGTACATTTGATGGTAGGTGTCTAAAAGTACATTGGATGGTAGGGACTCAGAAGGTGGAGGCATACAAGAATTAAAACTCAGTCTTTAAATCTGCCTGTGGTGCTGGAAATTAATTACATGACCTTCATGAAATTCTCCTAGTTTGCTGCAGCAGATGAACCCATGCAGTAAACCCTAGGCTTTGTTCAACACAGAACTGTTGCAGCAAATATCTTGGATAAATGTTAAGGCTGTAAGACTTGATTGGACCTGATATCTTAAGTTAGAGAGGAGTGATTCATTCCCCATTTGCTTCAGACACAAAATGAAGGTGCCTAATTCAGGGTCAAACTCACTTTGTAATGAACAGAAATAACATTATTTCCAGAAGTCAATTTTAGCCCATTTTTTCTCATCCCATTGATTATAATGGGGTCAGGCTACCCTCAAAAATTATATGCCACAGCAAAGTGCTTCAAGTTAAGTGGGATAAATCTAGTTGTGATCAGTTAATCCAGCTGGGATCAGCCAAGATCAGACTAAGATATCTCAGTTTAATGAAATTCAATTTTCTTGCTCTTAAGATGAGTTAAAATAATACTGTCTTGGGGATTGTTAAATAGCAGTCATGGTTATGGCAGAGATCTGTCCTTCTCAGCTGGGTCTGTGTCCAGCCTGTGGTTGCCGACTGGGACAAGATAATATTATCCTTAAGTCTCTCTATGTGCAAGAATTAAATGTGTGGCTCAGCCCTAGTAGGGAATATTTATTTTCTTGTCTCTGCACCTCGTTCCATTCTGTGTCCTCCTGTGCCAGGCTCTGATGACACAATCAGCCACAACAAGGGGAAGACCACCTCTTCCAGGAGCTCCTTTCCAGACCTGCCTCACCTGTCAGACTGCCAAGGCAGGGGTGGAGGCTCCAGACTGCAGCTTTATCTCCCCAGGTGCTGTGTGTTGTTGCAATGCTGAGGCTGAGCCATGGGGCTCTGCTGTCTCCCAGCAACCCGCAGAGGGGTTTGGGCACAGAGCTCACTGGCCACAGGTGGGACCTTACCCACCGCTGTACCTGGGGGGCAATGATTTTCTGACTTGTTGCACTGTCCAGAGTGGTTGCCACCTTTGCCTATGTTTCAAGTCAGTTCTAAATCATAATTAATGAAGGGAGGGCATGATTTTACATGATTTATTACAGACCTCAATTTCCAGGCAAATTTCAAGCTCAAGAAGGGTGGCTTCTGAACTGAAAAAGTCTGTTTAAAAAATGTGTTGGTCTTTCTACAGAGCTAATGGTGATCAATATTGCAGTGACCAGAAAGAGAACAGTTACCTATGTTAAAAAAATACACTTTTTCTGCTTGGCTTCTGGAGGTTCTTTCTCCACAAATGACATGGTGCTGCCTGTAGCAAACAAGCATATTTATGACTAGGCACAGTCAGCACTGACCATATTGAATACTAAAGAAATAAAATGCGTTTGGACATCAGATACCATCAGAGACACTACCAATCCCAAATATGAAACAGAGAGAAAGAAAGTTATGCATTGGTTTGAAAACAAACCAGTGAGAGATCGCAAGTCAGGATTAAGAATTCAGAATAAGTGTAATAATACACGGGAAAGCACTGACAAAGTCAGATAC
>VZRQ01007480.1:0-14010 GCA_013397975.1 Machaerirhynchus nigripectus | reverse complement strand
GGGTGCCACAGGGGCTGGGTCCCACAGGAGCTGGGTGCCCCAGGAGCTGGGTGCCACAGGAACCATGTCCCACAGGAACCAGGTCCCACAGGAGCTGAGTGCCACAGAAACCAGGTCCCACAGGAGCCACCAGCCCAGCCGTGGGGTTGGGCTCGGGGCACAGAGCCCAGCTGGGGCCCAGCTTGGCCGTGGGTTGGGGACACCGCTGGCACAGCCGTGGCACAGCCGTGGCACAGCCGTGGCACAGCCGTGGCACAGCCGGGCACCCCAGAGGAACCGCAGCCACTCTCCTCCTGCCTCTGCTGTACCCAGCCGACATTTTTCATGTCTGAAGCATTAAATTATTCTAACAACAAACGATTTTTTGCTCAGGACTCTCCCCAGTGCTGGGTTTGATGGGCCCGCGGGGGCGCGGAACAGCTCCGGCTCCACGTTTGTGAGACAGCACCGGGGCCACAAACCCGGCAGCGTTCCAGGGATTGGACCCAAGGGTCAGCGCTGTAATTTAACGCTGATTTGCTTGTGTTGAACAAGTGGTGAGCGGCTGAAGGAAGCGTGTAAAATATTTGAAATTACTGCTCTCGGGAAATTAATGACACGTTTTCCTACGGCGTTTCAGCAGCTCCACCACGGCTTCTGTTCTGCTTTTCACTGACAGAGGTTGGTGGATTTAATAGTCAAAGGAAAAGCAGAACAATGTATGGATGAAGGTGATTCTATTCATATGATTTAGGAGAGTAATTTGAGAGAAAGGGAATAAATTGTGAGACACAGAGCCTGTAATTCCGCAGCATAATTTTATTATTGTTACCAAAATTGGCTTCATCTCAGTTACTTTAGCCCTTAGAAAGTTTGAACAGATGGCATCGCTTGCTCTAACTGTATATCTAATTTAGCTTGCATGACTTTTTGATTATGTATATTTGGATTAATGGGCTTCTCTATGTTTGTTCCATCACTGGGTTAATGGTGTTTAAAAGACGTGGATAGGTGTCAGTTCTCCCTTGGTCAACACTCAAAAGTAGATGAAATTTACTACCAAAAAATGGTGCTGAACAATGAAATAACTCCATCAGGGGTAAATTGATCTTTGCTAAATCAGGCACAGCTCTTTGCTGCCAAACCCACATGGCAAAGGAAATGAAGGGTGACAGATGCCAATACTGTATCAATATTTCAGCAGGAATTTCCCCATGGAAAGGGTGCTCAGGCCTTGGCAAGGGCTGCCCAGGGAGGTTTGGAGTGCCCACCCCTGGAGGTGCCCCAGGAATTCCTGGAGGTGGCAGTCAGGGCTCTGGGCTGGGGACAAGGTGGGCATCGGGCACAGCTGGGGCTCCATGGGCTGGGAGGGCTTTTCCAGCCTCAGGGATCCTGGGACCCGGTGATATGACAGGAGATCAGCATTTCCTGAATCGTTAGGAGAAAAAGCCCAGTCAGACCGTGCTTTGTCGCTGTTGCAGCAACGAGGAGCCAAGCTCCTCGTCTCCCTTTGGAAAAGAAAGCTGAGGTCAGAAATCCTCCATCGCGCAGGGCTTCGGCTCCGGCTGCTCGGGGCTTTCCTGGCTGGAACACAGGGAAGCAGCGTGGGACCCCCTGAGTGTCCCCGGCTTCCCAAGGTGCCCGTGCTCTGTCTCCTGGCTGGGCTGGTCACTCGGAGGGCGGTGCCCCGAGCATCTGCTGTGCCCAGGCTGTGCCGGGTGGGGCCCGAGCAGCTCCGTCCCCGAGCAGCAGCGCCGGGACCCAGGCGCGCCCAGCGCTGTCTGGGGAGCGCATCACTCATCCGCACATTCCCGGGATATCCGCATGCAGACGAGGAGCCTTGCGGCTAATCAGGAACCTTTTATGTTGTTTTTGCTGCGACTCAGAGACGGGGCTGAGGAAACAGAATCCTGTGCGTGAGCAGCTCTCCCCAGCAGCGAGCGGCGGCACCGAGCAGCTGTCGGGAGCGAATTCCATTCGGCTCCTTCGGTTTTGTTGTTTTTCCCGTGCTTTTAAGGCCGTTTTATCTCTCTGCATCTCTACACGTGCTACAGAGGATGTCAATCACTCGCCTTCCGACGGCTGCTCAAAAGCACATTCCCCTCTCACGAAACATCCCTGCTCTGCAGGGCCACAGGCTCCAAGGCTTCCTTCTCTGAGGTATTTGAGGGGGCAGGTCATTTTATTTATAAAAAAAGGGAAAAAGACATAAAGCCAAAAATGTGGGTGGGGTTTTGTGTTTTTTTCCCCAGTTTGGCCAGTCTGGCACCATTCCCAGCTGTAGTTTTTGACTCTTAACCCTTCAGAGGAGTGGGGAGCTGCAATCCAGTGACACCACAGCCCAGAAGAAACGTTTACTGGTTTGCGGATATCAAGAAGGTTTCAGTTATTGAAGCCAGCTATTGTCACCAAACATCTCATGTCCTCTGTGGGTGGGAAACAGAGGTGATGCTCTGGAAGGGAGAATTTGGAAAAATCACAATCAGAGAATCAGAATGATTATAATGCAGCATCTTCTTTAAATCAAGCTAAAACTGGGATATTGGTAGCAGAGATTCTGCACCACATTTCTGCCTTCTGTGTTTAATTTATAGAAAACCCGTGGGTTTAAAACTTGCGTGGCAGGTTCTCACGGACAGAGTCTGAGTGCAGCCAAGGCTGTGCCACCCCCATTCCGTGTCAGCGCTCTCCCAGCTCCCGAGGTGGCTGCGGCTGGGCCCGGCTGTGTCTGCCCAGGACTGCCAGGAAATCTGTCAGCTCCAGGGGCATCAATAACTGCAGCTCCTCCTTGGCAGCTGGATCAGCAGTGCCCCAGTAACCCCGAGTGACAGCGGCCAGGGAAGGCCCCGTGCCCGTCACTGCCACGGCTGCGAAAGGAGCCGTTCAGACTTTCCTCTCCCAAATGCCGCAACTCCAAATCAGTAGGATTTCTCCCAGCCAGGCAAATCTCCAAGTTTATCTTCTCATTACGCAGGAGACTTCCATGGGCTCGGTGGAAGCGCTGCAGAACTCCGAACGCTGCTCCCGGCACTGCGGCGGCCGGGGCAGCTCCCTCCGGGGCGCTCCGGGCCGGCACCTCGGCCCCGCGCCGGGACTGCCTCCTGCAGGCATTCCCAGCAGCTTCACCCGCAGGGCCCGTGGGACCAGCCCAGCCCTGCTCAGGGAAACCGGGTTTGGTCCGGGGGAGAGGGGATTTCCTGCTTCAGATGTTTCCCTTGGAACTCCCATGGGATCAAACTCTTTGTATCCTGCACACAGAATGGGCAGAGAGGGGAGTATGGAGGTGAGTACATAGGCAGATGGATAGATAGACAGATAGAGAGATAGATAGATAGATAGATAGATAGATAGATAGATAGATAGAGGAATAGATGGATAAATGAATGGATGGATAAATGAATAGTTGGATAAATGAAGGGATGGATAAATGAATGGATGGATAAATGAATAGTTGGATAAATGAATGGATGGATAAATGAATGGATGGATACATGAACAGATGGATAAATTAATAGATGGATAGACAGGAAGGTAGGTGGGAAGGAAGGTAGATAGGAAGACAGATGAAAAAACACCTGACTTACACAATCCTACTCTTTCAGCCCCAAGGAACCAATACACATAACTGGACTAATCCCAGCCTGGTGAGTTTAGTATTTCTCTCATTTTATCTATCAAAATATAGAAATTGAAGTCTTTTTTTTCCCCATGCATTATATGAAAAAACCCTGTAAGTCTTTGCTCCAGGAAGTCACCAAGCACAGGAATTTTGGAAGGTTTTTACCCATCTTGTTCACAGGGCAGTTAAACCACCCCTCACTAATGATTGTGAGTTTGGGAGCAGTATTCAGCCCCCTTTCTCTTCTAGGAAGTGTGAAGCAGTATCCAGGTACACTCACACAAACACCAGGGGCAGCGAGGGCAGGTTTCCCTTTAGCTTCTGTCCCGTGCTTGCAGACACACTTGGCTGAGGCAGTGCCTCAGCCCCAGACCGCAGCCCCAGCCACCCCTGGGTGCCCGTAGTTTGTTGGTTTGTCAGTCTCTGTGGGTAACTCTCTATTCTTACATCACCTCACATTCCAAATGAGCACAAGCAAAGCAGCCGAATCCTTCCTGCACGGCCAAGAAGTGTTGGGATGAAGTTCCTGCCGTGTTCCTGTTGTTCCCCCAGGCCCTGGGCAGGGTCTGCAGCTCGGGCTGATGGTATCGGCCTGACCTTGTGCCCTGGGAGAGGAGGGCCTGGGCACCAATCCATCCAGCAGTAATTCAGCCCAGGCACCGGCAGGAAGCGGCAGGGAGGGACGGGAATGAGCAGGAGCACATCCCTCAGCAGGATGGGCCAGTCCTGCCCGGGCTGCCCCCCATGCCCACCCAGCCCCAGCAGTGCCAGCACTCACACCAGCAAACAGACTGGTCACAACTGGGACGGGACCAGCCCAAACCCTGCATTCCCTCTGGCTCTGCTGGGTGAGCTGCTGGCACCTGGAACTGCTGCACTGACCAACTTGTCTGGCTTTAAAACATTCCTGCAATTTGATGCTAATGAGTTATGAAACCCCTAATTAGTCTGTCTCGTTCATCACTAAGCCTGTCATTTAGCCTTTCCATGGAAAGGTTCTGCTTTTGTATCAGCTGTTTATATAATAACTATTTCTCTTTATTTGATCATAATTATTTTATCTAGAAGGTTCCCCCTGTCAGAGCCCCTGGGAAGCTCCACAGGCCATCAAGAGGACCATGAACCTGTAAGTGCAAACCATGAGAGAGTAATGTGGAAGAAGCAGATAAGAACAGAAATAGGAAATTTGCTTCAGGAAAACAACAACAAAAAATTCCCCAATTAATATATGGGGATTGAAGAAAGTTCCTCAGTAGCTTCAGAGCTGTGTGGAGCCAGAGGCTGGGATGGGAGCCACGGGCTGGGACGGCAGAGCTGGGCAGCAGAGATGGGGCTGCAGGGCCACAGCGGGCCCCGGGCCCCGCGGGTCCGGGTTATTCGCACTCCCTGGAGCGGTGCTGCACCGCTCCCCACTTCGTCACTGCACGAAAGCATCCAAGGAAATGCCTTTAAAAGTGTAAAATTAAAGCCTGCTGGTTTCAGTTTGTTTGTTTTGGAGGGGCTGGCGGGAGGAGCTCCAGTGGGGAAAGGATTTTATCCCGTCCTTTCCCGTTCCCTGGCGGGCCCCGGGAGCGGCTCTCTCCGTGCTGCCGCGGTGTTTGCCCAGCGGACTGGGACAGGGTCCTGGCCGCACCGCGGGCTCCCCCCGGCCTCTGGCCAGCTGCCCAGGGCACTCTGGGTGGAAGCGGAACCCGGAGCACGGCAGGAGCTCTCCCGCAGTCCCCCCAGTCCCCGTGCCGGGTTTGGTCTGCCACCGCCCCCGCGTTTTTGCAGGATCGCTTCTCCGAGCCTTCGCTCGCCGTGGCTCTGCCTCGCAGCCGAGCTTTTCCTTCTGCCCACTCCTCCAAAATGTTTGTGGGGAAAGGGAGAAAAGAAACAACAACCCCCAAGGCAGACAGTGTCTATTCCGAGCGCGGAGCTGAGGTGGGAGCGGTGACTCACAGCTCCGGGAGCTTTGTCATGCAGGAGCCGTCTCCCGCCGTGATGTCCCGTAGGAAGGAGCTGTTATCTCGGCTGATACGACCTGCGCTGTGTGACAGGATATTTGATTCCAGCGCTTGCCCTGTATCACACTTGACAGGTTGTGTTGAGATCAAGCGTGTCATCGTAGAGAAAAACCCGTCCTGATGCAGCGATGCCGATGGGCACATTCCTCCCATTTCCATAGCAGGTTGTTCTGTTTGATCAGCCTCGCCGGCAACGCCGGCTTTCTAATTTGAAACAAGAATCTTCAATTCGTTCTTGTGCCTCTCCCTGATGGAACGAAGTCTCCCAAGTCTCTGGAAGGGATTTGTTCTGGAAGTAGCGAGGCGCGGTGTTCAAGGGACGGTCAGAGCGGGCGGGAGGCAGAGCCGGCAGAGAGGAGCCCCTGGCAGCGGCGGTTCCTCACCCTCCGAGGGCTGCTGCAATCAAACTCCCGCTCGCCTGAGACACCTGCTAACGATGACCCCGCCACGCTCCCTCCTGCAGAACGAGAACACGCAGCTCGCTTCAACAGAAACCGAACTTTTTTTTCTTCTTATTTTTGTGTTTTTCTTGGGTTTTTTTTCTTAATGAGAATAGATCAGAAAATAGGAGGAGGAAAGATGTGAAATCCCTTCCTGTAAATGCCATTTGCCAGGAGTCTCCTGGCACGGTGTGCTTGTGGATGAGCTGTGGTGCCCTCACTCCCTGTCAGCACAGATCAACTGGAAAGCACATTCCTCATCCAATCCCAGGCAGATCCTGAGGTGTGCTGGGTGGAAAGGGGGCCCTGCAGCCGCTGGTGCCATCCCTGGGCATGCAGCTCCTTGTTGGGGCCAGGCTGCCACAGGGAAGTGTGAAACAGCTGTCCCGACGAAAGGGAAAGAAGAAGAAGCCCAGTGAGACCTGGATGACAAACAGGCTGTCCGGCTCCCCCTCAGGCAGCAGAGAACAGGGAGCTGCCACAGGTCCCCAGGACACGCGGGGAACATCCCCCGTGGGTGGCCCAGCACGAGCCGGGTGCTCCCAGCCCGGCTCACTGCCGGGGCGGGCAGGAGCCACCCTGCCCTCAGCGGGGCTTCGTGCCCGGGGTCCCTCCTGCCCCCTCGGACTGGGGCAGCTGGGGAGGGGATGGGTGCGATCCGGGCTGACACTGTCCCGGGAAGAGCAGCCTTGGACACATCTCCTTGTTCATCTCCTCTGCCCCGGGAAGAGCAGCCTTGGACACATCTCCTTGTTCATCTCCTCTGCCCCGGGAAGAGCAGCCTTGGACACATCTCCTTGTTCATCTCCTCTGCCCCGGAAACATCAGCCTTGGACACACCTCCTTGTTCATCTCCTCTGCCCCGGGAACATCAGCCTTGGACACATCTCCTTGTTCATCTCCTCTCAGTGCACAGAGAGAGGCACAAACGCAGAGGCAAAGGACAGCGAGGGGAAAGCAAACCTTGTCCCCATCCCATGGAATCGTTTGCACTCCCAGCTCCAGGTCTGAACCAAACTGAACCACAGGAGCTTCAGCAAGAGCTGGGATTTCAGGCACATCCTGGGCAACCCCCAGGTTTCTCTGTTCTACAGCACTAATTATGGGATCCTACAAACTGGAATAAATCTCTCCTGGTATTTAAAGTGATTTAAAATGCTCTCCTGGTAGAAAAAATAAATTTGCTTTTTGCCATTTAAGAGCTTTAAATCCTGAACACACTGAGGGAGGCTGAACTGAAACCACCTGCTGACCTTCAAAAGGAGTTTTCATTGTAACAGTCCTCAGAGAGAGGAGTTGTAAAAATCACTTCCATCCATTCTCACTGATTTACTGCACAGCAATGCAGAAAGCAGCCACATAAATTATTCTTGTATCAAGTTTTCCCAAAATTTCCTCTTATTAGAACAGTTAAGAGTGTACCAGATATAATTTAAACTCCATTAAACTTATTCAAAATATTTAAATCAATCCATTACTGACCAAAAAAAGTTCTATATTTTTCAGTCCCCAGTGATAAATTGTTCTGGATGGATATTACAGGAAATCACAGGTTTTGGTTGTTCTGTTTTCTTCTGTGTCACTTGAAATGTCACAGAGAGGGAAAGCACCTCGGAGCTGCTGCAGCACTGCAGGGATGGACTTCTGCTGCCTGTGAACACTGCAGCCTCACAGAATCACGGAATCAGGGTATCCTGAGCTGGAGGGACCCACAGGATCACCCAGCCCAGCCCCTGGCCCTGCCCAGACCCCCCAACAGCCCCACCCTGGGCATCCCTGGCAGCGCTGCCCAAACGCTCCTGGAGCTCTGGCAGCCTCGGGGCCGTGCCCATTCCCTGGGGAGCCTGGGCAGTGCCCAGCACCCTCTGGGGGAAGAACCTTTCCTGATCTCCAGGCTGACCCTCCCTGGCCCAGCTCCAGCCCTTCCCTGGGTGCTGTCCCTGTCACAGGGGGCAGAGACCAAACCTTCATTTGGGTTTTACTCAACACCTCCCGGAGGTGTGGGACCTTGGCTGATCTGTGCATGGGCAGGACAAGTCAGGGCACAGGGCCCCACCCACCTCATCCTCCCTCCACCAGCCCCTGCTGAGCCCAGCGGCTGCCCCACAGCCCTGGCACTGCCCCACAGCCCNCAGCCCCGGCACTGCTCCGGCACAGCCCCGGCACTGCCCCAGCTCAGCCCCAGCACTGCCCCACAGCCCCGGCACTGCTCCGGCACAGCCCCGGCACTGCCCCAGCTCAGCCCCAGCACTGCCCCACAGCCCCGGCACTGCTCCGGCACAGCCCCGGCACTGCCCCAGCTCAGCCCCAGCACTGCCCCACAGCCCCGGCACTGCTCCGGCACAGCCCCGGCACTGCCCCAGCTCAGCCCCAGCACTGCCCCACAGCCCCGGCACTGCTCCGGCACAGCCCCGGCACTGCCCCAGCTCAGCCCCAGCACTGCCCCACAGCCCCGGCACTGCTCCGGCACAGCCCCGGCACTGCCCCAGCTCAGCCCCAGCACTGCCCCACAGCCCCGGCACTGCTCCGGCACAGCCCCGGCACTGCCCCAGCTCAGCCCCAGCACTGCCCCACAGCCCCGGCACTGCTCCGGCACAGCCCCGGCACTGCCCCAGCTCAGCCCCAGCACTGCCCCACAGCCCCGGCACTGCTCCGGCACAGCCCCGGCACTGCCCCAGCTCAGCCCCAGCACTGCCCCACAGCCCCGGCACTGCTCCGGCACAGCCCCGGCACTGCCCCAGCTCAGCCCCAGCACTGCCCCACAGCCCCGGCACTGCTCCGGCACAGCCCCGGCACTGCCCCAGCTCAGCCCCAGCACTGCCCCACAGCCCCGGCACTGCTCCGGCACAGCCCCGGCACTGCCCCAGCTCAGCCCCAGCACTGCCCCACAGCCCCGGCACTGCTCCGGCACAGCCCCGGCACTGCCCCAGCTCAGCCCCAGCACTGCCCCACAGCCCCGGCACTGCTCCGGCACAGCCCCGGCACTGCCCCAGCTCAGCCCCAGCACTGCCCCACAGCCCCGGCACTGCTCCGGCACAGCCCCGGCACTGCCCCAGCTCAGCCCCAGCACTGCCCCACAGCCCCGGCACTGCTCCGGCACAGCCCCGGCACTGCCCCAGCTCAGCCCCAGCACTGCCCCACAGCCCCGGCACTGCTCCGGCACAGCCCCGGCACTGCCCCAGCTCAGCCCCAGCACTGCCCCACAGCCCCGGCACTGCCCCACAGCCCTGGCACTGCCTCAGCTCAGCCCCAGCAGTACTGGAGCCCTCTCCAGTTTACCCAGTTTCCCACCTTGCTCACTTGCCTGCTGAGCCCTCCCCACCCCCGGTGTCAGGTGAAGGATGAGCAAGCCAGAGCTCGACATCAAGCACAGACAAGCCCAGAGAGAGAAGGCAGGAGTGCTACTGGGGAAAAGCAGAGCCATGGCCCAGCTCTCTGGCACAGAGCCCGGGTGCAGAGGTGGCAGAGGGCTCCAGCAGGTGCCCAGGGTCGGGCCGGAGCAGCGGGGTCATTTCTCAGGGCCGTGGCTGGAGCTCTGCAGTGTCCCCAGGGCTTTCCATGGCATCTCAGCAGTGCAGGCTGTGCTGTGCACGACACTGGGAAAGAGACTCCTGGAAAAGTCTGCTGGTTCCTTTCTGGTCATGACGGAAATGCTGGATGTGAGGGACCCTGGCTACCTTGGGGAGACATTCTTCGCTGTTTTACAGCTGGACCTTCTGTGACAAAGCAGCAAAAATGAGCATTTGGCTGAAAGCTGATGAAGCTTCTCCTCATGAGGGGAACTCTGAGATGTGGCAGCCACGAGCGCGAGGGGCTCCAGGGGCTGTGGACAGCGTGGTTCGAGCAGAGAAATCAATGATAATCAGGGCCCATCAAAGGACAGAGAGGAAAAGGGAATTCCTGGTTTTACTCGTTAATCAAAATTCCGGGAACGCACAAAGTCTCTGTAATCGATTCAACCAAAGTGATTATTGAAATTAGTTCTGCTGTGTTTCCTGGAAAGCAAAATGCTCAGAAAAGAGACGCTCACAACAAAGCCAGGGGGAAATGTGCCGACATCCCGGAGTGTGTGCCTCGGGCACGGTGATGGGGCTGTGGAGCGGCCCCAAGGATGGGTTTGAGAGTCCCTGGGGGGTGTGGAGGGCAGCACACGCGGCCCAGGAGGGAGGTCCCTGTGCCACACAGAACCTGTCCTCGGTCGAGCAAAACTCGGATGAGCTGAGGCACCGGGAGTGGGAATCCCCCCCAGGACCCGCCTGCCCTCGGGCTCAGCCCCCACCGCTCCCACTCCCGGGGCCTTGCAGCCCCCAGGCACAGAAAAGAGAAGTTGAAGGGAATTCTGTGTGCACGCGTGGATGTTCACCTGTGTGCCCACATACAGGTACACACAAGGAGGGTTTAATACAAGACTTCTGAAAAATGTCCACGATTCTGCCAACATGTTTTCCATATTTCACTGCAGAAACAGGATTGATTACATAACCTGGGTAATTTTTGTATTCCTGTTAGGAACTTTAAACACGTAGTTAAAATTAACAGCAGCCCCCACCCTTACCCACATAGCATTACTCTGCAAATGGGAAAATGTCGAGGTAGTATTTCAACAAAAGTAGGAATAAAATGAGAATTTATCTACTGTATTAAAATCCATTATATTTTCCATCAGAGAAAGAAATATTTTAGGGATATATTCCCTGCCTGGATATTTAAAATCAACATAACAATGTAGATGACTGGAGAGAACACGGGCTGTCTCAAATGGCTTTACAGTTTTGTATTCTGCTTTCTGCTTCTGGTTTTCAGCTTGTTTTGCTTTCCCCAAATGCCAGAAAAACCATGCACAGAAGGCAAAGTATCAGCTGAGTCTGAAATATAAAAGAGACCAAACCCACTACATTGCACCTTAAAATTAATTCCATGGCAGTGAAACGTGACGAGTTAAAATAATTACGTGATGATCAAAGGATGTCACAGAACCCTGGAATGGTTTGGGTTGGAAGGGTGCACTCCTTGCAGCACATCCCATCCCATCCCATCCCTCCCACCCCTGCCATGGGCAGGGACACCTCCCACTGTCCCAGGCTGCTCCAAACCCATCCAGCCTGGCCTTGGACACTGCCAGGGATGCAGGGTTGAAGGATGATCTGAGCAGCTGTGGCCATCTCCAAACTCAGCTGGTTTCTCGAGAGCACAGGCAGCATTTCTTCCCTAAGTTTTTACCTATGGAAAAGCACTTTTAGAAAGTTGGGAGTGAAATTAGAGATGCAAATCCTCATTAAAGTGCGACCCGCTGGGAATGCCAGTGCTGGCTTTGTGTTCTCCAAATACCCAGCCCTGGGGGCTTTGTGCTAATCCAGATAACTAATTGCATCACTATTACTGCGCCCAAAGTCAAATACGATGTGCAGGATTTAACTAAATGAACATTTAGGAGGATGCTTAAGCACACGAGCATCCTTCTCCTTCCCCCAGCTGAGCACAACAAAAACCCACAGACCCGATCACTCTAAGTGGAGTTTAATTAAAACACGCTCAGATTGGTCTGACAGTCCTCAGAAACTTCCCTCTGTGGGAGGAAGATGAGCCAGACGCTTCCTGAGGGAGAAGTTCTGTGTTCCTGCCCATCCTGTGCTCGCCCTGCTGGGGGCACGGGAGCGAGAGGAGGCGTGGGACAGGAGGGGACGTGTCTGACACCCGCACAGTCCCTGCTCTGCCTGCTGCCATCCTCCTCGGCTCTTCCTCCAGCACCGCCCTCGCCTGAGCCATTTGAGATGAAGGACAAGCCCCTCCTCCCTCACCTGGACACCGGCAGTGGGAATCCAGCAGGACAACTCCAGCAGAGTGATTTTGTACAGCCTTTTATGGAACCACACAAGTAACAGGAGGTTTAGGTGGACATCAGGGAAAGGCTCTTCCCCCAGAGGGTGCTGGGCACTGCCCAGGCTCCCCAGGGAATGGGCACGGCCCCGAGGCTGCCAGAGCTCCAGGAGCGTTTGGGCAGCGCTGCCAGGGATGCCCAGGGTGGGGTTGCTGGGGGGTCTGTGCAGGGCCTGGGGCTGGACTCTGATCCTGTGGGTCCCTCCAGCTCACGATATCCTGTGGTTCCATGCAGAACTGGTGCTCAGCAGGGTTGTCTTTTGGCACAGATCCTCAGATCTTGGGGAAATCGTCACAAATCTGGGAGAAAGCTTCAAATAATTTTGGTGTTTATTACATCACAGAATCACAAAATGGTTTGAGTCAGAAGGGACTTTCAAGATCATCCCACTGCACCCCCTGCCATGGGCAGGGACACCCTCCCCTATCCCAGGTCGCTCCCAGCCCCGTCCAATCAGTCTCGGACACTTCCAGGGATGGAGCAAAATAATTGATTCTGCACATTTATTAAATAATTGCTGGTGGGCACTTGTCCAGATGCCCTGTGGCACAGAAACCACACACAACAGTTCACTTGCCTCTGCATCGGGATTCCTGGGTGTTTTTAAATACTGTCTCAGCAGGACTGACCCACTCTTCCCCTCAGTTTCCAGAGGTTCTTGGCCCCTTGCCCCTGCCAATGCTCTGCAGACAGAAGTGAACCTCCGAAGAGGAATCCTTCCGTGCGGGCCTGGGTGTGACACTGCCTCTGCCCTCTCGTGTGACCTGCTGCTGGTCAGGCACTCAGCAAAACCAAACTGAAATAGAGCAGCTGTCGCCATCCCAAACTGGGAATCAAAGGGCCAGCAGGGAGATATTTTAAGTCACATTCACATGGCAAACCATTCAGGCGTGATAAAGGAGAAAAGAAATTCTCCCACCTCTGAGGAGAGCGATTTAAGCTCTGGAGAGGTGACAGCTTCCAAAGCCTGTGGGGGCAGCCAGGAGCCGGGTTCTGCTCCGTGCCAGCCCTGGTGACATGGGAAACTGACCTGGAAGGAGAACGAAAACTGTGCAAAACCTGTTATGTGGCTGCCAGAATGGACATGGAAAGAAATTGGATTTTCTCACCAGTCCTGCCCTGCACACTGCACGGATTTGTTACAGACAAATAACAGGCACAGCCAGGTTATCCCGGGAATGCCTCAGTGTCTGCATTCCCAGCTGCTGGCAGAGCCTGGGGTCGCCTTGCTGGTGAGAAATGCCAGAAGTGAGGCACAAAACAACCACTCAGAAACACAGGAGTGGGACCCCCTTCAGGAAACACAGCCAGTCCTGGTTTTAGGGTGCTGTTTTTCCAGATAATTCCACTGCAGAGTTGATCTGACACCATCAGCATTCCTGACAATTATTATCACATCTCCAGAGGCACTGATCTTCAGCCCGACATCTCCCACTTGACTACTGCAGTTTAGCTACCTTCCCCTCTAATTTTCATTGCATTCCCTTTTCATCCTTTCCACAAGAATAGTGAACGATGAGTTTCTTCTTTCCTCAGAACTTCTTCGCAGTAATGGGAAAAATGTCAGAAATATTGAAGAAAAAGAGGTGGTGAAATGTCACACAAAAGGAAGAAGACTTTCATGCAGGGAGTTTGTCAGAGGCTGCTATTTGGCACAAAATTGCTTCATTTGTGGACTGTCAGATTATAAAGCAGCGTTTTCCCAGCAGAGCAGAGCGGGGAGCGAGGCCACGTGTCCGAGTCACCCGGCACCGGCTTTTCGGGAGCTGGAAATCAGAGCCTTGGCCAAGCAGACTTTGTCATCCGAGAAGAGGTTCCAGGGAGGAGTGACCGGGAATAAAATGGGGGTTAGGGGAGGTGGGGGTTACCTGTGAGCACAGCCCGGCCCGGCTGCTCTGGGAGCGGCTCAGGGAGCGGAACCTGCCATGGCCACAGCTGGGCCCTGCCATGGCCACAGCTGGGCCCTGCCCCGGTCACACCTGGGCCCTGCTATGGCCACAGCTGGGCCCTGCCCTGGTCACAGCTGGGCCCTGCCATGGCCACAGCTGGGCCCTGCCCCAGTCAGAGCTGGGCCCTGCCCCGGTCACA
>VZRQ01007475.1:268810-302531 GCA_013397975.1 Machaerirhynchus nigripectus | reverse complement strand
TCAGCCTCAGCAATTCCCACACCATCCCAGTGGGAGGGAAGGAGTTAGTCAAAGGCTGCATCTTTTTGGGCACCACAGTGCCTCAGCCAGAAGAGGCACAAAGCCACAGGAAATGCCACGCTCACACCAGGGTGTTTGATCCAAAGCGTGGCTCTGGGTCATAGGGCAGTGCCAGATCCATGTGTGCAGGTCTAAGCCCAGGCACAGGAGTGGGACTGGGCTGTTCCAGCAAAATCCTCCTCACCAAGTCCAGGACAGACCTCTTGCCCACTCTGCCACAGCCACCAGGCCCCTGCACAAGCCACCACCTGACTCCTCTGCTCCCTTGGGCAGCTTTTCTGCCTCTCCCCTTCGATGGGGTGGGAGATGCTATTCAAGGACAGGCAGCTCACCAGCATGGGCTGCACTAGGTGAGATACTTCATATTGCAGAGCTCTTCCCAGGGTTATGCAATAGCCTCTCAGCCCAGCCATGTATGTGTATTCAGATGTCTTCATGCTGCTCTGTATCCAATTTAATTACATGCTTCCTGTCTCATTTAGCTTAGCAGCCTCCCGTGGCTCCGCCTCCATTGCCTCCATTGTCAGTCCTTGTTTTGGAACACAAAAAACTCATCTGTGTTGCAACGCCTGGGGCCAGACTCCCTTCCCAGAACCATGCCACAGCCTTGCCAGCACCAATCCACCTCCCACCCATAGGGACCAGTTTCATTTCCACCAGGAAGGTCCTGGCAACCCAAGTAAGTGCTCGGAGGGGTTCCTGCCTGCTGAGACCGGGAGGTGGCTGGGCTGTGAAGGCACCTGCTGCCTCCATGGCCACCCTTTGCAAGCATTTGGGGGGTGCAGCCTGTGACAGGTGACTGGCTTCATCCTCAGCAGCAAAACACACACACCATCATCCCCAGGGATTGCTGCTGGTGTTTCTGGGTTAGTATTTGCAAAGCACCAGCAACTTTGGAAAAAATGAAAAGAAGGGTTTCAGCCCCAAACTACAGAAATGGGGTAGGGAATAGGAAAACAAGGGTTTGGTGACAGGGTGCAAAGTGCCCTTGCATATGTGCCCCAATGCAGTCAAGCTCTGAGAGTTTCTGGCAGCAGTATTTTTGTACTTTTATACTGTTTGGGTGGAATAAGGGGAAGATACAGAAATAGATGGGAAGGAGAGGCAGGGAGGAGGGGAAGAGGAAGAGCCAGGGTGAGCTGTGCTGCTGGGATCTCACTGCATCACCAGGCAGGCTCACCAAGGAGTCTGTCCCTGATTTCTCCTAAACCTGTAGGGAACCACAGATGTGGCAATCAGGAATGGTCAAACCTGAAGGCAGCACTGCATGCTCCCTGCAGCATTCCAGCAGAGCCTGCCATGAAATCAGGGAGATGCTGAGTGCAAAGGAGCAGAAATGGGAGGTTTACAGGCCCTGCTCGTGTTGCACAGCCCCTTCCTCCACCTGCAAGTTGTTGATAAGCTCTGGATGTCTTTAAGAAGGGAAGCAAGCAAAGAAGATGGGAATGGGATGGAGGTTGGTGTTGTGCAGGCAGGAGCATGGTGATGGGGACAGGGTTTAGTGGTGGGCTTGGCAGTGCTGTGTTAATGGTTAGACTTGATGATTCTAGAGGTCTTTTTCAACCTGAGCAATTCTGTGATAGTGCCAGGGAGGAACAGGGATGCTACCAAGGCTGAGACAGCAGCCAGGCATTTGCAAGTGGTCCCCAAGCAACCACATTGCAGCTGGGTCTCAGCCATGGGCACAACTTATGGGACAGGGAAAGTCAGGGGCTGCTGTGGGACACCATATCCATGTGGTTGCAGGTGAGCCTGGCACCATCTGTGCCTGCCCAGCCCATCCCAGGACAGTCAGCTGCCCATGTAGGATCCTTCACCCTCACCCACGGGGCGTTTGATTCCCAGTATGCCGCATTCATGTGTGGCATGGGAGGAAATAGCTGCTCTGGAAATTTATAGCAGTACAGAAAGAGATTATTGAAAAAAAAATAGAATTACAAATGAGGTTTTCAAGGGGCAGCTCTTATCCACTCTGCTCACATGCTTGCTTTGAACAGCTGCACAGGGAGAGGTAGCTGACAGCAGGTACATTTAATCTTCTCTTTCCATTCCTGGCACCTGCTTTTTAAAGCCACTGAACTGCCAGAGAAAAAGCTAAAGATGACGCTAAATATATCCTAACTAAGAGGAGAGACAGAGCAGCACTAATGGCAGATTCTTCCTTGAATGCATCCAAACTGGTTTGGCTCAGAGACAGTCTGAGGGATGAAGCAGCAGATGAAAAGGAAAAACAATAAAAGAAGGGACTTAGGGGAAAAAATAAGGGGGATAGAAAGAAGCCAGAGGGACTGATAAATTCCACTGCATCTATTTCCAGAGGAAAACAAGCCCATTTAACTTTTGCTTTTAAATGCAACCTTGTGCAGGCCACAGAGCAAGCACTCACCTTTCACAGGGAAGATGGGTTGTGCATCAGGCAAGGAGAGCCCTCAGTGTGCCCAGGGCCAGAGGAGATCCAGGTCACTGCTCTTTCTGCTGGCCAGACTTGCTCAGGAGATGCTCTGCTTAGCCTCAGCCCTTCCTCACTAAAGCCCCACTGCAGGGTTTCTGCAGTTAATCTCTCAATGCAGGTTGCCACTAAAACCTAAACTCTCCTTAACTGCCCTGACCCCTGCCCCTGCTAATGCATCCCCTTCCCCCCTTGTTACCCAGGATTGCCCTCAGCTGCTGCCTGACCTTTCCCCAGCAATCCCAGGCTTCTTCAGCCTCCCTAAACTGGCCCATGTCGGCTGGTGACTCTTACCCTGTTCCTGCTCATCCCTCCCTGGTTTATCCCATAAGGATGGAGCAAGCTGAGACCTGGGCGTGGGCTTCCTGCTGGAGCACACGGTTTCTTTTTATGGTCTGGAAAAAGCTCTTCATTTGTTGTTTGCTCTTTGTGACCTGGTCATGCTTGATCCATTCACTTTGCTCCCTTTCCCAGGAGTTTGTGCATCCCCCACCACTGCTCCTGGTGCAGGGAGCAGGCTCGGTACTGTCTCCACCTCTGGCCGTAGAGGAGTGTGATGGAAAGGCTGACAGAGGGACAGGTGAAAGCAGTGCCACCACAGAGCAGACTATGCCCCAGCTCTGCCACCTTTGCCACAGCCACTTCTGACTGCGTGGCTGGGGGTTAATGCGCTGATAAAGAGCATTTACTCCGGAGCCATCATGGCTTCTCCTGGCCTGAAGGCAGGATGTGTGTTAGAGACAGAGCCCACCTGCTGCCTCTGCAGCCCCATGTCCCCCTGCCATGCTGCCAGCAGGGAAAGAGCCAGACCCCTCCAGGAAAGTCCTGCAGATTCAGTTTGGGATTTGGGGCAGGGAATCCATCCCAGGCAGCAGTGGGGTGTACCCAGAGAAGGACAGCAGTGTGCTGCTGGAAGACTCTTGAGATTTTCCTTCTGTGCATGTCCTGCTGACACATTTCTGACTCATCTCCCCAAACTGTACCTCCAGGGAGCCTGGTTCTAAATTGCTCCAACTGAGCAATTGAATGCTTGGAGCCAACACATCCCTACTCTGCTGCCCCATCCAGCATGTCTGCACCAGTGCAACCAGGGTCTGAGGAGAAACACCTTCTCCCATCCTCTTCCTCCTCAGCAGTTTGGCTGGGAGACACCCCTCTATCCCCAGGGTTGCAGTTCTCAACTTGCAGCTTTTCAGACACTCAGGCAGAGAACAAATAGTCTCAGGCTGTTTATTACGTCCTCAGGGTCTCTATACAGAAGAGCTGGGTAACACCGCACAATGTGGTGACATGACTCAGTGCGGTATTGTTGCCGGTGGGATGTGTGGCATGGCTGAGGAGCTTCTCCAGCCTCCCAGGGAAGGGGAGCCTAGCAAACAACCAGCTAATGCAGGGGGAACCCAGAGAGCCGAGCCCATGGCTTTCTCTGAGCAGGAAGGCATCAGACTGAACAGCCTGCATGGCCTGCCCAAACTGCTCCTGCTGATATGTCCCCACACCAGCAGCACCTGAACACTGCAGAGGCAGCTGCAGCAGCAGGATCTCATGAAAATAAAAATGTGGCAGAGGGAAGCACTTTTGGGTTGGTCTTTCTACCTGGTGGCTCACTTCTGAGTTCACTCCATACAGGAGAGCCATCCTCAGTCTCTTCTGAGCCACCCACGAGTTTATTTCCACAGGAACAAGTTATCTTTGTTATTTCAAGCAGCCTTACTGGGCACTTGAGTTTGCAGTCAGGTCCTCAAGGGGACACTGCCATCCTACCAAACTGGTGGTGCTAGGGAGCTTAAAGACAAATCTGAACTCTGATTTGGGTAGCTCATAGAGGAGTTGGGGGGAGAGGTTATAAGACGATGAGATCTTTGATTGTGGTTCTTAAGGAAGGGGGATCTACTCCAGGGTGTGCTTGTACCCTGCTCTCTTCATTGCCAGGAATTCCATAGAAGTCTGCAGGAGTGAACACAGCAGAAGGTGCCTCCTTCCCCTCACTGCTTTTCAGCTGGTGGCTGCAGGCACTGATAGAGCAACATGAAGACATTTCTCTCAGGATAACACATATCTACCATGTTATCTAAATGCAAAGCCGAGCAGCTCAACATCTGTCATGTTTTAGATCCAGCCTGGGGCACGCAGCACATGAGGCAAGCTGGGAAGTGTGAGGCTACTTGAGACAAACAATTCACAGCACAGCTGGTCCCCATAGGTCCCTGGTACACCAGGTCCCTCCAGAAGCATGCACTGCCTTTTCTCCTCTGCCTTTTTGCCAGGAATGTTGGATGTTTTTGGTAACAAGCTCATCCCCCTCTGCCACCTCCCTCCCACAGCCTCAGTTCCCTGAACTCCTGTTGAGTTCACCGCAGTCCCAGATTAGAGACATATCCTCCTGTAAAGCCAGGAGGAGGCACAGAGTACAACGACTGACTTTGCCAAGCAAATACAACCCACACACCTTTATTGGGACTATTTTTATAAAACCAGAGGGCCATGGGGGAGCCCAGCTGTGAGTGACCCCAGCATGGCTGCCCTCTTCCCTAGCCAGCCCCTGCCACAAGCACTGCATGTGCAGCGTGCATGGAAGAGGGAGGAAAAGAAGGAAGACAAAAGACTTGGGGACAAGACAAGCTTCTGCAAAGCCCAAGGGGTGCATGGTAGAGAGAAGCATTCTGGTCTAGCAGCAAAACGGACTTTAATTCCAGTTCTGGGATATAATGCTACGATGCCGGAGAGAGCACAGCACCAAGGAAGGAGACAAGTGCAGCAGCCCCAGGAATGAAAGATAATGCAGAAAGAATGTGAAACATTTTGTTCTTATATAACAGGCAAGGAAGAGCTCCTAGGAGCTTTACAATGGCAGTAGGAGGCATGTAGGAGGAAGATGGCGTGACCAGGGTGTCTGGGGAAGGAAAAGGCAAAGAAGAGAGGAAGGATGGATGAGGATGGAGGATAGGCAAACAGGGCCAGGTTATGGGAGTCTCAGGCTCAGATAGATGAAGACAAACAGTGCTGGTGGACAGGAAGGCTTGGAGTGCTTCAAGGAGGAGGAGGAGGAGGGAAGACCACCAGAACAGGATAGAGAAGGAGAGAGGGGTTTGGAGGGAGAAGCCAGAGGCCCCCAGGGAGGGAAGAGTTTGCACTGAGGGGTGAGAGGCACTCCAGGACTGGCATGAGGTATGCTTTGCTATTGCTCTGAATGCTGTAAACATTTTGGTTTTGTGTCTGTCAGTGAATATTCAGTTCAGTTTGATACATGTGCTCTTAGGGGTAACTGGAAGCCTAGCAGAGTTTTACGTCTCTTACTACTACTCAGACTTATACACGAGGGAAACACAACACTGGCTAAAGATCTCAGTTTATGTCATTTATGCCTAATTCTCCTGTTTTAACATGCACATCTATGTCTCAGAAAAGCTTCTCTAGTAGACGATACTAAATAAGATACAGATGAAGTCACATGCACTCTCATTCACCGGCACCCCCAGACACACACATCAATTTCCCCCTCCCCTGCTTATACTGGCAAGACTTTGCCCTTTACACCTCCCCATCATGGACAACAGGGACCCCTTGGTGCATTAATGAGTCCACTAAAAGTGATGGAAATCATCCCAAGCCTGGCTGATGGATCAAAGCAGAAGAAATTTTAGACAGATTAGAGTTCTGCATCTGCTCCTGGAGTTAACACTACCCAAAGTTCATAGAAAAGGGAAAGGAAATTTGTAAACTCTTTTTCCCTTCTGCCATCAAACTACCTGGGAGCTGACTGGATTTGTGCCAGAAAACAGAATAAAAAGA
Organism: Machaerirhynchus nigripectus; assembly: GCA_013397975.1. Taxonomy (NCBI): domain Eukaryota; kingdom Metazoa; phylum Chordata; class Aves; order Passeriformes; family Dicruridae; genus Machaerirhynchus; species Machaerirhynchus nigripectus. Next base: position 296,230 of record VZRQ01007475.1, on the reverse strand, counting down.
ACTGAGTGAACCAATTTTTTTCCCCCCTCTCTTCAAGTGATGACACACTTTGACGCTACTCCAAACAGGAGGAAAATTTTGGAGGTGTGTGCTTGTGGAGAGGGGAAATGGGTTTCTAGGTTGTGAACATCCCTTTCACACCAGGAAGAGATGAATCAAGGATAGGATGTTTGTCCTTGGTGGGGATTAGTCACCACTCAGTTCTTTCCAAAGCTTTGGCTCAGCCATTATTTCCTTGATCAGCCCCTGGTGTAAGGGGTAGAGCTACAAGCTGCCTGTTTTGATTCACTTCAGAATGGCATTTGGCATAAAAGAAGCAGCTGATGCCATTTTCTTGTTTAAGAAAAATAGAATTTTACTTTAAATAATGAGTCTGCTTTCCTTCAAGAGAGACAAACTGCAAGAGCAGGAAAAAATAACTGTGGTAGACTCACATGCCTCAGACAATACTTTTGCTTCACTCTGTGTTCTAGGATGTTGTTTCCCATGGAGGGCGTTATCTGGCACCAGTTTAATGGGGAAAACACTTCTCCTACATCAGCCAGCCTGATTCTAGCTCCTGTCACCACTGCAGCAGTGGCATCTCTGGATGTGCCCTGCTCCAAGCAATTCCCCAGGTGGATGGAGGAGAGAAGAGAGCTTGGATTTACAGAGTGTTGGCCACTTTGAAGGTTTTCCATGAGTTCTGACATGAAATGAAAGGACAACAGCACCAGTGCTGGAGGAGCTTTTGGAGAGATGCAGTCCCACTCTGAACAGGACCAGGCTTTGTAGCCACCAGGGGAGCCTGGGGATTGTCCCCTCTCACATGCCTCGACACAGGCATCTCTTTCCTGCTGTGTCCCCTCACCTGGCTGTCTCTGTGACCCTCCCCAAGGTGCTGCAGAGCCTTGTCTGGGGCGCCTCAGCTGGCACTAAAAGTCAGCACCACCCAAGACCACTCAGAAGGTCTGTCTGGAGAGAAGTACCACAAGGCAGTTATTGTGACCTTCTGCCTTCTCTTTAAAAGCCGTGACTGCTTAAGCCTGCTGCTGCTGGCTCTCACATCCTGGGCAGCTCTGGGATGCTTTTTGCACATGCAGGCAAGAGGAGGGTGGAAGGGAGGAAGGCAGGGCCAGACAAGGTGGCTTCCCTTCACCACTTGCAACACTTGCTTGGTGCCACAGTGTTGGAGAGCTGAGCTGCCCTTCGGCAGTGGTGGGATCACTGGGTACAACTGGGACCACAGGCCATCCCAAGAGAAACTACTTCAGCCAAAGCAGCCTGTGCCCCTGGGAGATCCCAGTCTGCCCTGTGTTACACAGGTGTGGTAGACAGTGTCTCTGAGAAAGGAGAGTTCTTCCAGCCTCTCCTCACAGCCAGAGAGGGAAGCTTTGCATCCTCCCTTGCAGGTCAAGCACCAAGTGTTTCACTGCAGTGTGGTTTGGTTTGCCCTCCTCACTTCCTTCCCCAGGAAGGGGCTGCGAAGGTGATGTGACCTACTCTCTCCTGCAGGCCAGATACCACCAGGGACAGCCACTGGATGCATGGCTCTGTATCCTTTGCTTCCATCTCTGATTCCTTCCATGCATTGCACAGGTTCCCCAGACACCCATCTCACTGTATTTTTCTTGCCATAAAGCTTTAGGACATTGAGGTACTGCATGATCTGGTCCCCTTGGATAAATCATGGCAAATCTGGGGCATTTTCCAGATGTCTCTCATTGCTCCCACTTTCAAGCAAGGAGCAAAATGTTTGTGTGAAACTGCCACGTCCAGACCTTGAGCTTTGTGTCTCTGGACACAGGGCATGAGGGACCTCTCATGACTCATCAGGAGGTGTGTCACTGAGCCTGGGTGCCACATGCTGTCACCACATACCAGCCCCTGCTTCTCAGGGGTCCTTGCAGGTGCATAGGGCAGCTGGGAAGGCTGGGTCACTGCTGCTCTTCCTGGCCATTCCTCACAGAAATTTAACTGGAGGTGGTATTTGCTTTCCAAAGACCTGGAGAATTCTGATGCTGACCAACCAGGTACTGAAAAGCAGATTTCCCTACCGAACATAAAGTTTGCCCTTGCACTGTATTTAGACTTCAGTGTCTTAGAGACCACAGGAATACACCTCCAGAATAAACCCAACATGGTACCACTTCTGTCTTGATCCTAAACCTATTTATCCTAGTGTCCTGCACATAATCCTTACAAAAAGCCTCAAAAAACTGTTTCCTACTTAATTAATGGACATTAATTTTTAATATCCAACCAGGATTTTTGTATCTTGTTCCAAACACATTATGCTTAGCTTTAGAATTCATTCTACCTCGTTTACATCACATTACATGAAATCTTTATCAGCAGCTTTCTGATATATCAAACCCACCCATCACTGTTGGCTAGAGCAGAGGTTTACAGCCTCTGTAAATGACTGAGAGAAGGAAAAGATCCATGGGGTCACTTTCCAGGCCTTCATTAAGTTAAGAAAACAGACCTCTGGTCTGTCAGCTCAAATCCACAGACAGACTGTCTGCTTCTCCCCTAGAAAATATTGCAAGAATCTGCCAAGCTGGAACAGCATTGCCATGGAAATAGGGCCATCAGACGGTAGGAATTATTGCACAGCACAGAAGAGGTGCTACACCACTGACATCTGCACTGTCTTCTCCTGCATTGGCCATCCAGGCTATGGGAATAGGGCCAAATAACACTCCCTGATATCCATCCTGCTCACTCCAAGCTCTCTGTGTCCCACTGGAAGCAAGCACCCTGCAGCAGGGTCTGTGTCTTGGGGAGTTCTCTGCAGGGCATTCAACCCACAGTGGACAATCGGTAGGTAGGAACAGTCAGTAGTCAGGAAATAACAAAAATAGAATTGTGATTTTTCATGTTGCCACGCACTGCTCAGGTACCACATGAAAAATGCCATCTGCTGTGGCAGACGGGCCTTGTGCTTTTCTTACACCTCAGCAAGGGGCAGAGGGGACATTCCTTTTCTCCACTGTCTCCAAGCAGGTCATTCCTGAGGAGCCACCAAGCCCGCGGCAGCCAGGACCCCCTTTATACTAAGTATTGGTACAGTGCCCAGCACAACAGAGCCTGAATGACCACTGTGGCCCTGAGGCTGAACTACCACGCAAATAAATAATAGTCATGAAAAACAATCATTCACATTAGAAGACTTTCCTGCCCAGGCCTAGTGAGAGCTTTTGGGATTACAGTCCTCATGAGGAAAACTTGACAGTCCTATGGAGAATATTCTTAGTCTCCATCCCTGAAAGATAAGGGGCAGTGACAGGGTAGCAGCTGTGTCATAAGGTGTGCAACCAAAATGGGGAGGTGAGCTGAGTTTGCTGATGGTTTCCACTCTGAGAAGGGGAATGAATCCTGTGCCTCGGTCTCCTCTCTCCCTCCCCTTGGTCTCTGGGTCCAGACCCCAGCAGCCAGCATGGGAGATGTGGGCCGGGTATGGCTTCGCAAGTGTCAGAACTACCCTTGGGGCCCTTCCAAGCACAAGGGAGAGGTGAGGGACAGGGAGATGTGTGGAAGGATGGAAAGGTGTTATTTACACAATCCAACACAGTAATTCTAAAGGAAACCTGCCTTGCCAACAGATGACCCCGTGACTCCAGAGGGTTGTGGGTTTGTACTAGAGAGGGGCAACAACTGCAAGGTGCTACTGCTAACCAAAAAAAAAAGCACAGAAAGTTAAGGAGTCTTAATACCACAGCTGGATCACTCTCTGGAAGCCTCCTTTGCCCCTTCTCCCTCTTTTCCCATTCCCACTGCTTTTAACATCAAGAAAGTTTCACATTTAGACATGGGTTTTGGCTGTTATGGGAAGCACATGGTTTCTGAGGGTCCCATTGCTGCTCTAGCTGAGCCTCCTCTGGGTCTGAGACAGCAGGTCTGTGTAAATTTTGGATCTCAGGAACCTGGGATACGAGTCTTTCTCCATCAGGCTGTGCACCTTCCCCTGAGCTTGGTCAAAGCAAGAGAGGGAGGGCTCCTGGACATTTCTTCTCGTCAGCTCCCGTGTCTGGAAGTCTATGTTCACCTGGGAAAAGCAGCAGAAGAGAATTTGGCACTGAGTGTCCAGCTGGCATCCTTCAAATGGCACATTCCCTCTCAGCCATGGCTGTAAAACAGCAGCAGAACCAAGGTCCTACCCTCGTCCATGCCTGAACAGCCCCCACAGCTCTGGAGAGTTTAGTGATACAGGGCTACAAATCCTACCCCAAGCCTGGAAAAGTTGGATTTATAGTGATCTGAGCACTTATTTTGTTAAGACTCTCAGGCAGCACAGCACCTAAAACTGCTGACTCAGCCTAACTTCTCTCCTGTCAGCCACGATTTCTCTATCCCCTTCATTCTTCACTACAAGCCCAATATATGGGTGAATTAATTTTTAACTGGGTTTAAACTATTAGTATGTTCTTATTAAATGTTTCTAAACTCTGTTGGTCTAAAATAAATTGTTTTATTTTTCCCATAGCAGCTTCACATTACAATATCTTGAGGAGAGGCTTGAAAAAATAAACCACCCTAGAATGTTATGGCTGCCATTTGTTTGCAAAGCCAGCCTATGGAGTTTTCCTGTTTTCCTTCCTGAGCAGAGCAATCAGCACTTGCTAGGGTTATTGTCTGGAAGAAAAAACAGCTGAAAAGATGTTATTTGTTCTTATTAACTCAGTGTCCAAACTTGAAGGAGCCTAGAAAGTAAAGATGTCTGCCTTAATGTGGATGGTCAGCAATATGGATTAGCTCTCTGCATTGCTTAATAATTTCATATTCTAGCATGCCAAAATTATATAACAATGCTAAGGAAGCTTCACCACAGGACCAAATTTTAGGAAAGACCCCATCCCACCTGCATTCCCATTTCTAAGCAAGATTCAGCCCTCCAGTCCTTAAAATCTCACCCAGCTTCCTGAATAACATTGGGAAGATGCTCATGGAGAGTGATGGGCATTGAGATACCCACACACCTTGGTGTGAATCTGGGTCCTTCCCAATGGCCTTGCAATGGCCTTCCTAACTGGGAGAGGGAGTAAACTGAGCCCTTTTTGGGGTCCCTGACAGACACCTGTATCGTGACACCCATGCAGTGGAGCAGGAGGGGCTGGGTACAGTAAGAGCCACTCTGGTTGTTTTGTGATTGCAGTAACACAACCCAGCATCCTCACAACACAGGATCTGACAGTGCCATCAGCCTGTCAGTGCTTGAAAGAGGATTTAACAATCCCAGGCTCTGGGTTGTGACTGCACTTTTTGTCCAGCTGGGAGGTATTTTTCGCACGTCTCAGGAGGTCTGAGTGAGGTGGCAGTTAGTCAGCAGATAAACTCTCCTCCCTGGAGAGTCAACAAGTTACTCATTGGTGGGATGGTCCTGTGCAAAGTGTCCTCTGAAGAATGAGCCCAACAGCCTGCTCAAGGGTTGACAATAAATGAGAGGAGCACTGTGAAATGCTCTTGGGAAGCTTGGAAAGGTTAGGAAATGTAGGTTGAGGTTGCCAATGAACTCCCTGGCTCTGCCTAATTTAGTATCATCAAAGTAGTTGCCCTCATCAGGGATGAGTTACCGTGAGCGGAGGCAGCTGTAGCAGGCAGGATGGCATTCCCACCCTCCTTAGCCACTCTCTGAGAGGGAAGGAAGGGAGGGAGAGCACCCCCAGGCCCACCTGGGGGTGATGGCCCTGCTCCATGCCTACAAGGATGCTGTGCCATCCTGGCGTGCTGCATACCCACCTCCCGAGGGGCCTGCACATCGATGAACTCCTCAAAGATTCGCTGGGCCTTGGAGGCCAACTTGGCTGCTGAGCGTGTCTTCTTGAAGTCCTCACAGGCCAGCCAGAACTCCAGGTTCTCCTCGCTGAACTCTGTCTTCAGGAAAGCACGGAAAGCGGCCAGACCATCTGCAGGAGAGACACAGGGAGTTACAAAGGGAGGAGAAAGAAGGCAGGGAGGTGTTCCTTTCACAGACACCCTTCCATCTACCCCTGCCTACCAAAGACCATTTGATTTTTCTCCCAAGGTCTGCAATTTCAGGATGTGTCCATAACTTACACCACTGATTAGCTGGGCTCTCATGAGCTGCCAGAAAGCCAAACATCACTTGATGTAACTCTGAAAAAGTGTTTTCCAGCTAACATGGCAAAAGGCTTTCCTCGAGACTGGGACAATCACCCTTTGGAAAGTTACTCTTGGAATTATCAAGCTTCAACTCTTTGCATCTTGTGCATGTTAATGTAACACTTTATAACATCCTATCTGTCATTAAGAAAAACCTTTAATAAAACATGGCTGCTGTGGACTTGTCTCCTATGTTTTCTGTCACTTTGCTTTATTGCCTTGTGCTGTTTTTAGTTCTGAATTAAATAGAGGAAAGCTCTTGGAGAGTCTGTTACAGCTCCAATAAAGGGTAGAGAGAAAGGACGCGGCATAATTACGGCTTGTCTAGTCAGTGGTAAAAGTGTGCTTATCACTTGCTAATGTTCAGCAATTGTGACATTTTAGTAATGCAATCTGAGTCAGCCAGGGCAGATTAGAAATATGGAAAGATTTATTAGGCAATCTGTGTCCTCTTAAACCCCTGCCTGGGCCTATTTATGGACACAGCCATTGTTTTTTACTTCCTTTCCCTGAATGGCACCAGTGGAGTTGAAGTAGCTGAAGGCTTCACACATACCCTTTCTCCTTGGGATAAATTTAGCTTCTCATGTTTTGGTTTTTTTTTCCAGTAACATGTTTCTAACTCTTCCTGGTCTTTTGCAATAGGGTCTGGGTTTCTGCAGTTCATGACTGGAAAGTTCTTGAGTCAGCACTGGCTACTTCCCAGCAACTGTCTAAAAATATTGATGGAACTGGGGCTGCATTTGGCGAGGTCAGACTCCTCGAAAGGATGAAGGGAGCAAGGACAAGGCATCTCCAGCCTCTCATCCACCAGCATCCTGAAGTCCTTCTGGGCAGGGCTGCTCTTGATCTGTTCATCCCCGAGCCTGGATTGATATTGGAGGTTGCCCTGATCCACGTGCAGCACCTTGCACTTCGTCTTATTAAATCTCATGAGATTTCCATGGGCCCATTTCTCAAGTTTGTCCAGACCCCTGTGCATAATCCTAACATCTTTCAAACAGGCCATTCAGACAGTTGCTTCTATATGCTGTATATGTTATCTACATGCTATATACAATATATATGCTATTTATATGCTATCTATATGCTGTATATATGTATATGCTATGTATGCTACAGATCTACAGCAATGTAACACTGCCCTGTATCTCCCTTGCATGTCCTAAACTTCTTCCTGCTTCTTTTGTTTCTGGTAATAACTTAGGACATAGAGATATTTTCCAGCTCCTGCTGAAGCCTCAAGCCCTAAGCAATGGCCCCGGGTATTGAACAGCAATGAGCAATCCTGTTTCTGTCTGAGTGTCAGTCAAAGGAGAGGTCTGACTGCCCAAATCCTCAAAGGGAAAGGCAGATGAGATATTAGGCCAGACAAGCCCAAATTAGAGGCTAAACCTCTCTGCTTTGGGTTCCTCAAAGCTCCTTCATTAGCGGGCTCTGTGCACCGACTGCTCCATCGGCAGTCTGCTATCAGCAATAAAAATGGATCCATCACATCTCAGCCATGCTCCCTCCTTCTGTCAGTCCCAGAAATAGCTGTATTATTCCAGCTCATCCTCACACCTCTTAATTCAAGCATTTTTAGGAGGAGATCAGGGTTTTGAACTGCTAGGGTGGGCAAAACCAGGGCTCTTGTCCAAGTTACAGTGCAAATTGTCCAAGCCTGGGGCAATATTCTGACATCAGCCCCGAAGAAGCCTGCAGGGCAGAATGCTAAAGGCATCTCCAGGAGCAGGGCACCTGTTAGGATCACCCTGTCTGTGGCTGCTTTGAGCATCTCTGTGGGTAGATAAACATGGTGAAGGTGAGGGGTGTTTTAGGGCTGCTGCCCTTCCTGAAGTCTGGGACACAGAAATATTTTCCAAAACCTATGTCCCCCTTAGTTTCTATAAAATTCACAGGGCTTGTGTGAGAGCAAGGGAAGGACCAGAGAACAGGGCAGGGAGTCTTTGTAGGCTGACAGCTTTCAGACAGAAGGAAATAAAACAGGGAGAAAGTTCTAGTTCCTCAAGATCTATGTAATTTTATATATCATCAACTCCTAGGATGCTTGGCATTTAATATTGCAGCACCCAAGCACACTGCTAAGTCTCTGCAGTCTCTGCTGTGTCCCTGCTGAGGTCTTGCTCCCCTGTCTCTGTCCTGGTTTTTTTTTCCCCCCTTTTCCTCTACAACAGGCCCAGAGCCCCAGCACTGACACACAAACCCTTGCAGGAATAGCAGAGTTGCATGAAAGTACCACATCTGCAAAATGTCATCACTGCAAAATATAATACCTGAAAAATGTAATACCTGCAAAATATAATATCTGCTAAAAGAAGGGAATGTCATTACTGACAAAGGAGAGAAAGGCATTTGCTACAGCCCTGCCCCAGAGAGCAGCTGAAGCAAATTCCCCTGAGACCAGGAGGTTTCCATGAGCTCTGTCTTCTGCTCTAATGTCAATCAGCTCCTTTTTATCCTGAAATAAGTTTAGACAGTGAATAGGTAAATAATAGTGTCTGGCTGTTCTCTGCTTTTTTTTACACTCCTGTCATGCACTCCTCACAGCCTTCAAGGAGCTGCAAGTGATGAGGCTGAACCTGTGAGAACCTTGCACAGGACATTTTGGATGAAGAAGAGGTCATCCTTGACTGCCTGGTTTTCCATAGTTTTCATCTTTAGCTCTTGACTGCCTGCTAGCCTTTCCAGCTGTGCCTGACAGCCAGGTTTGGGGAATCCCTGCCAAAAGTTTGTCATGGAACAATGACAAATCTGATTGAAAGGGCAGGAGGACAAGTAGGCATGGGAACTGCCACCACATGAGCTGAAATTTAACTTGGATGTTGACTTCAATCTCCTCTTCTTCACAGCACATGAAGGCTATCAAGGAATGATCACTCATGAATGATCAGCATTTCAAAGCTCATCCTGCCCAACTGGACATCTTTTTTCCTGGGGCCACCAGCACTGGAGTGCAGTGTGATATGAGCAGGAGAGAGATTTCACCTCCTGAAATATCCCAGAGTGCAATTCCAAAGGGATGCTTTACAGAGAAAGCACAGGAATTAAAAGCAGGATTAGAAGTCTGCAGATACAGCAGCACAGGATAATCTCTAACCTGTGGCCCAAAGGCATGGCCACTCAGGGGGACAGGATGTGCTGCTGTAGGTGCACAGCCCTTCAAGACAACTACTGGACAATTATTCAGGAATTTGACTCAAGAATCCCTTGCTTGAAGCCAAAGGAGGAATTCGATACTGATGGAGCAGATAAGTTGAAGGCAAAGAAACAGAGCTCTTTACTGAGTGTCAAGAGTCTGAGGGAGAGGCAGCAGACATTTGCTATTTTTGCTTTTGCAGTGTAGATATAAGCTTCAAAATGCCCTGCTCTCCATTCAGACTGACTGAGAAATGGGCAAGAGGATTGCCAGGTGGGCTTGTTAAGTGCTCAGACATTACTCAGGATCTTGCAGGTCACCTGTGAGTTAGGCAATGACAGGAATTTTTGTTTTATGGATGGGCAGTGCCAGGCAGTTCAATGGCCATGTGAGGACAGGGACTCCTGAAATCCCATTGAGGAGATGGGGAGTGGATCCTTTCCAGCAGGAAGGGCTGTGGAGGAAGGGACTGAAGTGGGGAGCAGAAAACACAAGACAGTCTCAACTAAATCAAGATCCAGCATCTTGAGGAAGACCCCAGATTAGTGTCAGCCTAATAACCAAGCACCTGCCACTGTCAGAACAAGAAAGCCACCAACAGTCTTTTATTTAATGCATGTGTTTCACCCCATCAGCAACAAGACTTCATGCAGGGAGTAAAGGTACAATCCCTGTTAGCTGGTGGATGGATGGATTGGCTCCATGGAACGTGTTGGGTCCAGGGCTGGAGAGACAAGGTCACAGTGCTCTGCATAGCACACGAATGTGCTCTCACTGCTGCTGAGCAGTGCTTCCCTTAATCTCAGCTGCCTGTCACCAGCACAATGCTTAATACTGTTCTGGCTTAGAAAGAACTGGGAGTAGGTTGGGATATTCCTGTGATGTGTAGGAAGTGAAGGAATGTGTAGACAACAGAGGGAGGAGAACAACAATAAAGTTTGGGTAGAAGAGCACAGAGTTCACAAAAAATCTGGAGAAAAATCACCCTTAAGATAAAAGGGGGAATTCAGCATAAAGGTTTTTGGTGTTGGGTGTCTTGTTGAAAAGTGACTAAGGGGTTGAGGACAGACTGTCCTGCTGGATGCTGGACAAATGATAAGCCATGTGCCCAGCCCCGTGAGGGATGCAAAACTAGACATGCTATTGCTTGTATTTCCCTCCAGCAGCCTGTCACAAGAAATCCTCATCTGACTGGCCAGCCTGTGCCTCCTGGGCACGGGCACAGTGAGGGGAGTACTCCTCAGTTACTCACCCACATGCACTCACACTCTGGGAACAACGCTGAGCTTGCTTCCCTGGGAGCCTTCACGCTGGCACAAAATGGGAAAAGATGCCAAAATCCAGCATGTTAAAAACACTGCTCTTTCTCCCTGGGCACCCAAGGAACTACTGCATACAGTCTGCCTCCTACTCTCTCAATTCCCTGACAAGAGCAGGATCAGACCCCCATCTCCTGTGGCTTGCACAGAAACCCTGACCCCACTGAACACGGCTACGCTGTGCTTGCGTCTGGCAGTGAGCTCAGGGCTCCTGACATAAAATAGGGATTGTCTGCCTGACCCCAGGGTTTCTAAGTTGATTTGCTTCACCCATTAGCAAAAGCAATTAGGATATCATTGCACTGACCTATCCATCTGGGGCTGCCAGCGGGGCGGAGCTGCTGCATCCTGCTGCTCAGCACTGCTCACTCCAGGAGGGATGAGGGAATTGAGTCCCAGGGCCAGTGAAAAAGTGAGGTGGGGAAAGCCCTCCTGCATTTCCTACTCACAATCTCTTGTTAAAGTCAACTCAAATTATCCTTTGAATGGATAGGGAATGAATCCAAATCAGACCACTCTATGCAGAGGGCATTACCCAGCCTGAGAATCTCCCAAGATAAACAATTGCTTCAAATCCCAGGGGATTTCAATCCTCCACTCAGGGTGATGCCCCACAGCAGCAGGTCAGGATCAAATACTACCTGCACAGGTCATTCATTAGAAGGGTGAGGGGAGATCAGGGAGAGCTCCACAGGGCCATCACACTTCAAGGGTATCTGGCAAAGGTGACCATATAATCACAGAATGGTTTGGGCTGGAAGGGACCTTAAAAATAATCTTATTCCAATCCCTCTGCCATGGTCAGGGACATCTCCCACTAGACCAGGTGGCTCAAGTCCCCAGTGAGCCTGGCATAATGACACTCTCCACAGAGTCTGTGTAATGCATGACACCTACTCAGGTCACTTCCATTCAGACACCTTTTGGAGACTCATGAAAATAGGAAAGGGAAGAAGTGTTTTTCCCATCTCACAGAGTACTGCAGCCCTGTGAACCTCCTGCATGTATGAGGGCAGCCTACTCACCTGGGCATTTTGGAGAGCCTCTTAGGGAGCTCTGATCCCCATTCTTGCTGCTTGGAGCAATTTTACCACTTGTCCAACCCCTTGCAATATTGCCCACAAGGTCTGCCCCATTTGCAGCTGCTCTATCCAGCTCCCGAGTACCACTTGAGCACTTTGGGGTTTATTTTCCCTGGAGAACAGTTTGGCTGGAAGGGACCAAAACCATCTGACTGCAGCAGAAAGCACCACACAACCCCCTGAAATCACAATCCTCTTTCCAAAATAAATGAACTGTCCATCTAGTGAAGACAGTTTCTGACATATGTGTCAAGCAGAAGTGCTCTACCTCTGGATGCTGTAAGCCCCGGGGGAAATTCTCCCTGAGCCCAGCTGGTGCTTAGCCCATGCCCCCAAATATGAATTCCAGTTTTCCCTGGCTAATGCTGTTCACCTGAGCAGTCACAGGGAAATTAGACTGGGATAGTTCTGTCCCCCTCTTGGCACTAAAAGCAGAATATTTGCTGGCAGCTTCCCTACAGACAGATGCCAGAAGGCTAGGCACAGCTTTATTTACTCCCAGGTTTTGACCAATTAAGGCATAAGGCTCCCTTACCTGTCTAACATCAGCACATCCTAATAGCAAAAATGCAGCTCATACAATATAATTAATTCTATGAATACGTGCTCTTCTCTCCTTTAAACCAGTGTAACTAAAATAACACTTCTGTTTCAATAGAACTTTTTGTATTTGCATCATTATAACCCTTGACTACCAGGCTGGCAATTCATGAAACTTCAGGTGCAGAGCAGTTATAAAATATTCCTTTAGAGAGCAGTTTATTAAACAACAATATTTTTTGTCACCAATCACCAGGCAATGTCACTGTGCTGATAAAAAAAAATTAATTTAAATTTTAAAGATCACCTTCTGTTGCTATTAGGAACTGAATATTTTTCATTAGAAACTGAGTATTTTTCATCATTGCCAGAGAGTTATCAGAGTTACTTTCCATTCTAAGAGGCGGGAAAAACCCTGATAATTCATTTATCACTCCAAAAGCTGATTTATTAATAAAACCACACACCCTTTTGGAGGATGCTGGACGAAATAGTTGAACTAAGGCTTGATTTAGCATTTTTGCAGTAGTTAGCTGAAGAGGGAAGAATAGAGCATCAGGACATAGGTGGGTAAATTCACTGGGGTTTGTAATCCAAGCGCTTTTTCTGCAGTCTGTATCTAATAAAGAAAACTTCTACTTTTACGCTGGTGAAGAAGAAATGGGTTTGAGTTCAGGATGGTAACAGGTATGTGAATATCCTGCCCTCCCCTCTCCTCATCCCACAGGCATCCTATAATCTCCTTGGTGTATTTTCCCCTTCTTGTTCTGAATTTCCACAAAAGAAATGTTCCTTTTTAGCCATACCCAGCTACACCATGTATTTTTTCCCTTATTGGCTGCAAGAGCAATCATCTCAACTAGAGACTCTGCTAAAATTACTTACTGCTTTTCCTGCCTTGGTCAGCCAGCCTGTTTAAAGTTGTCACTTAATTCCCTGCCAAAACTGTTGTCATCTCAGTAGAAAGCTAGCAAAATTACCCTTCATGTAATAATATAATTCTACACTTATATTTTAAAATGTAAGGAAAACCTGAGTCTCTAAGCAAGCTAGCAGCTCCTTATTGCCATAAAACAGTTCACCACCCACACTGACTTTTCCCCAACCTCGACTTGCTTGGGTTTTATTCTCCAATAGAAGCCCATGAATGAACCCATACTGGGATATTTGCTGTCTTGTTTATAATTTCTCAGTGTGAAAATGCTGGTGAAGTAGAGCAATATTTGCTGAAGAGAACTCATAGGATTAATCTGTTGAGCAGAGCAGTGGGTGCTGATTATAGGTTGGCATAAGGTCTCTGGATGTGAAATATTCAGGTTTGCTGTGATAACTGCAAATCAGGCTCTGCTCAGGGGGACCGTGGGCGACTCCTCTGTGACACGGCAAGTCGTTTCAGGGTACTGAGCTGGAAGAGGCAGCACCTTGGGCTGATGGCTTTAGCAGTTGTGGTTTTCCTTGTGGTCAGGAGCAAAGCCATGAAGGCAACACACAAAACCCTTTTATCCAGAGGGCAATCGTGGCTATAAAGGATAGTGACTGCTGGGGAATGAGCAGCTCTGAGGGACCATGCCCCTGGCTATGCAACACACATTCTGCCCTAACTACAACAGGGGTAAGGGCAGAGGAGAAAAAAAAGGTAGACTTTGATCTCTACTCACATTTATGGGACAAAAGGACATCAAAAGAGTCTGCCCATCTTGTTGCTTCTTCTGTTGACAGTCTTCTGTAAGGAAAAGAAGGGGCAAGTTATGGGCAACCCATGGCTGCTCATCCCCTCTGGAGCTGTTTGATGAGGACACCAAGGAAGGCTGAAATTCTTCTCACGTGATTTTGGAGGTCTAGAGTGTAGAACTGAGCCAAGTGACCCTGGGCTCCCTTTAGAATCAGTGAGGAGATACCAAGGGACCTGCAGGGACTCATCTCTGCTCATCTCACATCACCAGGCAGACAGGTAAAATAGGCCAGATGAATCATACCCAAAAAGGGACCAATTTTTCCTCACTGACTAAGCAGAAGCCCAGGGAACAAGCTCAGATGCAGACATTTACATTGTAAAAGCCAAAAGTCAGGCAAAATTAAACTCAGCCCTGCAGAAGTGTTTATTTCTTTTGCTTGCCTTTCAGGGGATCTTAGCTCAGGTGTAAACAGGGACTTGTGATCAGATGAGTCCCATCCCACATGTCTCAAATCAGGGTTCTGGAGGGTCTGAAGCATCTCCCTCAAGCATTGTGCAAACCCTCACCTGAATTCTGGCAGTGTTAAATATAAGGCTGAGCTGAAGATGACCTGAAATTGCTGGTCACCTCTTACACCAAGCCAACTGCTCAGGCTTTGATTTGTGATGACAGAGGTGTAAATTACATCCCCAAATAGGTGCAGACATATCCCACACACAGCCGTAGGGACTGAGCATGTCTTGTCTCATGGCAGAGCTCGTGTCAAAGATCCAGGCTCTTCCTGTTGGATCAGTGCCAGTTTGTTTTCCTTGTGGAAGCAGTCACAGCTTATACAAAGTACAACAAAAGGAAGACAATACTGGAGAAGGGGGTGGGTGGGGAGGGGAAGGACAGGAGAGGGGTTGGGGTGGGATGCTGCAGCTATACTCACTTCAAAGCCCGGTTGGGCTTGTCCGGAAGAATAGCTGTGAAATCATTATATGAGTCTGATTTGTGAGACAGGCAGCCCAGGCGAGTCCTCATCCCTCTGTTCCTGTGGTTGAGGTGGGGAAGCAGGGGTGTTAGCAGGGGAAAACCAAAGAAGAGGATGATTATAAGTCTAGCCAGCTTGGCAAAAGAAAAAGAACAAACCAAATAAAACCTCAGTGGCTCTGTCCTTGGTTCCCTCATGTGTGAGAGGGACCCTGAGACATCTCCAGGCAGATGCTAAGGGTGAACACAGCACCAGAGCAGCTGAAGGCTCACCCACACCAGGCGTTCAGCTGCCTTGGCTGGCAAAATGGCTTTGAAAGGCTGCGCTTTGGGATGGTTTCTTGGAAAGTCCTGCTCTGGTCAGGTGTGGGAGGAGAGCAATGGGCAGCAGTACAAGAAATCAGTCACCATGTTCCAGCAGCACCAGAAACAGCACAAATACCAGAGCTGAAGGGCAGGAGGGGGCTGGAGGAAGGAGAGGGGTGGTAAGGCACCTGCAAGGTGAGCCTGTGCTGCAGAACCATGAGCTCCCAGCCAGGATCGATCCCAAGCGATTCTTTAGACTCAGGATTACATAAGCAGGATCAAACTGCCTGTTTCCTGACACGCTTACCCAGGCAGAAAATGGCTTTATTGCTTTTTTCCTCTAAATTTCAGCCCAGCCCCAAAGCCTTCGATCCTCCACTAGCCCCTGGCATCCTTGCCCAGCCCCCTCCCAGGACAGCAGCCGCAGCATCCTCCATTACATAACCCGGGATGGGCAGGGACACAGAGGGACAGGGAAATGGAATACACGCATGCATACGCAGGACTGGCATCACCTTCTCCCCAAAAACATGTGGGGGCTGCTTAATGGGTTTGCATGGGCTCTGTGATCTGCCTCTCCAGCCCAAGGGCCTCTCCTAACTGAGATTCCCTGGGCATCAAACTAGGCCATTCTCTCCTTTGGACCATGGGGGGAGCATTTAGTGACTCAGTCTCCACTTCTCAGCTGCTGGACCTACTTTGGAGCAGCTGAAAGCCCTTCTCCAAGCCTTGCTGCCAAACAGATGCCAAATACCTTCTGTGGCTGCAGAAGTACAGCTTTTTTGCCTTTCCAACTGTAATTCTTGCAGAACACTTCAGCACCAGAGCCTAAGCCAATCTGTAGTGCGCCTGTTTCCCCCTTCTCCTCCCGCCCTTCAGAGAGCTTCTATTATTGCACATTTTAATGTAATCTTAAAGCAAATTAAATGTTAATTACATGCACCAAGTGTCTCCCTGGTGCGACACAGGCAGCTCGCAGCATTTAACAAGCACAGAAACCAGGAGCTCTTCAGTCATGGGAATTGTTGCACAGCCTCCAACTACAGACCCATGGCCATGGGCCTGGGACGCGACACTCCACAAACTCTAGATGAGAGCACAGGGAGTGCCACATTCCCCACTGGACTTGCTGTGTTCAAGTAGACAGCGAGCCCGCTACAGGATCCTTCTGGTATTGCTCCTGATGCCTCCTACACCCCACCTTTCTGTTCCCTGCTCTGTTTGCTCACGAATTTCCCAGCAAGAGGTGTGACAGGCATTACCGCAGTGCTGCTCAGATTCCCCTCTGATGCCTGAGATCAAGGGACTGCAGCAGGGAATCAGAGCAGGTGGGGGGCAGAGCCACTGTGCCATGGGCAGGGAGTTGGTTCCTCATGGAACACTCTTCTCTCGGCGAGGACTTCCAAGACAGGATACAGAAGAGAGAGAGAGAGGGAAAGGAATTGGGTTTGCAGGAGGTGGAGAGGCAAGAGAAGGGCAGGAGGGAAGAGGGGACACTGCAGTGAGCTGAAGGGCTTGCTGGACGAGGCAGACAGTGGTAGGGGTGAGGGATGCACCATGTCTTTCCAGTTACCTCCGTGGGATCAGTAAGGCAGCCATTCAGGCATTCAGTTATGGTTAACCCTTTAACTGGCTGGCTTGGAGTGCAGTCGGGGCTGCTTGCAGGAGGCAGGAACGCTGGAAGAAGAGATTTACTGTTTCATGTCCTGGCACTTAAAAATATACCAAAGAATCCTCTTTGCCAAAGCCAAGAAGGGCCAGTTGTCCTCAACCCATTTGATCCTTGCCTCCTAGCATGGAGAGTGAATTGTTCAATGGAAAACGTTGAGAGTTGAGGGATGGTCACAGAGGAGAGACAGCATTTCTTTCTAAGTCCAGGGCTGCAGGTGAAGTCCAGCTTTGGGTCTAAAGTGGTTTGAGTTTGATGTCCCAGCTCACCAGGGAGTAGCAGCAGTTGGCATTATACCACTCATCCTTCAATACCTCCGAAGGTCTCTCCTCAACAGGCAGAGCTCTGGGCTGACCTTGCTAAGAAGACCAAACTATCTCTTGTGCCTGTCCCTCCAGGTCATGGCTGATGTTACTGGCCAGGCATCATGGAAAAGCTGGCACTGCAAATAGAATAACAGGAGGACTTCATGCATCTGCAAGTGCTGCTCCTTTCACCACCACAGGCTCAAGCACTCACACAAAAATAACTCAAAGCAAGCAACTCCTTTTTGGGGTGGTGGGAGCCTGCGGGGAGCCACCAAGGAGATGCACAGCCTGGAAAGGGGAGGGAAGGAGAGAAGGAGTTTGGAGATGGCAGGGTCCTTGTGAACCTTGGCACACTGGGGAGCAAGTGGTTGACAACTCTCACATCAATAGAGAGTGAAGATGAGATCCACCAGGCAGGAGAGCCAGGGGACAGAGAACAGGAATCTATGATGAGCAAAGGTTTCTGATTTGCCAGGACAGGGCCAAGCTCTGGGTACCCTCCATGTCATGTCCTCCTGCCCACTGGGGACAACCAAGAAGACCAAGGAGCTGATGAGAGCTGAGAGGGTATGCAAGGAGTCAGGGTCCTGCTCTGCTGGGGCCTGGGGAGACCCTGGAGCTTGGGCTGCCCAATGCAACATCCCTCTTAAAACCTGATTACATTAAAAACACACAAAGCCTCTTCTCCACTAAATTAATAGAATCAGGATTGCTCTGCTCTGCCAGTGAGTGCATTTCCTTAATCCACACCCTGACCGGCTGCTTTGCTGCGCTGTAACTGAAATCAATCCTTGTAATTCTTAAAATCCTTAAGCCCTTTTAAATTTCCTCATTAACAGCCTCACCCGCATGTGTGGCCATAGCACATGATTTCCTACAGTCCAGCAGCTCCTGTTCCTCCTCTTTCCCACTGCTGCTCCGAAGTGACAGCTGGATGCCCTCTCCCTTTACAGCCTCCTCCAGCAGCCTGAATTTTGGGGTACTGTTATGAAAGAGCCTTCTGCTCACCCCCACTCCCACCCACTCAGCTCCCACAGTAACCACCTGCACTGCTGAGCAGCACCCAACTTCCCTGCAATCCCAAAGTCCATCCGACTTCACAGGTGCTGGGACCTATGTTTCCCGTGAAGGCAATCCCACTGCTTGGCTGACATACCCACGGATGTTTCCTCTGTTTGCAAATAAAGCCAGTCAGTTATGACTTTAAAATATAGGCTGTGGTGTCTGGTAAAGGCATTGCAATAAAGGTCCTGGTGAGGGGATTTTCCTCCTGCTCCATCCTTCATCCTACCTCCCCCTTCTATGAAAGGAACCCGGTCAAGGAGAATTGCCAGCCTCATCATGGATGTGTTTTGGGTGTTTCTCCGCGAGAGACAGAAAGGGAGGGGTGTGATTAGGACCCTCAAAGGTTCAGGTTATCAAACCACCTGAGCAATTACAAAGAAGCCATCCCCGTACAAAAAAAGAGCAGCACGAATGTAAAACAAACAAAACAGCAAACCATGAGATCTCTCAGGGGTTTCAGGAGATTAAGACCATCCATTCACATGCAGAGAAAGCCAGGAAAAAAACGAACACAGAGGCACTGCAGGCAGACAGACACCGCGAAAAAGATACTCACTGCCTTTGACCTGTCCTCTCTGCCAGGGGGTCTGTGCCGACAGCGTGATCAGAGAGGCTCTGGGGAGAGAGTAGAACGGTCTTCTTCAGAGACAGCCCCCTGCTCGGGGTGACAGTCACACCTCGACACCCCTCCCTTCCCTACCTCTCCCCGGGCAGCAGCAGCGGCAGCAGCAGGAGCAGGGCAGCTCAGAGCCGCTCTCGGATCAGCCCCAGCCCGGCTGCGCAGCCGGTTCCCAGCGCTCAGCGCCGGCTCTGCTCCGGAGCTCAGCGCATCCCAGTGCATCCCAGCGCATCCCAGCGCATCCCCGCCTCACCCACCTGGCAGCAGAAGCCCAGCTTCTGCCCCCGAAGGGACGGGTGACCGCTACGCACGGGCGTAGGATGCCAAAGGCTGCCGGGGAGCATCTGGGGGCGGGGAGGGGGGATGCCTGCGAAAGCGCTCGCTGTTGTCACCCTCGCTGCGTTGGAATAAAACACCCGCCCGCCTCGCTTTGAGCGGCTGCTCGGAGCTTTAGGAAAGGTTGCTGCCCTCAGATCGCTCATCTCCAGGAGTTGTCACAGACAGAAGGGATGGAAGAGTTTCATTAAAGAGCCCAGGTGTCAGCAGGGCCAAGGAAGATTTTGGCACAAGGCAGAGAAGACCTTATTGCTGGGCACAGGATGGCGGGATCAAAAATCCACCCAGTGATGTGGCAGACCCCCTGAACCCATCTCCCCTTCTCTCACCTGGTGTGTACATCCCTGCAAGCTCCCTCAGTGCCCTCACCCCAATGTATGGGCTCCAATCCCCCTTTTTTCTCCTGCACCCACCTCCATCCTCCAGAGATGTCCAGAGATGACATGGGATGTCCAGGGCACCCCAGTGGCTCTAACAACAACCTAACCCATGGCACCAACAGCCCGCCAGCTCTGGGCTCAGCACAGCCACCAGTGACAACACCTGGTATCGCACAGGCACAGATTGGGGTCACTGAGAGCTCACTGAGAGCTCAAGCCATGGGATCTCTATTGGTTTTTTTGATCCTGACAAAGCTGATTGACAAAAAAAAAATTATAATAAGAAGAAAGTCCTTTGCAGTTTAACAAACTGCCTCATTGCCTTTTCCCTGGAAACTTGTAGTCACCTTCCTCTCTGCTAAAATACTGCTGACCCTGGCATCCTGGTGCTATTAGCAGGAAGCATGCCTTGAGATAGCACATCATCACCATGCACCACCCCTGGGGAGAGGCAGAGTCCTGCAAAACCTCCTACAAAAACACAGGGTTTAGCAGCACTGCAGCAAAGATCCCAGCTCTCCATCAGCCTGGATCCTTCACAGCGCAGTGTGGCAAGGAAATGTTTGCCTTGTTCTTATCCTCTCATGGCAAAGCCCAGGTCATCCTGACTGGGATTAATCACATCTCCAGTTATCAGAAAACAAGCACTGAAAAAATGCTGTGGCCAGCAAAACCTCCTCTAAACCACAGTCAAAGGTTGAGGCTCATCCTCCACCTCTGCTACCACAGGCTGGTTTGTGCAAGTTAAATAACAGTCAGCTGCAGCCCTTGCCCCAAAACCCAAGCCAAATTTAACTTCTAACATGTAATTTTTGGTTTAATGTGTTATTTCCATGCTCCCAGGTTCCCTCTGGGCACTGCAGGGGGTCACAAGTGACAAGGTTTTCATAACAGTCCCAGGATACCATCAGCTCTCATTCTACAACACACACATTGTAGGCTGGAGGAGGTCACTAAAATGTTCAATCCACAAAGCTCTGGATGATTCTGCTCCATTATTCATATACTCTGAGACTTTTCTGCAGTCCCAAACAGATCAAACTCTGGTCCACTAACACTGGATGGGACAAATCACTGGATCGCGGGAGTGGCTCCCACTTCTCCCTCTGCTTTTACACCAGTTTTAGATATTGCCGTCTCATAGCCATCACCAATATGAGACCCCCAGTTCCTATTTCTCCAGTACCTCATTAGACCCTTTTTCTGAGCTCAGTGAGATCCTGAATAACACACAAATGACTCTGATTGCTAACAATTTTTCTTTCTAGTTTCCTGGGACAGATGTGAGTTAATAGAGAACAAGAATAAGTGAACTGTTCTGACACAGGCACTATGGGAAATGTAATTAAATTGCAGATAAAGAGAATTATGGGGTCTTTACAGGGTAATATTTTAGAAAGCTTCTGTGCAGTAGGTTTATAGCAAATTCCTTCTAAAATAGCACTCCTGCTTCTGACCACTCTGTAGTTTCTATTTAAATGCTTTTAATAAAATAACTCATTTTGACATTAGGCTTGAATCCCATCCAAAAATTTAAATCTCTCCAAAAATTACTCAAAACAATTTCCTCCTGACCTGGCAGCAGCAAACAGGCAAGCAGTGAACATGTGCAGCATTGCGAGTGTTGGCTGTAACTCTGGAGGGTAGAAGGGAATTTACCTACTCATTAACCTCCCTCTCCAGGGTCCTTTTCACCCTCCCCATTATTTTCAATGCCTCCCTGCCTAATCCAGTTGTTTTGACCATTGACATTACTCAAATGGTTTTTATCCAAAAACCATGTCCAGACCAAACAGCTCCACCAGCTTCAGCTGATCCCAGTTTTTGCCACTCAAATGAGAGATAATTGTGTGGCCTGAAGACACCTCAGCTGTTCTGACACATCCAGCAGGACCAGGAAGGCAGCTCTGGCTGGTGGCGATGTGGCTTTTGCCTCTCCACATATAGGGATGCTCTTCCTGAGGCTGGCAGCCAAGCACCCTTCTCTGTTTGGAGCAGGAAGATCAGACCATGCATACACTGACTGGCTCATTTGCTTGGCTGTGGGTTTGCCTTAAAACCCCTTTACCTTGACATTTAAGAAGACTTCTCCCTGTCCTCTCACCCTTGTTCTATATCCTTGAGGGTTTGCTGCCCCTCTGGGGTGCCATTATTTTATGTTTGATGAGCTGTCACACCGAGCCTGCTGCTGTTGCCTCCACTTCTCATTTCCATCTTCAGGGCCTTGTCATATTTACAGTGATCCCTGCCACACCTTGAACTTCTTTGGGTTGTGCTTCCTTTTACTTCAGGATTTTTCTTGGGTCTATGGCAGCATCTCTCCTTGTTGCTACCGTGCTCCAAGGGGTTCATTTGAGCAGTAAGCTTTCACAACCTGCTGGTCCAAGAGGAATTTCCCTCCTGCCAAGAAAAGCACTTCTTCACTCTGCTGTGATGCTGGGCAGCTACATCCCCACAGGTGAAATCACTCCCTGATGTGTTTTCATGAGATCCTGTTGCCTCTGAGCTCTCTTGGGAGGATGCTCAGCAACCAGTGGAAGATGCCCCTGCTCATGGCAGGAGGCTGGAACTTGATGAGCTTTAAGGTTCCTTCCAGTCCAAACCATTCTGGGATTTTGTGTAGGCTCTGTGACTGCAAAATGCCAATCACAGGAGGCTGGCTGCCTCCCACAGCAGTCCTGGCTCTGGGAATCCAGGTGAGCTGCAAAGCCTGCCTTAAGCTCAACCACAAACTTGCAGCCACACTGCTGTAACCCAGGGGGTTTTTCTGGGCTTTTGCTGGACTACTGAAAGGAATAAAGTGTCATTTGATCTCCTTCATAGTCATTCAAAATTTATCCATAATCCAGAATGGTACCTATTATGGGCCCAACCCCACGGGAATTCAGATTAGTAATGAATTCATCAGTCTCCAGAGATTGCTGTTCTCCACTACCGTTTGCAATTAAACTTGGAAGGAAATTACTTGTAACTTGCATCCAACTGTTCACTGTGCCAGGCTGCCCTGCTGTCTTGTCTGAAATCACACTTGGTCCAGCACAAGGTGACTGCCTTGGAAGGAAGGAATTATGACTGGTGTAGATCACTTGCTAAACTACAAAACAAACCACACACCTTAATAGCAAACAGAAATCCTTTCTAAAAAAAGATCTCCAGTAGAAACAGGAAATATCCACAGATGAAGCTCAGAATGTTTTTATGGAGTCAATTTATCTATTCATCTTAAACCTCAAATCATTCTCCATGTCAGGCCTGGCAGGGAGGAAATCCTAAAAGGTGAAACAGGGGGAGCCAGAGTTTCAGGGACAGGTGAGGAGACCAAGCAGTGGAACGGGGGATTGATCAGGAAAGCCATCGCACATGCTCTACGAGGCAAGGCAGGAGATGGAAGACACCCACTGAATTAAACTCCCCTTGAAAATGAAAGAATATGTTCAAAAATAAAAACGAGTTACATGAAATGAGATCCATAATTGTGTCTGTGGTTTAGCTCAAGAACATGGCAGCTATTTAAATTCTCCCGTGTCAATGATAAAAGTGTCTCCTGGCCATGTTTGTGGCTCCTGGACACAGCGAGAGCACCAGCAGAACAGATGCTTCTGCTGCGAGACGGCTCCTGGTCCGCTCTCCCTGCTCCCTCCCAAATTCCTCCAGGCAGGTAGGATACAAAACCAACAGCAAAGCAGGGCAGGAAGCTCCACGCTGAGAAGGGCAGGCAGGAATCAAAGGAAGAATTTCCCTTTTAAAGCACTTTATTACAATTTCATAATTGTTCTCTGAGGAAATGCACTGCCATGACCAGGAGCAGCTCCATGGAAAGGAACGTGCCATGGCTCTGCCTGTGCACTGGGGAGGATGCTGTGAGCATGGAGCAGAGAGGCAGAAAGGATTGGAGCTGACACAGAGCTGCTCTGTGCAGCCTCGGAGCCCTCCCAGCTTTCAGCATCGCTGCTGCTGTCAATATGGCAGTGGCTGGAACACAGCCCTGTGCATGGCTGGGAAGCTGGGATAGATCCACCCCGACAGACAGAGCTCCTCAGTGATTCCCTGCCAAGGATTCTCCATCCCTCGCAGGGTTTGATTGAGATCTGATGCTCGACACAGGTCAAGGAGAGAGGCTTGCTGATGGATAGGGTTAATTTTCTGCTGGGAGATAATCCGAGGTGCTTGCAAACAGCCTGCATTTTGTGAGCTGAATACTGCAAACTAGCTCTTTATTGGGTGTTAAAAATCAGCCCCGAGACCTCGGGGTTGCAGTCCCAAAGCAATTTATGATAGACAAGGTCTACACTGCTCTGCTCTTATCGCTGTTATTCCACAGACTGGGGCTTGGAGGATATTCAGGTCCCACAGCAAGGATTTCCTGGGGCCATTAACTGCTCTATGGATACGCAGGGTGCCATGGGGAGGTCACTCCCACCACAGCAAATACGTGAGCACGTGCTTCACTTTAAACACACGAGCGGCTGAATGGGTATTTGTAAGATGTAATACAAGCAGAGTTAGCCACAAGGGTGAGCTGGGATTTCTCTTTCATCTCGGGAGGCTGCTGCTGTAGCCTTAACTAAAATACAAATGAGGTGAGTGAAATGAGCTCGTCCTCTTTCTCCAGCAGACGGTGATTCTTTCACAAAAATGTCTGCTGCATTCAGCACTAATTTCTCCTCGGGGGAGGGGCTGCCATCAGTGCCCGTGGCCTGCCAGGCTGGAGAGAGATGCTCCCTGAGCTCTGCCAAAGCCTGAGCCAGCCCAGCCCTAAGGCCCGGGCAATGTCCCCAGAGCCGCATGGAAGAGGGGCAGGGCAAGAGGCGAGGCTTGTCCCAGTGCTGCTCTCGGGGCTGCAGGGACGAGAGAAGGGCAGCACAGCAGGAGAGAGGGAGCTCAGCCCATTCATTATGCAACCTGTGGGCTCCCCAGATGGAGGAATGCAATGGCATTCCTCTGGGATGGGGCACAGCAGCCGGGATCAGCCACGGGGAGAAGATGCCAACACAACAGGCCTCTTGTATTTGTCAGCTGTGCCAAAACCCCCGGTTTATTTGCCCCATCCATGGGAAAGCAAAGAGCTGACCCTCACCACTGTGGGGGTCTCCATGAGTTACAGCAGCCCCACCATCACAGCAGCAGAAAAATGAACCCCCCCAGTTTAGCTGGTTCTTTCCCCCAAAGAGTGCACATGCCCATGCCATCTGCAAGTTTTTGCTCCAGCCTTGGATCAGTGCAGCTCTCTAGCCTCCAACACAGTCTCTTTTCACTCCAATTAGTCTTATTTTTAACCAGCTCAGCCCTAGTGCTCAGCCCAGGCGTTAGTCAAAATGCCACAGATACCCAAATATTCAAAGCAAACATAATCCACCATTTTAAAACCACAACAATAGCAAAGCAGGGGGGAAGATGCCAAAATGGTTAAGATCTCAGAGGTGCAGGCACAAGCACAGGCTGATGTTTTCTCCCAGCATCAAAGGCCCAGTGCTAATCCCATTGCAACAGAGATCATCCCAGAACCATTCCCACTCTTCCCCAGTCAGGGCTGGGCTGAACCTAAGAAATGCTGTTCTTTCCCCGCCTGCTAATCAATTACAAGCCGTGTCTGTGTCCCTTTGACCATTCATAAGATGACACGGGAAGATTAATGCACAGGGAGAAGCACTGCAGTGGCATTAACAGGGGTGACATCCGAGCAGCACCCTTCCCCTCCCACTTTTCCCGCAGAGTCCTCCTTCCCCGCAGGAAACTGGGGCAGGAGCAAGTAAAAATCCCTCCTCCCCCAAGTGAAGGATCACTGGGCCTTTCATCACCCTCCAAGGCCCTCCTGGCTCTTACCTGTGCTGCAGCTACGTGACTTTTGGTGCTTGATGGACATGGCTGGTTGGGGCCCTGAGAAACTGCAGAGTCCCGGTGCTCTGGGGAGGGCGAGGTACCCGGTTATCCGGTTAGCCACGGTTATCTCCGCAGGAGCATCAGCATTGTGCCACTTTCCCCGGCTCCCCAGCCCTGCATCTCGTGAAAAGAACAAGAGCTGGTGGAAGGAGGGGGGGTTAGGAAAGAGAGGGAAGGGGGAGAAGAGAGAACGGGAGATCTCGCAGATGCACACACACAGAGCAGACAGAGGCTTGTATAGGATGGCATTGCCTGACTTGCTCTCATTATTGCCGCAGGCTGGCTGCTGCCCATGGAGAACTCGCCAGCATCCACTGCTGACCACGGGCATGGGGGAAAGGGACAGGAAAGAGATTAGGGCCTCACGCACCATCGGAGTAAGGAAAACAACTGCCTGGGCATGAGGGACTCCGTGGTCTTTGTTTGCTTTTACCTGGGAGGGGAAGAGCTGTGCTAGAGAGCAGGAAGGGATTGCAATGATGGAGTGTTCAGCTTTTCATGGATGACTCCTTTCTTCCTTTGAACACAACAAAATCCCCAAGCCCAATGCTCCCCAGGGACACCAAGGTCTGGTATCAGGCTGGCCTGACCCAGGGCTCTGAGAGATGGTGTTACACGGAGATGGAAAGTGGGTTGCACATCCCCAAAGCACCAGCACTGTGTAAAGCTCAGTCTCCCCCTCATCCCCATTATCTGGGTCGTGCTGATACAAATCCAAAGGGCTGGCAGGGCTGTTTGAGGGGGTGGAAAGACTGCAGTCATGACACCTCCCCTTTGTATGCTGTCAGGAAGCTGCTGGCAGAGCCACCTGCAGTCCCTGACACTGCTGATCTGCTGCAATGACAGACCCAAAACGGTGGGATCCAGAGATCCAGCCAGAATCCTTCCCAAAGGGGCACCAATTCCTCACTCCACAGATTTTATTTTTCTAAAGCATCACATGCTAGAAGCATGTGCCCCTCTGGGAGGAAGTGAGAGCTTTGTACCTCATGCCTTTTTCAGCTTTTTGAAAGCTCCCAAACCTCTTCCCCTCCTCTTCTCCAGTGCTTTGCCACTCAGAGGGTATGGGTCTTGACTGGGGGAGCTCAGTTCAGTCAGAAGGATTAAAATGAAAGTCAAATCAGATGCTTGAGGTACTATACCCTCCCCAAAACCCCCAGTCACCTGTTTTACTCCAAGGTTTCCAACTAGTATTTGCAGACACATGGATCTCCAGCCACAGGGCTGCTGTTAATAGAAATCAATGGGTGATGCATGGAATTACAAGTGCAGAATTTCCAAGTCAGTACCCTCCCCAGCAGTAAACCTTGCAGCACACCAGGCCCATCCCCATCTCTGAGTGGCTGTGTTCAGTAACACACCTTCAAGACTCACCTGGGATCACATGCATTCCCACAGCAGAGGATAGGATCAGTCCTACTGAGCCAAAATCCAGTACCCTGACTGGCTGCCTGCTCCACTGGCCTCAGGATGGAGCAGATGGCACCCAGCTCCAGGAAACCTCCCCCTCACGGGTCACTCTACCAGGAGCTGTCAGAACATATTCAAGTCTCAACATTCCATCAGCCCCGCAATAGAAAAGGTCTCGCTGTGGATCCATAGCTGTGGATGGCTTCTCTGCCTGGAGCAGTACATACAAGGCCCAAGGGATGATCACTTCAGGACCCATAACCAGGTATCCCATCCTTACTCTCATCACAAGAGGAGCGGAAACCTGAGGTTTGATGCTATATCAAGATCATGATTGTTTCTGCATCCCAGAGAGATCCCAGTGGTGCTGGGAAGCTGGATCCCTTTAGGATGTTAAAATCAGGAGCAATATCACTGCAAAGCGGGGTGCAGGCATCTCTCTTGCAGCTCTCTGCCTCTGTATTACTTAAATCACGAACAAAGCTGCCAGGAGTCTCTGGGGATGCACAGCTTTCCTACACCCCAGGGCTGGGAGATTTCCAAGTGACATCTGTTCTCTGTGGGGCTGTTTTTAATGTGGATACACTGCAGTGCCATCTCCCAGTACATTGCGG
>VZRQ01007475.1:205085-268765 GCA_013397975.1 Machaerirhynchus nigripectus | reverse complement strand
GGGGGGGGGGGGGGGAGGTTCTTGTGCAAGAACCATCTTTGGGGAAAATAATCCCCACATCTGTGTCTTGTGGGGCGTGAGGAGCTGTCTGCTCCATGCCACAAGGCATGCAGCCAAACTTCCAGTCTGCAGGAGGACAGACCCTCTGGCAGCCTCATAGGCTGGGGTCTGACTCTCCCAGAGGGAAGAAAAAAGGGCAAGGCCCCTCAGATGATTTGCAGTGTGCTGTCCAGGACTTGCAAGGGGACACTGTCAGTGCCACTGTCATCACTGTGAAGATGCCCCCAGCTTTATAGGGGCAGGGACAGCTTCTCCCTGGGTGACCCAGGATTTCCAGCTGCATGTGAAAAAGCAGGTTTGTTTTGTATGCATGCAAAAGCCTAAACTTAGTGAGCAAAATGTTAATTTGTGAGGGGAAAATAGGCCATAGTTATGTAACTGTGAAAAGCTGCAGCGAAGGCTACAGATCCAATGGGAGAGGAGTGTCTGCTCCCAGCTCAGGGCTTTGTGAGAGCTCCAGCAACTGCATATTCATCGCCCCCTATCCCAAAGAACCAGCTTTGAGGCTTTCCAGGCTAAGAATAGAGGTCTTGTTGTGTTTGCTCCTCCATGAGCCGGGTTTTGTCCCGGATTAGAGGCACCAGGGTGTGGAGCTGCAAATGGGAGAATCTCCACCCACCTGTGAGCGGGGCAGGGCTCCGGGCCCAGCAGGGATGGAGAGCGTGGAATAAAGGGTGAATTCATTCCCAGCCACACAGGATGGCATTAGTGCTGGCCCTCTGCTCACAGAGACGTCCCCCGTGGTGGACGGGGCACCTGCAAAACACGACTCCCTTGTGCACAAACAAAACGCAAGCATTTTTCCAAGCAGGGCAGCTGGGGCAGTGCCAGGACTGAAATTAGCAGCTCGTCCTGGCTGTGAAGCCTGATGGCTTGGATCCACCTCAGGTAGTCCAACCCCTGCAGGGGCAAATAGCCTCCCCTGTGACAGCCGGCCGGTGACATTTCTTTCCCCTTCCACTCACATTCTCTGCCTTACTTAAACCAGGTTGTGAATCCAGCAATCCCCAGCCTTGGAAATGGAAATCCCAGAGCCAGTCACTTCAGGGTTTTTCAGACAACCCTGCACTTAATAGGTCTTTCAGCTCCAGAAATCATCATGTGGCAGTGCGGGCACTGGTGGGAAACAGGACGACACTGCTCCTTCTTTGGCTTTGAATTTGTCACCCTGGGACTCTGGGAAAGCCCTTTAAAGGCTAAACTGGGCTTGAAAATGGCAGCAATGGCAAAAGTCATTCCTGTGGGGAAACCAAGAGAAAAAGGACTGAACTGTGACTGCTTCTGTGGCCTCTAGCTCCACTATTCCCTGAGCCTGGGGCCATATTCCTGGACATTTATTCTAAAGCAGCAAGGGATGAGACTTCCAGAAAGCATGGTGACCCAAGGCTTTGAGTACCTGTAGCAGAGCCCAAGCCAAGGGCAGCACTGATCACAGGCACTGGCTGCAGAGAGCAGGATGACTCCTGTCCACCTGAAGTCCAGCCTGGGAGGTGAGGGAGGCCACCACATCACAGGCGTAAGGCTACAACTGATACGAGGTGTTGTTTTCAAATAAATGGGGACAGAAATTGTTTTTTTGAAACATGCAAGGAAATGTTCTGCAAAACATTAATCCCCTGAGAGAAAGCTCAGTCTCAAGAGAAGGTCTTTCTTGCTAAAACATCACATAAAAGAGAAGTCTCTTGGGAAATGACTCCTGAGATAACCTCTCTCCTAAAATAAATGCCCCTGGGAGCAACAGTCTTGGCAAAACCTTTCTGGGGAAAAAAAAAAGTGTTCTAAAACCTGCTATTGATTCTGTATTTACCCTTGCTGCAGCAGCAGCACACAGAGGTCAGAGGTGAGGCATCACCTTCCAGTGCTCCTTCCTAATCAGAACTGAGAAGGATACAACAGTGATCCTGCTGCTCCCTGATTTCCTCCTGGATCACTCAAACCAACTTGCTGTGAGCAGCAACTCTGCAAAACATGTTCTCGAGTCATATTGCAGCTTTGTGGAGTACAACAACGGGGGCCATCCCATCTGCTGCTGTTTGTTTAGGCCTTGGATTGCGAAAAGAACATCTGGGAACGCTGCTGAGCCTCTGTTCAAAGAGCAGTGTACTTGGAGAAAGGACATGTGTCTTTCCCCCCTGTGGAAGTTGGTGTGACCCCAGCACCATTTGGCAAAGAATGAGAGGCCAAGAAGCAAGTGATGCCTGTCCACTGCCCAGACTGCTGTAATTAGCTGCTCTCATGACACTGGCCACCATCCAGACACTTGGCCAAATGCAGTGCAGACACTTTGACCCTGAGAATTGGCTCCCATGCCTGGAAAACCACATGCCAGCTCTGACTAAGCACCTGCAGGTTAATTTATCTCTCACACTTCCATTAGTGAAGCCCAGCAAAACCCAGAACCAGCCGAGTGCCAGAAGAAAGTTCCTTATAAATAGCCATGAGCTGGGAAGGTCTGAAAATTCTCCAGGAAATACTTATGGAGGCAGAAGACAGCAACTGAGCACTGTTAAGGATCTGCTGCGGGGAGCACTGGAGACTAACACTTCTGCTCCTGGCAATGCTACAAAGCCAGAAAAGATTCTTTGGATGTCTTAAGGAGAGGAAGGCAGAAGCATTCTAAAGCCTGCTCTAGTATCTTGTTAAAACCTACCCATCCTCGTGTGGTTTAAAGCCATAAATATGTATTTATTGCCCAAATTCTGCCTATCTTGCAGTCCCCTTATACATGACCGAATATGTCCAAACAAGGTGACCCACAGAGAGGGGCTTATATTTCAGAATGTTCCATCACCTGCCTTTGCACAGACACTGTTTTCCTGGCAGCAGGCAAATGAGACGTTTCTGAGACCCCACACCTGCACAGACAAGAGAAGTTGATCCAGACCCATTCTGAGTTCAGACTGACTGCAAAGACAGTGTGGATGCAATTCCCAGGAGTCCTGTGGACTTCAGGCAGCACCCACAGTATGCAACAAGGTACTGTGTAAATAACATCTCCCTAAAAATCCAGTATTGGGAACATGGTCATCCTCTGGCACTGTACGGTTAAAACTAAGAGAAATATGCAGTGAGATCAAGAAAAAAAATAATAATGGATTTCCACAACTACCTGAGTATGAGAATCTCTCCATGTTGGAAAATATGGACACCTGCTAAAGAAGCTGGAGTGGTCACACTGGCATACCAGGTCACTGCTGCGTGGGCCAAGGCAGCACCACACACAGCACCCTAAAGAGAACACTATTTATTCACCCCACTGCTCTCTCACATCAGTCTCTGCCTTCCCTGCTGGTAGGCAGGCAGGAGGAAGCAGCTTTTCTGTGTCAGACAGGCCCATTCAGCGCCCAGGTCATGAGGCAGCAGGTGAACAGGTCTGCTCTTGGCTGGCCCAGCACGGACCTGGATTATGGGAGCACACAGGGTCTCCTCTGGAACACCTCTACAAACCCCCAAATTGGATATTGTGGGTGAGAGCAGGAGGAGGAGCCAGCAGTGTGTGTTTTGCTGTCTGCATGACAGTTTACACCCCAGCGTGGTGTTTGCCTTTGCACAATAGCCGAGTTTGTTGATTCATGTTCAGCTTGTGACCCAGCGTCAGCAGCAGCAGCTTCTGCTGCTGACTGCAGGGCTGCTTCCTCCAAATACAGCATCTCACACTAATTGCATGTTTTTCCCAGGTTTTCCATGACCATTTCTCAATTTATCAAAGCTTGAAACCTCTCCCACTAGCCTACAGATTCTCAAATTTTTACTAGTTTGATCACAAATATAGGAAACATTTTCTATTCACCATCCCAGATTGAATTAAATGTTCCTGGGACCTGAAAATACGCATTTAATTTACCTTATAGCAGTCTTCCACTACCTAAAAGGGGCTTACAAGAAGGTTGGAGAGGTACTTTTCACACCAGCATGTGGTGGCAGGACAATGGAGAAGGGCTTTAAGCTGAAGAAAGATAAATTTAGATCAGATATTAAGAAGAAGTTCTTCCCAGTGAGGGTGATGAGGCCCTGGCACAGGTTGCCCCATCCCTGGAAGTGTTCAAGGCCAGGCTGGATGGGGCCCTAAGGAACCTGGTCTACTGGAAGGTGTTCTTGCCTGTGGCAGAGGGGTTGGAATAAGATGATCTTTAAGGTGCATTCCAGCCCAAACCATTCCATGATTCTATGATTATCCATCCATTTTGCACCCAGTTTTATCCTGAGTCTGGCATAGTATGACCATGCTCAAAAGAGTTGGTATTTGTCACATAGTGTCTCTCCCTTAGCAATTAAGATTTTTAATCTTGTCAGAGAATGACATTACTCTGGTTTGAGATGACACTTCCCCAAACAACCACATGGTTTTACCTGTCCAGTACCTTCCAGACCTGTACTTTCTTTTCACGTTTTTTTTACTCCTGCAAATGAAAATTGAACTGATCTGTAATTACCCAGGTCCCCTTTCTTTCTTCTAGAGACAGGTACTGTACAAGTTTTACAGCAGTCAGGTTCCTCACCTATCCAGCCAAATTTACCAGAAATCACCACAAACTATTCTGAAATCACTTCACAGCTCTTTTTTAAACTTCCTGCCACCCAGGCAGCTTGAGACTGCCTAATTTCCCAAGAGTGGCCTTGAATGTAATTTTTTCCCTTCTATTCTAAGCAGAGACCTCACTATTTGTCATTATCACCAGCAATGCTACTCAGCACTTCTTTCTCTTGAACTTTCTAACAATGACAACTATGAAAAATAAACATTTTTGCCTTCTTGACGTTTTTGATACGTCTTTCTGTCCCCATGATTAGCCCACATGGACATTAACAGTGTGAGGAGGACCAAAGGAAATGCTGACCTCATTTGTTGTGATTACCAGGACCACTGAAAGGAAGGGTTGTCACAGTCAGAACAAGTATTTCTTATGTTAATGGATCATGATGAAACAAAATGCATTTTTCCTGCAGGTTTAGAGAATAAACTAAGCCCAGGGTTACAAAGGGAGAAGTGTTGTTATTCACTGAGTAGCGGCACCTTAGGTCAGTGTCACCAAAAGCTCGTTCCAAACAGTCCAACACTCTTTTATCTGTCATAAAATGTTATACGGCAAATTTGTAACTCCAGCTCCAGGGAGGGAGAAAAACCCCCCCAAAAACCTGCAGCAATTTAAAAGCAAAGCCAAGTGAAATGCAAACGCTGCCAAAGAGGTCATAGAAGTATTCAGCTCAATTAGAAACATCCCACTGTTTTTACAGCATCAGGTTCAAGTGCTGACTGTTGAGAGCAAAGTGAGTGAAGCAACTCGCCCTCCTGAGCACCCTCTTAGTTAATCCTCTTTTATGATGGACACAGCCTCCAGCAGACTTCTCATCCTCAATTTTCCCTATCCTCCTGGTATACTTAATAAATAAATGAGCACTATATATCAACTTCCATGATAAATGACATTTTCTGATTATGAATTTGTTAAAATGCCTACAATTTTCTGTAACAGCACATTATATGATGCCTATTCTTCACTATAGGATGCATAGTATCACAGAATTTATATACCTACACACAATGTGTACCTCCAGCTTTTAGTTCCCACTACTGTGAAAGGCTAAGGAAAAAAGCAGCAACCTATTTTATGATTTCAAAAGGAACAGTAACCCCCAGGAAAGCACACAAAAATCTTCCATGTCACTGACTATTTAAAGAACAGCTTCAGCATTTCCTACTGTTGCATAATAGATTCTGATTATTTTGACACTTTTCAGTATTTTTAAATCTTTTAAAGCAGGAGCCATGGGGAGGCAGCACAAATTAGCTGCACATTATTTTATTTCTGTCAGCTAATTTCTATATCCTCCAAGCCTCAGTTATTTACTCCTGTTCCTCACCAGAGCTGCAGCAGCTGTTTAGGAGGCCATGCAGTGTTCTGGGTCCAAAATCTCATCCTAGCTGAAATAATAAAGGGCTGCTCACCAGGCACCCCTCAGACACTTTGATCGGTGCAGCCAAAGAAGCAGCAAGGAGCAGAAAAAAGGGATGGAAATGACCTTGATGTGAAGAAAAAAATGTCTGCAGGCTCACAACTTCAACAGAAGGTTTTTCAGGTACCATTAACAAAATTATAAACTCGCAGAAATTGCCTTTCAGAAAGCATCATTCCAGCTGAACATCGTCCTGACTACAAAGTACCTCTCTGCACATTAATTCAGTTGGCACAGTTATTTAACTGGTGAGTGTACATTTAATAGGTGTTTATATTCATTAATATTTCATCTCATCTTCCACAAATGAAATTAGTAACAGCACGCCAGAGATTTTCTCCACATGGCTACTGCAAATGCATTAAACCCAGCTATCTCCAGAGGCAACTGTGGGCAGAGCTTGGCCCTGTGTTTCTGGGGCAGCTGTGCTAAAATATGCTCCTCCCATTAAAAGAATCCTTTTTTTTGCTGGATCTGGCTTTAGTTAAACAATGCTAGCAGTGATAATAGGAGCTGAGAATTCATGGTTTCATGTGCTTTCCGTTTAAATTCTATTTAGAGAATTCTTGGGATTTTTACAAGACGTCGTAAACATCCAAATCAAGCTCTCACCTTCCATAATTGCTTTTTTAATATTTTACTATGAATATGACAGGGTACCTTTTATTTAAATTCTGGCATTCTTTGCTTGGAAAGAAGCATAGGAGGTTAGAGATGAGGGAGCTTACTCTCTGAGCTTTAAAGTACTCAGAGAAGCATGGAATAATTCAGGTTGGGAGGGACCTTAAAGAACATCTCATTCCACCCCCTGCTGTGGGGCAGGACACCTTCCACTATCCCGGATTGCTCAAAGCTCCATCCAACCTGGCCTTGAACACTTCCAAGGATGGGGCATTCACAGCTTCTCTGGGCACCCTGTGCCAGGGCCTCACCAGCCTCACAGGGAAGAAGGTACTGGAAGGCCTCAATGAGGTCTGTTCCCCAGGCTATTGCAGGGATGCTACCTCTGGGACAATACCCTGTGGCACCTTGAGCTACTCAGACTGTCATCCACCCACATCTCCTCATGGTTCTCTGGTAGGTTTGTACAGAGCTGCAAAAAAAAGGGCAATTCCACACTTACCAGGGGCTGTATCACCCTTGATAAAACTCCCAGCTCTGGGCAGTGTTTGGCTCTGGGTTTGTTGTTTTGCCACTCATATGGAAGTGATGCTGTGTGAAAGAATGGGAGTCTCCTCAGAGCTCTGGTGCTGTAATTGCTGTCAAATTAGTTCTGTTCATGCTGCAGGAAGAATATATTGAAGGCTTTTCTTTCCCAGAACCTCCCTGGATGTCTTTTTCCTTTACATACAAATGAAAATAATGACAAGGAAAATCGAATAGATGACAAACAAGGAGCCTGCATTTCAAGGGACACCATCAAGATGCTGAAGACTTCAACTACAATTCCCTTCAAATTGCTCAAGTAAACAAGTAAAATTCTCAGGACTGAGAGTGTTTTAAATCTATCTCTCTACAAGTAGGGGGTAATATTAAAAAATCCAAGAGTACACTGTGATTGCTGTTCCAGAGAAAACTGCCACCAAACAGGGCCCTTGTACCAACTGTTCTCAGAAATGTTTTTATACTGTTGGGCAAGTAGAAAGTGTCATCAAAATTTGCTTCTTGCTTTTTCAGGTACATTGGGATCTTTTTGAGCAGTTAATATTTAAATATATATATATATAAATATGTGATTTAGTAATAATTTTTGCACCAAAAAAGTACCTAGTCACTGAAACTGAAGGTTGGTAGATACTAACAGCAAGATGTGGGGAAAAAAGGGACCAAAAGAACCAACAAGAGCATTCAGCTTTGGCCATCCAGCTGTCAATGGGTGTAGGGAAAGTCACTGCACAGAAGGCATGCAGGGATTTCCTCAGAAAAGTAGGTGAAATTGCCTAAAACTGTGCAGCTTAAAATAGATGTGAATGAAAAAAAGAGGGTATTAATTCATGAAGTGATAAGCAGAACAGAAAACACATAAGAAATTTGAATATAATTCCTTCTATAAGCTACATGGTGAAGTGCCTTGTGGAATGATCAGGTGAGAGGTTTAAATTGAGCATGAGGAAGTAGTTTTTAGAATAACACATAATTTAACAGAACTCAAGGCTATAGAAATACAGAAGGGAGTCTACAAGAAAGAGGAGGAGGTACTTTTTGCAAGGGCATGTAGTGACAGGACAAGGGGATATAAGTTTAAAGTGACGGAGAGCAGGTTTAGATTGGGTATTAGAAAGAAATGCTTCACTGTGACGGTGGGGAGGCCCTGGCACAGGGTGGCCAGAGAAGCTGGGGCTGCCCCTGGATCCCTGGAAGTGTCCAAGGCCAGGTTGGATGGGGCTTGGAGCAACCTGGGATAGTGGAAGATGTCCCTGCCCATGGCAGGGAGTGGAACTAGATGGTCTTTAAGACCCCTCCGAACCCAAACCATTTGTGGATTCTGTGATTCTATGAAATATAAATATGGTTAAAATATGACCAAATTAATGGGGGAACCATCCACAATGCTTTTCTTCAGCTCTGCAGTGAACACCAAGACTATCACAACATAACAAGCAAGCTGGCTCCTGGTGAGTTATTAGAGGCAAATGACCAATCCATCTGAACGTATCTGTCACAGAACTCTGCTTGCTGTAAAATTGCAGCTGGCACAGCTGGTGACTGCATGTAATCATAATTTTTTAATTATAGAAAACAATGCTTCCAAAGGAACCCAACAAACTAGAACACAAGCCTGGAATCAGAGCCCAAACATTTAGATGTAAAGTCATGTGAAGCTGACATGAGGGATTCCCATCTGGCGCTGTTCAGGTGGCTGTCTTGTCTCTGCCTGTTCTGCTGCTGTGATCACAGAGGCTCAAGAATGCACCAAGGATCTTCACCACACCAAGAGTGCTCCAAACACATCACTGTGCAAGCAAAGGTAAAAAATAACTGGGGGAAAATAAAAATCGATACATTTGAGAGCATAAATTGTCTTTATCCTTCTGGTTTTACCAATATAGACTCATTTTCTGAGTCTGCCTGCATTCAGTGCAGCATCACTGCTCCATTCCTTGCAGTGGGAGAGGTGCTGGTGGAATCCAGAGCAGCAGAGTCATTCCTGAGATTGGGAATGTACAAAACCCCACCTCCTGCTCACACTCTGGATAAAATAGTGGGTACAAATCCAGCTGCACACAGATGAAACCATTCTTTGAATATTTCAGCTGACTTGTTACAAGTGACAATATTTTCATATAGTGGTCTGTTTTCAGCATAACTGGGAATTAATCAGCACTCTCAACCTCTGAATATCTGCAGCACAGGATTACACAAAACTGCTGTGTTATATTGCAATTTAGTAAATTACATTGTAATTCAGCTAATCTCGAGAGAGGTACCAGCACAATACAGGATTAAACTCCATCTTAAATTCTGGGAACACTTTCTGTCTTTGTGGCACTTTATACAAAACCCTTACAGCTAAATGCACCCAAACCACCTGGGATGGCTGAAATCAAAGGCTGCAATATCTCCCCAGCTTGGCCCAACATGAAATATTCTGGATAGACTTGGAAACCTTTAAGAAAACAAAACAAAACAAAAACATAAAAAAAACCCCAAAAACCCACAAAAACAAAAACAAGAAAAAACCCAAAAAAACCACAGCTCACTTTGGCTGCTGAGAATTCCACCAGCTATATTTTTGTTCTGGAGGTGGGATACATATACTGAAACACACCAGAAATTTATCTCTGCTTCTACAAAGGGGTAGTATAAATTTACTAAAGGTTTGTTCTGGTCAAATCTACTGAAACATACACCGAGTAGGTTCTCCTACAGGTGGGGAAGAAACTGTCCCCCCCATTTTACCACTGTTTTGTTCACATCCAACAGAAGAAAATCAGTAAGAGGTGGGGTCAAAGGAGCACAGAGGCCTTACATCCAACCCTGGCTCTTGCAAGAGCACTTCTTGTACAATCCTATTGCCCGCCCTGATGTTCACATCCCATCTATGCCAGTCGTGAACTTCTCTGGAGTGGAGAGGATCATGTCAGGGAACATTCAACCTCACATTCTTACCTAAAGAATGATTCTTAACAGAGGAGTCCAGGATCTGGCATCTTCTAGCACAGCTGACAGAGCAGGATTTCTCCACAAGTTTGTCTGATACAGGGAAAATAATGAAGAGCAGAGCCAACAATGGGTCTGTGAAAGTTTGCAGTCTGTGGATTGTTTCCAGAAGGTGTTTTTGATGAACACTGTGCTGAAGTAATGGTTTCAACATCTCTTTCCATAATCATAGGCCAGCAGCTTTTCTCCAGCAAGCAGGAGATACTGGTCTGCAATATGATCAGCCCTAATTTCCATGGATTTCTTTGTAATGACTGTCTACTCTTGCTCCTACCAAAATATGCAGCTAAGAGTGCCAACCAGATTGTGGTTTCAGGGATTTTCTGTAGATTTGGCTTCCATAAACCTAAGCCAAATAATACACAATGCTCTATAAAACGAAAAAAAATTACTATCTTTTCTGTGGCAACATTCACACAACCCTGACAAACTCACACTTGTCTTGGAAGCTACCTTTATTCACAAATCCAAGCACAAATGTCTTGCCTGGACTTGGGACACACCCTGTAACATTTAACCTAATTGTGGCAGAACAGCAGCACCTCAGACAAGGTGTTTGTTGCAATTTTATTTCCCCTTGTAGCTGTGTCACACGTTTCTAACTACAGTGAGTCCCTAATCTAGCAGTGGGTAAACAGCCAGCACACAAAGCTGCTTGCACAAGAGGGATGTGCATGGCCAGGAGACAGCTCGCTCACATGTTTTAATATGTGCTCTCAAAAAGAATGTTCCAGGCAGGGTTACTTTTCTGCCTAAGCCTCCCAGAGCATCAACTTCCCCTTGAACACTTGCTAATCCTAATTTGGGACTCATCAGCAGTAAACAGCATTTGCCTTTGCAAGCAGGTACAAAGCAAGTGACACACCACTCCTGATTTCACAATTAAAAAGCAAAATGGATCTGTTTAGGGATCCATTTTTCAGGTCAGATTCTCTCTGAAAACTGATCCTCACTCCATTACTGACAGCTTCTACTCAGGGAAAGAAAAAAAAAGGTAAACTACAGGTGCGTTGATTTCAAGTAAGAATGAATAGTCCATATGAGAAAAAAACTAATGAATGCAGTGTTTGGCTACAATGAATGTGAATACAAATCCAGGATTGCTCTGTTTTAAATAATATTTAACCAGCTCTGAGACTGAAATTAACAGTCATGCCAGTAGCAAAGAAAGTATTTTAAGTTTTCTTTTACACATGTAACTCCATCATTTTATAATCTGCAAAGCAGCAACAAGTCAGCCCTATCATCACTTTCTATGGATGGCACTCAAAAAAACCCCCAAAACCACCCTTAAGGAGAAGAGCTGCCTGCCTTACTGATTCTTATCAGCAGAACAGTTTGGTATTTAGAAAACAACTGTGTACACCACCATGCAATGTGATCCCATGATATGGAGACTGAAATAGTGGCAAACCCTTGGAGCAGACCAGGGTCTGACAGAATCTGCAGGACAGGCTCTCTAGCAAGAAGGCTGAAGCTCAGTATCAGCTCAGACAAGAACTGCAGTCTTCCTTCTGTCCTCGAGCACTTCCCCTGGCACGTGTCTCCTGCTGTTCTTCCCAGCTGGGACACAGGAGTTGTCCCTTTTCTTGCACCATCTTCTCACCTTCATCAAGTAATCTCTTTTCCTCAGCTTCTTCACCTTCAACTCTCCTCAGGAGTCCCCCGTGCCCTGTGGATGTTCTGGTGCAGGATAGGGATGAACAAGCCTGGGTGGAACTTGCTGCTGCATCCCTCACCACTGCAGCAGCAGGTTTGCAGGACAGGCAGAGGTCACAGAAGACTGGGAACTCTGCTATGATGCCACAGATTTCTTGGCATCTCCTGGAGGGACCAAGGGTCACAGAGAAAAACTGGCAGCTTGCTGTTGTAGAGAAAGCCCAAAGATACACTCAGCCAAAGCCACACTGCCGGGCAAACTTTATTTATAAACATACAAACTCCTGAATGACTGTGCTGAAAGCACCAGGACCACAGGCCCCAAAGACAGATCAACACCTCTTTGACGAGTATTACGAGGACAACTGTTGCAAACATCATTGATGCTTCTCTCCATCTCCTTCGAAGGGAGAACAGCTGAACGTGAACTCCCCACGGCAAAGTTTTGCATGATCTGCTACCCTCCAACATGAGACAAGTTGCTGGCTGCACTGAAGTTTGGCTGTGCAGTGCCCAGAGCTCCCGGTCCAGCACAGTTTTATTGTCACGGTCCTCAGCTGACATGATTTATTGATCATCAGTAATACAAACAATCCTGCCACGGAAGCTAAATATCTCCTCCACATGGGAGAAGGAATACTTCACAAAGGACATGTAAGAAATGAAGGTTGGAGAAAACCCATCTTCCCTCCAGTATGACACCCTAAAATAAACAGTTTCAATATCCTATGCTAAAATGAAGTTCTTTTCTTTTGCTTTTTTACATCTCCTTCCCATTACCTCCCAAAGGTGAATTCCTACCAGGAAGACCCCTTATCTAGTTCCCACTCCATCCTGAAATGGCCACAGTACAGTGGGGTTGGACTGGCCCCCATCCTGCCACAATAGCTGATACTTTCTGAACTGAATCCTGGCCTTTAGAAGCTGTAACTAGCTCTGGTTGATCAGATCAGCTTACATCACTGGCTTGAGGTCAGTTTTTCTTTGCCTCTTTTTCTTCAAGAGGCCAGGAAACCTGAATGTGATACGGCTCTAGTTCTTCTGGAGTGACGTAGTCTGGAGCATTGCCCATCAGGTCTCGACCCCTGAAGGATTTTGGAAAGGCTATGACATCCCGGATACTTGGAGCATCAACGATGAGAGAGATCAGCCTGTCAAGTCCTACAAGCAGAAAACAAATTGGTGAAACACTTGAGTTATGGCTCTTTATTATCTCCCCTGAGTCAGAAAAATCAGAAAGACTGAGGAGGTAATATCACTGAACTTGAAGAAAAGGAGTGAAGGAAGTAAGGGAGAAAAAAAAAATAATCTCAGCTGGTAGCAGAGAAATAGATTTGTCTCAAGAGAAATGTCTACCAAAATAAAGCTTTTCAATATTGCAGGAAGTTCTGTAACACACCAAGAGCCTGCAGGACAGACAGCAAACACAGCGTAACAAAACCTGGGTAGCTGAATGGCAGGACACTGGCAGGGCTCTGCTTTACCGCTCAGAGCTTTGCATTAACCAGTTTGGAAGGATTACAACCACTAAGAGGAATTCAAGAGGAACAAAAGCCTCTGGGTGACTGGATGGAGGAGAGTGAAACTGGAAGACCACAGGTTTTTTTGGTTTTTGTACGCTTTTTTATTTTGGTGAGTGTGGGTAGGGTGTTGTTGGTTGGTTGGATTTTTTCCCTCTTTCTTTAAACCACAAACTTGCATGTTTCTAGGGAAAAATCCAAACCCTGACATTACCTGAATTACTGAGCAAAAGAGATGAGGAAGAAGGGAAGTGAGACTGCAGTAGAGGGAAAGGATGTGAAACACAAAGTCCCATGCTGTCCCATGCCTCCAGGCAAGCAGCACAGGGATCCTGCTCTGGCTGCACAGGAATGGGAACAAAGCTGATCTAACTTACTGAATACAAGGTTTTCAGATCAGTGGGTAAGGACCATCCTTAGGGCCACCAATGTCCTTGCATAAGACCTAAATCCCACTGTGATTCTGGGAAGGAACACCCCAACTTTCTG
Organism: Machaerirhynchus nigripectus; assembly: GCA_013397975.1. NCBI lineage: Eukaryota > Metazoa > Chordata > Aves > Passeriformes > Dicruridae > Machaerirhynchus > Machaerirhynchus nigripectus. The sequence continues at coordinate 254,921 of VZRQ01007475.1, read as the reverse complement.
CACTCGGTGACCAGACCTCTGTTTCTTTCCACAAAGCTGCTGCAGAGATGGAAGCACCAAGGCTTTTCCTAACCATAAGCCTTATTCCTGGGATCTAGTATGCACCAAAAAAAAAAAAAAATTCACTAAACACCTGCATCTGCATAGCTACAGACCTCTTACCTAAAGCAATTCCTCCATGAGGCGGAGCTCCAAATTCCAAAGCCTCAATCAGATGGGAAAGCACCTTGGAATTCTCCTGCAAAATTACATTAAGAGGTGTCACTGGACAAGCAATGCTCTTCCTATTAGCAACACAAGATGAAGGTACAATGAAATCATTCATAGGTCAGGGCTAGGAGTTATGTCTCCATCTGAGAAGCACATGAGTGTTCCTTTCAGAATATGCAATTAATATTTAAATTAGTGCTTTTAAATCTCCAAGAGAGTGTTAGAGGCATCTGTAGTTGTTACCTTCAGCACTTCCTCCAGCACAAAACGCTGCTGTTCTGCACTGTGAATTCTGATGGAGCCACCTCCAACCTCATTGCCATTCAGCACAAGGTCATAGTGCTGGCTACGGACCTGCAGAGACAGAACAGGCACCTTGGTGAGGCTGGGGCACAGCTGCACCTAAAAAGAAGCCTGCACAAAGGTGGCAAAGACACTGGGAATGAAGCCATGAAACTCTATAAAACTCTTCTCTCAGGGGTACGTTGCAATTCATGTACCAGTCCTGCTGGAGGCATGGACTGCCTCTGACTGATGTGGGAGTACAAATCCTTTTCAAAAGGTCATCAAACCTCAAGCAAACGGGATGGGTCAGAAAGTGAGATTTCTGTTTCCTATAAGCTCCTTTTGTTGGGGCACACACACGAATACTTGCTATTTGCAGCAATCAGGAAGCCATCTCTTCCAGACATGTACAAGAGCATAGAATCACACAATGTTTTCAGTTGGGAGGTAAAGATTCTCTAGTTCCAACCCTCTGCCATGGGCAGGGACACCTTCCACTACCCCAGGTTGCTCCAAGCCCCATCCAGCCTAGCCTTGAGCACTGCCAGGGATGGGGCAGCCACAGCTGCTCTTGGGCAACCTGTGCCAGTGCCTCACAGGGAAGATTTTTTTCCTAATACCAATCTAAGTCTACCCTCTTACAGTTTAAAACCATTTCCGCATATCCTATCACTGCTTGCCCCTGCAAAACATCCCTCTCCAGCTCTCTTGTAGCCTCTTTAGGCACTGGAAGGGGCTCTAATGTTGCTCCTGAGCCTTCTTTTCTCCAGGCTGAACAACCTCAGCTCCTTCAGCCTTTCCTCATAGCAGAAATGCTCCAACCCTCTGATCATCTTAGCGGCCTCCTCTGGACTCATTCCAACAGATCCAGGCCTTCCTTGTGCAGTCATTCAGTCCCATGAAACATCTCTTTTTACACTGAACTCAGCTGCTGCTTGCCTGGTTTTCCATGTGAGCAGCTGTAAAAGAGCCAGCATGGCAGGCATGAAGTTGGTTACCTTTGTGGGATCAGAATACAGGAGGCTGGCATCTGAAGGATGAGGGGCAGTGAAGGGGTGATGAGCAGATTCCAGTTCAGTGGGATTCTCGGCCTTGGGGAGGAAAAGGGGGAAATCCACCACCCAGAGGAAGTGAAAGGCTGTGGGATCACGGAGTGCCAGCCCAGCTGCCTCCAGGAGGTTGGCACTCAACAACCGCAGGGTTCCTAATGCAGAGCACTACAACAGAGAAGGGAGAGATGAGACAGAGTGATTTTACCATCAGGAAAGTCACTCAAACACCAGCCAGGGAAAGTGTTCCATAAAGAAGTACCGCAGACAGATCAGCTGTAATGCATTGTTGCCTTGAACACTTTTGCCTCACATCCTGAAATATATTACCTTCCTGCTGAGGCAGCAGCAGTGCCAGGGTTTGACAGAGACCAAGTAAGGAGCTTGAAAATCCATTTTTCTCCAGCCATTTCATCTTCAGAACTTTCTTAGACTAACCTCCAGCTCCACACATGTGGATTAACTGGGGGAGGCTATGTAAGATCCGCACATTCCAGACAGAGAAATGAAGGCACAGAAGAGAGAATACAACAAAATTTTGGCTATCAAGCAAAGCGTGACACCTTATAATAAAACAATGCCTGGAAGGCAACATCTGCTGGCGAGAATAGAGAGAAGGGTAGGGATAGAATCTCCCACCACTGATGCTAGTAAGTCATCCACTTATGGGAGACACAATTCCCTAGCTGACCTCATTTTCCAATCTGTTTAATGCTTTAATAATGAAGGTAAGAGAAAAGAAGGCACTGATTTGTTGCAGGTTTCTACATTTCAGCCTTCATTTCAGTTACAACTCCTGCCCAGAATTTGACTGAGGGCCATAAAAGTAATAAGTACATTTCATGCTTTATTTGCTGTTGCTATAGCTGCCATTCCAGAGAAACAGAAAATTAGACGATGACCTATTTTAATAATAAGAAGAATCAGACTAAGGTCAGATAACATCAAAACCATCATCAGCAACACTCAACTAACACAGCCACCCAAGAAATGCCTCCTACCACTTGCTTGTGTTCTCCAGCTGCCAGCAGCACCACATCATCCTCCTGCATGTTCAGTGCTTGGATAAGGTCTGACTGCTCCTTCTCACCAAGGAACTTGGTAAGCAGAGACTTCAAGCTTCCATCAGGTCTGCAGATAATTTCCACGATTTCCTAAAGAAAGGTAAGGGTATGTTCAGTGCAGTACTGCCCTCTCTTGCCTTGAAGCATCACATGCTCAGGCACTGACTCTCAGCTATTAAAAACTGCTCTTCTACCTTCCTCTGCCTTTATCACACTTTGTCACCTACCCTTTGCAATGCCTCAGGAGAATTTCTGTCTCACCTGGTTAAATTGGGATTTTGCAGACTCCTTTAATGACTCCAAGTCTTTATTCGTTAGATACCTCTGGGGAAAGAGCAAGAGAAGACACAGCAAAGATCAGCCTGGAAAACTTGACTAGGTATCAAATCTACTGACTAAGTTGTTTCCAAACTTCTCAAATTCTTTTGTTTATAGTTCAAGTTCTTATGAGGGCTGTGGAACAGGACAGGGTCCTCAGCATTGGGCTGTAACTGGGTGTCTGCTCTGAGGGCTCCCTTCAGGAGGAGACCCCTCTGGGTCTACATTTCTTTCCCCCACTCACAGATAAATATATCTGGTCAGTAGGGTCAGATCACTGCCTCCAGCCTGCAGAAACAAGGTTACACCACCACACTGTTGATGGGGAAGGCAGAGCTCAGTCTGGAGGAAGAACAGAGAAAAATCAACTCGGCTGACTCTTGCATGCAAAGCCATGCAGTAAATGAGGACCTTGCATCAAGATCTTGATCTTTTTCATCTACTCCAGTGTTTAGGGTGGGTCTAGATGCCACTTTTGTGTTGCTCCAACACACACCTCAGTGTCCTCTCGTGGGAAGCCACTAACTTGTACTTTGTGCCAAAAAGAAAGGAATCCCAAGAGAAACCATGGCCACAAAGTTCTGTTCCCCAAATAAAACTCAATATTTAGAGGATTTGTTTTTTCCGTACTGTCCAAGCTACAAAGATGCCTACAGCCAGAAATAAATCTGTTTCCTTGCCAAAATGCACGGCTGTGTCAAAGATCTTCCACATCTATTGTCAGCCTTGGTTTTGGTCTATGACACTCTCATTACAAGACATGAATTGTACACAAAAATGCAGCTAAAGCAAACAAGAGAAGGACATGGAAGCACCTGACCCTTCTCTGCCTATCCCAGAGCTGTGCCATGTCCAGCCCTGTTTCAATCTCCTGTCACAAGGCACAATTTATTACTGAGATAATCAAAAAGGTGACAAAAAGCAAGGTGAATCCCTATCCTCACGGGATCTTACAGCTCCATTCTTTTCCTCCTCTTCCTAAGGTTAAAATACTCTTCCTGCTGTCTTATCATTCTAACACCACTCAGCCCAACCTGCCATGGATTACAACCAATCCCAAATTCCCTTAAGAACACCAGTAATAGCAAGCTACATTTCCATACCAACAAATGAATTCAAATTGGCATTTTATCTATTCCACATAAACAGGATGTAAGAGCATCACTTACCACTGCCTGAGGGATACAAATGGCTCTGATGGAGCCATGTGGGTAACTGAGGACATTCTGCACAAAGTGAATGTCTGATCCTCGTAAAACATCACTGATATCCATGATCTGAGAAAGGCAAGAGCACAGGAAAAAGCACCGGTGGTAGGCATACAAAGCAAAAATCCTGCACCTGTGTCTTAACACCTTCAACACTATTCCCTTTTAGGAGCTTCTGCTCTTTAAACAGTCAAGATGCATTGCTCCCTAACACTACATTATCTTTAAAATAAAATTTTATTAGAACATATATTTCTCACAGTCAACTCTGTGATCAAATCATCTCTTCTTCAACAGACTGCACAAAGCAGCAATGATGGGACAGACACCTTGAGTAAATTACAGTACTCAGAACAAGCCAACCATGTATCCATGATCCAAAGGTTATTAAAACACTGACTGAAAGGAAAAGCTACAAGTTTCCAGTGGGCAAACCCTCACCTTCATCCCAAAGCGAGTGTCTGGTTTATCAGTCCCATATTCAGCCAGTGCCTCCTCATATGTCATGGAAGGGAAAGGAGTCATAATCAAGGCTCTTTCCTCAGGCCAGGAATGTTGCAGGAGGCCCTCTATCAGCCTCTGGATCCCAGCTTGATCTACAAATGACATCTCTATATCTATCTTAAAAGAGAAAACAAGGCAGGTAATTCCACATTAGCTACAGGTTTTGCTTTCACACTGCTACTTGTGAGTACAAAGCCAGCAAAACAAGAAACAACACACAAAATGACATCACAGCATGACTGTGTCAGGCTGGGAATGTGCTTAGGATCACCCTCCAGCCTGATGACTCAGGCAACAGCCTCCTCAGAGAGTGAATGAGGTAGTGATGACAAGGACACAAGAAGCAGCCTTGAGTGAACCAGGCTGACTCATCCTGGGATCTCAAGGCTGAGGAATGGGATGCCTGACCTAGAAGGACAGGAGATTGTATCATCAAAGTAAAATCACTGCTGCAACACAATTCCCACTTCTGCACCTGGGACACTGCACAGCCAAGGACAGGAACCACTCAGTCAGTCCCATACCAATTTCCAAGGGCTGTGTCTGTGAAACACACACCAAACAACTTTGTACCCCCAAGCAGCACCACACTAGCACAGACTAAGCCTCCAGAAGGGAACACAGCTACGAGCCACTTGGGCTGAGAAGCAGGGAGAAAGGCAGCACCAGCTGGTTACCTGGGTGAATTCTGGCTGCCTGTCAGGCCGTGAACCCTCATCCCGGTAGCAGCGAGCAACCTGGAAGTACCTGCAGTAACACTTTGACTTAGAAAACAATTTAAAGCACCCTGAATTGAACTGTGGCTATAGAATTGATCATACAAAAGATAAGGAAAAAAGAAGTAAACCAGAGAGAGTGTTCCATTCCCACAGCAGATGATCTTTGTTCCCATCCCTTCAAAAGAACGGAATTTTAAGCGGAAGCAACTCTATCAGCAGCTGTGTCCATCTCCAGCCATATCTTCCAGAGGCACGTGGAGACTGCCAGGTGAGCTGCCCCCCAAGGGCAGCACACTCAACTCTTTTATCCCCACCTTCCACTCTGCTCCAGGACTCTATTAACAGCCATGCAAAATTCTCACACAAGACGTGGCCTGCAGTTCACCATGTGAACAATTGTCTGTCTCTCTGTCTATCCATTTGCTCTGGAGAAGCAAGCCAAATTAAAAGCTTTGCACTTGGGCACCTTTTCCTTGTCTTAGTCATGCTCAGCTGCTCAGCCTCACCTCAGCTAGTTCTGTAGGTTACTGCTGGAGAAGCTTTTATCACACATTAGATTTTCTGCCCTTCAGGCAGGCTCTGCTTTAGATCAGGTTTGCATGTAAAACAGCAGTGAAGATTTCAGCTTTCCAGAAGGATAGATTTCATCTGACTACAAAGTCCCAAGTATTTAAGGATCCCTCTTCAAAACACAAACCCTTGGCAGTAAGTTTTTTGGGGGAGGTATCTAAAATTTCACAGATAATGCAATCAAACCCTAGACACAGAGAACAGGAATCCAAGAAACTCTTACCTGTCCAGGCCTCCAACCATGAGGAGCTGCTTGAACTGCTGAGGACTCTGTGGCAAAGAGTAGAACTTGCCCGCTTCCCTCGAGGGCACAAGGAATTCTTTGGCTCCCTGGCAGCAGAAAGAAAATCTACAGAGTTCAGCAAGTAAGTGTCCCCAATTCCTGACAGAACACACACTGGAAGTGCAAGAAGAAAGGACCTATTTTCCCCATTACGAAATCCCACTTGCGAGGAAAGGGCTGTTTGTACATTACACTTAAAATTTGTTAACCAACTTGTTCCAAAATATCCCAAAGGAAAATTCTCTACCTTCTTCTCTGAGAGACTAATGCATAATACACCATTCAAGACAGGGGTTTAAATGCAAGAACTCCAGGTTAGCTGCATCAAGAATTCCTCAGCTATAGCTCTCTTCTCTCTGACTATTTTTGAAGTGAAAGAAAGGAATATAAGATCAGAAATTAAATTTACTTGAGTAGGACCTCTACAATAACCTACTGGTTAAGAGATAAATGCTGAAAAGACAGTGCTTCAAAGTTTCTTTGGTTTATAATCCCAGGATAGACTTATATTCAACATGTGCTCTACGAGCCAGAAGCTTATTTCGTTTGAAGGTTCAAAATTGAGACACAAGTTATCACCTCTCCCCTTTTTCTCCCTCTACTTTTAAAAGGATCTGCGGATCGTATCAGAAGTTCCACAAGCTGTTATTTAGCAAGGATAGCTAAAATAAAAGCATAAAAGTAATGAAAGCTGAGTGGCAACTGGAAATTATTCAGCCCTGACTGTGCAGCTGCAGGAGGCCAAAAAGTATCACATACATACCCCTGGGGTTCTTTTAAACAGAGTTGGAGTTTCTACATCCACGAACCCTGGGGAACAAACACAGAACATGCTGAGAGGAGGGAGAACTAATATGAGTAGGCTACAGTAGGGTTAGTCAGCATAACAGGTCATCTAGCACACCATGGAGCCTCTCCAAAATCTACACACTTTACTACCTATAACAATTGTTCCTGTAATGACAGATCTAAAGGCTCTGAGCTACCCTGATGGCCTGCCAGAACTGTTGATGACACAGGACTCCACACAGGCTGAAAATGTGTTAATTCTCTATCTATTCTGAACTAGGCACTGATTTTCCAAAAAGCACTTCCTGATTTTAAGAGAAGCAAAAGCCCTAAAAGAGATCCATCCCTCTGACATGCCTCAACTGGGTGACCAAAAGAGGGCAACTACCTGCAGAGAGTCTTTTCTTATTGGAAAGAGCTAATTTGAAACAACTGACTTGCAGCATGCCAAGAAATTTCAACATATTTTGTTCTTCAGGGCTGACAACATCCCACTAAAGACCCCACCACAAGCAGACATGTCCTTATTAAGTGGGACCAGTTTGGAGTAGCAAGTTGGTTAGGAATCTCTCCCAGCCCTAGGAAACAGCAGCAGAGAGAGCTGAAATGTTGTTTGCTGCACACTGTCCTCCAAGCAGTTCCCTCACCATGGAGATTGCAGAGATACTCCCGCATCCTCATCACCATGCGAGACCTAAGCCGCAGGTTGGACTGCAGCTGTAAGCTGCGCAAGTCCAGGTACCGATACTGCATCCGTAGGGCCTCCGATTTCTAGACAGGAGAGAGAATTAGGATTAAGAGACAAAATTCAAATTGCATGTCCAATGAAGGTGCTCCTAAAGCCACAGGAAAAAAGGGAGAAGCTAAAAAAGTATGGTGCTCGGTTGTCACAATGCACCCATTACCCACAACCCACACAAATACAGCAATCACTTTAAACAAAAAACGGAACTGCCCAAAAAAGTTGTGGCTGCCCCATCCCTCGAAGTGTTCAAGGCCAGGTTAGATGGAACTCTCAGCAACCTGGTCCAGTGGGTGGAATCCCTACCCATAGCAGGGGGTTTGGAACAAGATCATCTTTAAGGTTCTTTCCAACCCAAACCATCCTGTGATTCCATGAGTCAAATAAAACAGCCTTGTTTCACACTCAAAAAACCAAGCATAGCCCCATTTTTTTTCACTCTTCCCTTTACCATCAGTTGTTCCAGTGGTATTTGAAACTGGAATCATTCAAGCCTTGTTTTCTCCTTAGCTCTAATTGGAAATACATCCTCACAGCAAACAAACAGCACCCCTATTTTAAATACCATCATTCCCCCAAAATGAAGTGGGGAGAACCAGACTCAGCTCTCAAATGTTTTGCCATCACCCTGGGAAAATTCCAAACTTAATGAAAAGCCACCACTTTGATAAGAAAAAGAAAAGAATAACACAGACACCTTGATAAAATCCTTGATTTCAAAAGGCAGCTTCTTGCAGGAGTTTAGGATCTCTGCAGTCTCTGCCTTCACTTCAATATCCCCTGTTGGCATTTTCTAGAACAAAAAGGCAAGAAAAGAATTAAACTCAAACCAGTTGGACAAAGGTATTTCACAGATGGTCAAAGGGGAAAAAAAGAAACAATGTGATTACCCTCCCTGCCTTTTAACACAGTATATAAGTCAGAGAACTTCTCCCAAGGACAGATTTCTCCTAGATTTCCCTTCTGCTCAGAAAAACACGTCACCTCAGCAAAGATGGCAGGTTCTTTTCCAGTAGCATACTGATCTCTAAACACATTACCCTCAGCAAAACCACACAGTGTAGGTTTCAGTGAGCATTAGCAGCAACAACCCTTAATATGAGTCAAAAATGGCAAATTATGAGGAACTTCTCAGAACTTCCAGTTCTAAACACCAGTTCTCAGAATTCGTCTTCTTTTGACTCTTTCCCAAGGGAGGGCAGAGAGTTCCCCTCACGTAGCACTGAGGCACAGCAAAGTTCACTTGATCCTGCAGGACTCTTGCTATTTACCAGGGAAAGGACATACAACCTTCCAACAAAATGATAAATGAATAAAAGAAACAACGGCACTGTTTGAAGCCTGGATTTTAAGTCGACATCTACAAGTGGTCAGAGCAAAATAGAGTTATGATCATAAATACAAGTCTTCTGTTTAGACCTGTCAGATATATGTTCAATCCTGAAAGATCAATTTACAGCTGATTACAATGACAGCCGAGGAATGCAGAACATTAAAGAATTATTCAACCTCTATTTCCTATACAAGGAGACCAGCAAAATCTATCTGCATAACAAAGAAGTCATCACATGCTGTGGAACTTGAAATGACAATATTTATTTTCAAGCAAAAGAAATTCCCACCCACACTTCGAAAGCCTGGAAAAGGCAGCATTATCCTTGCAAAGGGCTGAGATCCAGTTTGATTTGTGGGTGCCTGCAATGTGCTTTGAGGTCCTGCTAAGTTATATGACATAGCAGTCACCTCACACTATCTGGGAATGGGCTGTCACACAACCAGAGCCCATGGCAATGCTCTGACACAAACCCCACCATAATCCCACCACCCAGCGCTGTTTCCTCCAAGGAATAAAAGCCCAGACAGCCACCCTCCCGCCCCGTCCTCACCGGATTCTCCTGCCCTAGGGGCCGACGGGACACTATCCCAGTCACTCGCACCACAGACTCCACTGGGGCATTGGACAGGAGCTCCTTCACGTGGGAATGTGCCTGCAGGGAGATGACAGAGTCTCACAGAAACTCAAAGAACAGGACAAATGCACTGTGGCCAAGCACCTCAATTCAAAATCACTCTGAAGCCAGAGGAAACAGCACTGATGTTTCTGTTGCAGTATCAGGTCAGGGCTCTCGTGACACTTCAATCTACTTGCGAGTCAGAGCATTCTGTTTGACAAAGTCCTTCCTTCTCTCTGTGTCTGCTGGAGCCAAGCTACAAAAGGAAAAACACAGACTGATATTTTGGTAGCACTTACCTCATCCTGAGGAATAATGATCTGGGTCAGTCCCTGGAAATCCCTCAAAACCAGAAACAGGCCTTGTCTGATCCATGAAAAACACAAAAGGAGAAACACTTTTTTCACAAATTTAGTAGTTTCTACTTTTTAAAGCTTATAGCACCTGGCTACTTTCAGTACCCTGCAAAATTCATCTCAAAGCATTCCAAGTACTGAATGTACAGACACTTTTCCCACACCTGAACCTAACCTAAGCAATTTGTTTCACATTGTAACCAGCCTCAGACAATGTACAAATAACCAGAAGAGGTAGGATTTTAACTTGAACTTTAATGTACACAGAGCAGGGATCCTGGACACATGAATTTTCCTGCTGGGAAACATCATTCAGCTAAAAACAATTAAATGAGCAATAAAGCTAAAGCTCATGTGGAATTAAAAAAAAAAAATCCAATCATAAGTCAAGAAGGAGACTTTTTGTCCCATAAAAAGTTCCACATGAACAATCCACACTGCCAGACCCTGAACCATAAATCTTGATCTCTTTACCTGCAGTAGAGACAGCTGCCATTGTACTTTATCCATCAAAAAACTGTCCAATGGGACATGCTCTGGTGTCTTTAAGAACAAGATCACAATGATCACACTGCAATAATCCTAACTCCTTTTCCTGGACCCCTATCCACAATTGCTCAAAGATGAGATGCTCAGGACCTCTTAAAATAAAAAAACCACGCACACCATCACTGGAGAGCAATGCTGGATGAAAACCAGCTTACAGTGGGTCTGGCAAATCATCATCTCCATTTTCACCATGGTTTGCACTTACCTTTGATATTGAACCCATCCATAAAGGGTCACCTTCTGTCCCACATGAGCAGAACACAGCTCTCCACACGTGTTGGTCCGAGTGACAAAACTGTTGAAGTCTTAAATTAAAAAAAAATTTTAAAAAAATCTCTAATGGCTTTTGCAGATGAGACAGAATAATTAATAGAGCTTCTCCTCCCAATACAATTTATACATATACAGAGAAATTACTTCATATATAGATCTGCACTAAGATACTATGCCATAAACATGAAATGAAGCTAGTCTAAATGTATTTTAAACAGGGATTATTTACGTTTCTCAGTCAAACTTTCCTAAAGATACTTGAACACAGCCTTGCTGCAAACTGTTGCCCAGCAAATTTCGGGAGCAGGAGAAGGAAAAGTCACAGATCAATCCCGAGGGTTGCTGAAAATTTCACATTTAAATCTAGAATCATAGAATAGTTTGGGTTTGAAGGACCTTAAAGCTCATCTCATTCCACCCCCTGCCATGGGCAGGGACATGTTCCACTAGACCAGGTTGTTCAGAGCCCCATCCAGCCCGGCCTTGAACACTTCCAGGGATGGTGCAGCCACAGATTCCCTGGGCGACTATGCCAGGACCTCACCACCCTCACAGGGAAGAATGTCTTCCCAATATCCAATCTAAACCTGCCCTCCTTCAGTTCGAAGCCATTCCCCCTTGTTCTGTCACTGCAGTTCCTGGTGGAGACACAGCAGAACAGGGCTTAACAAACCAAGACCGAAACACACACGAAGCAGACACTCGCCATGGAAGTGTAAATTTAACACTTCCTGCCTCAGACAACTGGAAAAAGGCCTGAACCACAATTACAGAAAGCTTTGCACAGACCCCCGTGTGCCTGTAATCATGGCTGAAGTTATAGAACCAAGCACACCATTTACAGAACGTGCAAGAGGTTCAGCTTGTAAGGAAAAGCCTGAAGGATGCCATTACCTGAACATATATAAACATTTCTATGAGCCAATCTCACTACCTTCATCACAGCCTTTAGAATTAAAAGAGATTTAGAGAAGACACTTAATAAAGTGATACAGGGGAAAAAAACTTGCCGTAAATGTGATATTAATCGACTGTGTGGACTACTCTGACCTCTATCCCGAGAGAAAAGGAACCCAAATCCCGAGGGGATGAGACCAGTGCTCCCTCCTCACCTGGAGCCGCGGGTGCGCCGGGTGCGGCGACAGCGGCCGCCCGGTGCAGCGCCCGCGCCAGCAACCGGCGAAGCGCCATCCCGCAGCCGCCCCTCAGCCGAAACACGGGAGGAGCGCCCCAGACCTGCCTGAAGTGGAAAATAAGAGCTCCGGAAGGGAAAAGAGGAAACCACCTCAGCCACCGCCACTTCTTCCCCTCCCTCCTACCCGCCTCAAAGATGGCGGCGGGGGCGCGCCCGTCGCGCTGGGGCCGACGGGAAGGAAATTCGAACGGCGCCGCGAGCGATGGCGGCCATGGCGGAGGAGCAGACGGAGGATGGTGCGGTGCGGACTCTGCCTAGCCTCAGGCGGCTCTCCCGGGCTCTGCCTTTCGGCCGGACCCACGGCCGCCTCGGGATCAGCCCCAGTGGCCGCCTCATCGTGCCGGCGTCATGCTCGCAGGTACGGCGGGGCCGGGGAGACGGGCGCGCCTCCCTGTCCCATCAGCGGCGCTGTCCCGCTTTCCACACGCGGGAAAAGTGGGGTTTAACCTTATTATTTCTTTGATTTTTTGGTTTTGTTTTTTTTTTTTTTTCGCCCTAGGAAAACGTCGATCTGCAGAAAACAGCGTTTCTGCTGCGCAAAGCCTGGACGCTGTACAGCGTGACCCCCCTGTACCGCTTCCACCGCGGCCGCCTCAGGGACTACGCGCGGCTGCTCAGCGCCTTCATCGCCGCCGAGAAGCAGAAGGGGCTGGCGGTGGAGGTGGGCGTCGAGCTGGACATCAAGGTGGCCGTGTCCAGCCTTGCCGACCTCAGGGGCAGTGAGCAGGACCAGGCTGCCGTCCTCGTGGAGGTGAGGGGGCTGCCCAGTGGGTTTGGTCATCAAGACAGGCGTTTTATGGACTGGTTTTGCTGTGATAAAACGCTCTGTCTTGAAAGAAAACCCCAAAATTAAACTGTAGCTGTATGGAATAACTACTCTAGCATCCACTGTGATTTAATAAAACGGAATCCTCTCTAGTTTTAACTGGAACAGAACATTTAGAGTCTTAAGCTGTGCCAGGGGAGGTTTAGGTTGGACATTAGGAAGAATTTCTTCACAGAAGGGATGATTAGACATTGGAATTGGCTGCCCTGGGAGGTGGCAGAGTCACCATCCTGGAGGTGTTTAAGGAAAGACTGGATGTGACTCAGTCAAAACCCTGGTCTAATGACAAGGTGGTGTTCGGTCACAGGTTGGACTTGATGACCTCTGAGGTCTTTTCCAACCTAATTGATTCTATAATCCCCTAAGCAATACATACAGTTAATTGCAAGTTTGAGTTCAACTTTTTAACAGCATCAGAGTAAGACTATACAGAGCAATCTCTGTCTGATGTTTTAGTTCAGCAGTCAATTTACTGCCAGGACTTGGACGGGTTATTTAACTTCCTGGATAAAGCCGGCATAATCCCACTTCCTGGCCAGAGTTCAGGTCTAATTAATATTTCTGAAATGCTTTGCCTTGAGTGAAATGTGCTACTGAAATGACAAGTTCATTGTGGCAGTGGTTGTAGGATGTGCCATAGGAGTTGAGCAGCATAAACTCATATCTCAGGACTGTTCCTAAGGAAGTTAAAAGTGCTTTTTCTGCTATTTTCAACAGAATTGCATTCAACTTCTAGGGATGTAATGGATAGACTGAATAACTGTATGTGTTTGACAGATAACAGTGTTGCATGGAAGGTCCTAAGAAAAAAAACCACTTCTACCAAACACTTAAAAACTATAAATCAAAATCTATTCTTAGCTGAAGAAAAAAAAAGCCATACTTGCTCTGCAGCATTCAAATGCTTCTTCTCCCCATCCCAGCTCTCTCTGAGGTCACGAGCTTCCTCCAGGAACTCTGAAGACAAACTGGTGTGGTCAGGCTGGTTCTGCTCTGTGTATGGAGATGACCTTTCGGAGAACATGCCGGAGGACTTCACCTGTTTGCCCCTGTTCCTGACTCATGGGGCCGAGAGCTACACGTCCATGGTTGGAAGCTGGTTCCAGAAGACTTTCGACTGCTGCTTCCGCCGCCTGGCCATCAGCCCCCTGAACCTCAGCTGGATGGTGGCCATGTGGGCTGGCTGCCAACTGGACAGAGCTGCCTCTGCCGTGGAACTTGTCTTCTCTGTGCCCTGCCTGTCCCAGCCCCTTGATATTTCATATGCCATCCATCCAGAGGATGCTAAAGCTCTGTGGGACACGGTCCAAAAAACACCAGGAGAGATCACCCAAGAGGAGGTGGATGTCTTCATGGACTGCCTTTATGCCCACTTCCACAGGCACTTCAAGATCTACTTGTCAGCTGCAAAGCTGGTGAAAGTTTCAACAGCGGTTGCTTCGGCACACTGTGATGGGATTGTAAAGGTGAGGCTCTAAGTAGCACGTTGTCCTAATGCTGGTCAAATAAAATAGCTGCACCTGAAGGTCTCATGTTTGTTTTGCATGATTTCCTTCGAGGAGTTGTTAAACCCTCAGCTTTGATAGTCGTACTTAGCTCTGGAGGTGGGGCAGCTGCCAGTAGAGGATTTTACTACTGTGTTGCAGCAGAAGCTACTTGTTGGGCCAGAAATAGGTGTATTAGCTGTAGTATGAACCAGAAAGTTTCTTAGGCCATAAAAAAATCTTCTTTTGGACTTAAAAAGATCCCAAACTTTAAAAAAGTTCCCTAGCTTTCTAGTATTGTAGTCATTAAGACACAGGCAGAATACTCCTTCACATGTAACTCTTTTCATAAAGGTGCTGGTCTTTCTGCGGAGGTATCTGTAATATCCTTAAAACCATGGAATAGTAATCCTTCAAGCAACACAATGTTTTCTTCTGAGCTAAAGAACATTTTGTGTAAATGCAGTTGTTTTGAATTTAGCCTATGATGAGCCTTGGCACATGGTAGTATTACACTGCTTGTTTTTATCTGTAATAACTTAAAACTGTCTGTAAAAACTTTTTCTTTTTTTTTTTTTGCGGGTTAGTACGCAAAGATATCTCAGGCTTTCTGAAGGGTGCTCTTGTGGAACGGTTATGGCTTTTCATAATGGGATAGAGTTCAAGTCATATCTATTCAGTATGGGAAAAGTATAGATACCTGAAAAGCAACAACAGAGCAGCTGGATAAACACACAGAACACTTGGTAGTTTCCTTCCAACCAGGGTTTCAGAGTGTGGAAATCTGGCAACTGCAATTGTTGTTTTGACAGGCTTTTTTCTCTTTCTTGTAGATTCTACACAGCCAACACCTGCTGGGAGTGCTGATGCTACTGACCGAACTTGCCATCTCTCAGATACAGTGAGAGCCATTTCAGTAACTCTTAATATTAAAAGGCTTTCTGTTTGGACAATCTGTGCTGAGAAATCACCAGGAAACTCACTCCTGCAGCATCTTTTTTTCTCTTATTCTGGCTGTCCAAAGTTGGACTGTAACTCCAGCACTTGGCTGTGTAACTCCATGCCATGCACAGCTAAGTCAAGCAGACATTTGGCCCTGAAGAAGGGCTGCAATGCAAACTTGTGACAGCTTCCTGAGCAGCTTTGTTTTCTCAGAGTCACTCATTTCATTTATGTGCAGGTATCAGCTCAGAGACAAACAATGCAAATTCTTGATGCAACTCACTGACAGGAATTTCTGTTGTTTCGAAGAGCAAGTTGGTTTTCACTGGACAGCCTAAGCTACACAGACCTTGGCCTTGGCTAAACTGTGACTACTCTTGGGCTAGTCTAAATGCAAAGTTCAGCACACCTGAGAAAGGGTGCATGCTCTACAATCCAGGTCAGAAAAATCCAGGTTTTTAACTACCTTTTTGGCTTGTTAAGCGTACTTGGTGATAATGTTCATCTCTATTCCAGTTGGGCATGAGATTGGACACAAGGCACTTGTCAGCCTGTTGGTCCTCCCAGGCAAGTTGATAGGAAAGTGAGGTCTGTGAATAAGCTTGATAGTTACTAGGCTTTGTCCTGATGTTTGTAATCTTGGATGTAATCCTGTAGGCCAGTGAGCTCTTGGGGTTGGAGCTGCGTGCTATAATTTTATGTTGGATCCCTCCCTTCCGGAGCAGGTAAGAGTTCAGAGGGACAGTGCACAGTGTCTGGCTAGACATTTAAGGAGCAGAAAGTAGCACCTGCTAAGATGTTTTTGTAATACAGTACTAAATAAAGAAAATATTTTCCATCTTTTGTCTTAAGGAAAGACCACTTGTGTCTAATTAAATATATCCTTGCATGGAGCTTATTTACAACTGCAGGTTACCTGACCAAACCACGACTTGTTACTTATTAAATATTTCTGTGAGCAGCAAAATTCCAAGTCTAGTTTCTTGCTTCACACTTGTACAGCACCTCTAGAAGCTGATTTGTGCTATGACATTCTCCTAAATAGGGATGCAGTTTCTTTTCTTTTCCCAGTGTAAAACTGCCTAACATGACGTAACTGCATGCCTAGTTCCTAACCTATTTCCAGAATTAGACAAAGAAACACACACTTGGTTTCAGATTCTTTACTAGTTGAAGATGGATTATTTTTGCATGTTAAGATTGAAGTCTGTGGTAACTCTTTCCCTGGTAGAAGCAGCTAATTGATCTTCTGAAGGTCTTGGCAGCTCAGCAGCCACTTAAACTATCACTTCTGGTGCTTTAGTTTCCTTTTTTTGAAATATCTCAGACAGTTTGCTATCTGGAGTCAGAAGAGCACTGCACAAAGGAGTACAAGGTGTGGAAATAACTGGCACCTGTATTTGATTTGAAAACAGGACTGTTAAACCCAGGACTAAGTTTTAAATCTAATGCTCAGCTCTTTCCAACAAATTTGCATAAATAATCGCTAAAAACCTAAATTCTTATCGCCTCTTTTAACCTCTGCCTTGTGTTGTCCTCATTGATAAATGCAGTTAAGTGAGCAGAGGTAAGATTTAGCCAGAGAGCACAGATGCTTCCTTCCAGAAAAGCTGGTTCTGAATGATGTGAAGGGTAACAATAAACAGCAGACTTTTAAGCCTCTTTTACTTGGACTTATCTGGAAAAAACCCTCCAGCATCTTTGTCCACATAAACCACAGCAAAACACCACCCACTGCTTTCACCCCAAGGAGCAAAACAAGAACAGCATAGAAGAAATTTATTAAGATAGCACTATTTATACAAGTTACTCATGCTAGAAAAAAGCATAAATGATACATGTAAACATTTGTTTACAGAATACTTGTTTTCCTTGTAAAGGTGCAAATGATCTTCATATGTAAACACGGGAATACCGAACTTTAGGGGGAAACGGGCTTTTAAAAAAGTGTTAATGTCCCATTTATGACCATAGTGTATTTTTTACTATATTCAAGCACATTAAGGTCTGAGTTACATGAATCGAACTAAGAAGTTAAAGAACTTAAGATGTCAGCACTGCCTTTTTCATCTCAAGGATTTACAGTCCTCTTTTTCAAAATCAGATTTAGTAAGGTCCGCAGTTAGATCAGGTACAGAAGGTCATTCTTCCATACTCAATAGAAATTACAGTACAAACAGAACTGTTGAGTCTTGAGTTCTTCCCTCCTCTCCCCCTACCCTTGGGAGACTCCACAGTTATTCACAGTGCCAGCAAAAAGCCCTTCCCCCTCCAAACTCTTAAATGAGCCTCACACCTTTCCCTGCTCTAACCATACACAGGCGAAGTGCACAAAAATCAAAGAGAGGGCACCATCTCATCATAGCAGGAATTCTACAGACAGACAAGAGGGCAGCTGAGGTGAGGCTGGTCTAAGCTTTTCTTCAGCAGGAAGGAGCTGGCTGCGGGTCTGTCCTTCTAGTAAGAACACAAGAAGTGGCTGTTGGAATTAACAGATGATACCTGCACCCTGCTTCAGACAAGAACTGATATTAAGCAGGCAACAGGAGGAAAATGGCTTTTAGAAGTGAGCTAGAACTAGTTGGTTTTAGGTTCTGTCAGTGGTTACAGCAGAAAGTACCAGTATGGGTGTAGCCAAACTATGTATTCCACACCCATCTACACTGTTCCTGATGAAGTGTTAATGGTGGGTTGTTTGTAACACCTGTGGGCTGGGTACAGTGTTCTCTTTGTCTTCACAAAGTGAGAACTACACCCAGCCGAAGAAGGGGGGGTCATCTCTGCCAATGGGTCATCCAGGACTCCCCAAAATATCTTATGACTCATAGGATTACATCATTCCATTGTGAAACTCTCCACCGTGGGGGAGGGACTGAATATTCCTGCCTGGACTTGGAGGGTATAGAATCTGGGGGTTTGGGGACTTGGACACAACCACCACCACTGGACATCCAGAGAAGGACCAGGCCTTTCCACAGGACCACTGCTTTCGACAAGACTACATCCATCACTCCAACAGGACTGCAACCACTGTTTAATTGGGACTGCTACCACCACCCTGGCCAACAGGGTGTCAGGTTGTACTCTGTTGGTTTTAAGCCAGTCTTCCTGTATTCATTGCATTTATTGTAATCTTTCTACTAAATCGTAACTCCGACTTGAAATCTCTCGCAAGGTATTTGTGTGGGGGTTAATTTCTACAGCTGGTTTACCTTCAAACCAGCACATATTTTGGCACCCAGTGTGAGGCCTCCTAAGAGAAGTCAGAGTTGCAATTTTGCATTGTATTACAGAAACTGCCTATTCACCATAATGCTCCATGTGTTTACATGGATGTTGTACCTGTTTACATGGATTTTGTACCTCAGTATATTTTTCCTCACATGGGGAACTATTTGCCAGTTGTAATGCTCCTTTTTGAGACCAGGGAATGGGTATGAAAATTGCTCTGTTGGTTTATTATGTCTATTGNGACCACTGCTTTCGACAAGACTACATCCATCACTCCAACAGGACTGCAACCACTGTTTAATTGGGACTGCTACCACCACCCTGGCCAACAGGGTGTCAGGTTGTACTCTGTTGGTTTTAAGCCAGTCTTCCTGTATTCATTGCATTTATTGTAATCTTTCTACTAAATCGTAACTCCGACTTGAAATCTCTCGCAAGGTATTTGTGTGGGGGTTAATTTCTACAGCTGGTTTACCTTCAAACCAGCACATATTTTGGCACCCAGTGTGAGGCCTCCTAAGAGAAGTCAGAGTTGCAATTTTGCATTGTATTACAGAAACTGCCTATTCACCATAATGCTCCATGCGTTTACATGGATGTTGTACCTGTTTACATGGATTTTGTACCTCAGTATATTTTTCCTCACATGGGGAACTATTTGCCAGTTGTAATGCTCCTTTTTGAGACCAGGGAATGGGTATGAAAATTGCTCTGTTGGTTTATTATGTCTATTGCATTATGACTTCAGGGGCAATGAACGTCATTCAGAATACATATACAGTTTTGCTCACCTGTCCTGGTCGGGGCTTGCTACCTCTGAGGCCTCATTAATAATCACACCCAGCCCATGGGGGGAAGAATAGAGAATGGTTTCTTCCAGTCTTTCAGGCCTGAGACAGCATATTTTGAAAATACTGAATTCCCTCTGGATGTTAAAAGATGGCATAATCCTGTTAGTTTTGCTTTGTGTTCTCTGTATGACCTGCACTGTCTACACCATGCTTGGAGTCAAGACAGTGCTTGGTGTGGTACAGCATCCTCAAGAGGAGGAGAAAAGTAGCAAATCAGTAGGCACCAATGTCCACACAAACTGTCACTGAGCCAGGACAGCATAAGTCAGTAGCAGTTGCCCTTGTTCAGAAGAGGAAGTCGAAGAGCAAATCAGTCCGCATGGTGACTGACGAGGAGGCGGCTGGACCTTCGCACCCAGCAGAAGAGACGGAGCTGGAGATCATCACTCGCTCTCTATCGCTGGGTGAGCTGCGGAGGGAGTTCACCCACCAGGCGAACGAGTCCATCCTGACCTGGCTGCTCCGCATCTGGGACGCTGCAGCCAAGACACCATTCTGGACGGAAGTGAGGCCAGGCAACTGCAATCCCTGTCCCGGGATGTGGTAATTGACTAGGGGATCAGGAGAAACAAGGAAACTCTCAGTCTCTGGCAGCGACTGCTGGCGAGTGTAAGGGACAGATACCTTTGTAAAGAAGACCTCCATGTGCACTAAGGAAAATGGCGCACAATGGAACAAAGTGTCCGATGCCTAAGGGAATTGGCTGTGCTGGAGATCATTTTCTCAGAAGATGAGAGATTCCACCAGAGCCCAGATGGTGTCCAGTGCAGGTCGCAAATGTGGTTGAGATTCGCATGGCTTGGACCAGAGATATACTCCCGTTACCTGGCAATGCTGCAATGGAGGGAAGGAGAGGACAAGGTGGGCTCGTTGGTCAATAAGCTAAGAATTTACAAGGACACTGTCACCGCCCCATTACATACCCATGTCTCATCTGTGGAAACAAAGCTGGCTGAGCATGTCCAGAGCTTGGAAGAGAAAATTGAAGAGGGCCACCAGAAACTGAGAAAGGAGCTTGAGGAAGGAATTTACCACATCTCACTAGCACCAACAAGAGTCTCCGCCACTAGGAGCAGGCATCCCCCAGCTGAGAGAGGATACACTCCATGAGGTAACCTATGGTTTTTCCTTCAGGAACATGGAGAAGACATGAGGAAGTGGGATGGAAAACCCACCTCCTCCTTAGCAGCCTGGGTATGTGAATTGAAAAGAGGAACATCTACTACAAGAAGTTCATCCAGGGTCAATGCTGCTCCAGTCTCTCATGGACAAGACTCCAGGCGGTACAGGAGTGATATGACTGATCCTCTTGAAGGGACCTCAAGGTCATAATTACAGGAAGAGAGCAATGTGTACCATGACCAGGATTAGAGGGTACACATGCTCCTGCCTCTAGTCAGGTAGAGGAAAGGGACAATTGGATCTATTGGACTGTGTGGATCCAATGGCCTGACACGTCTGACCCACTAAGATATCCAGCTTTGGTTGACACCGGCGCCCAATGTACCCTGATGCCATCAAGGTATGCAGGAGCAGAATCCATTTTTAGACCTGGGGTGACAGGAGGATCCCAGCAGCTGACCGTACGGGAAGTTGAAGTGAGTTTAACTGGGAACGAGTGGCAGAAACACCCCATCACGACTGGCCCAGAGGCCCCATGCATCCTCAGCATAGACTATCTCAGAAATGGGTATTTCCAAGACCCAAAAGGACATTGCTGGGCTTTTGGGATAGCTGCTCTAGAGACAGAAGACATCAGACAACTGAATACCTTGCCTGGTCTCTCAGATGACCCTTCTGTTGTGGGGACTGTTGAGGATTGAAGAACAACAGGTACCAATCGCCACAGCAACAGTGTACCGTCAGCAATACTGCAGTGACAGAGACTCTGTGATTCTCATCCGTAAGATGATTTGTGAACTGGAGAGCCAAGGGGTGGTCAGCAAGGCTCATTCACCTTTCAACAGCCCTATATGGCCAGTACCTAAGTCCAGTAGAGAATGGAGACTGACAGCAGATTACCAGGGCCTGAATGAAGTCACACCACCACTCAGTGCTGCCATGCCAGACATGCTGGAGCTTCAGTATGAGCTGGAATCCAAGGCAGCAAAGTGGTATGCAACCATCGATATTGCCAATGCATTTTTCTCCATTCCTTTGGCAACNACTATCTCAGAAATGGGTATTTCCAAGACCCAAAAGGACATTGCTGGGCTTTTGGGATAGCTGCTCTAGAGACAGAAGACATCAGACAACTGAATACCTTGCCTGGTCTCTCAGATGACCCTTCTGTTGTGGGGACTGTTGAGGATTGAAGAACAACAGGTACCAATCGCCACAGCAACAGTGTACCGTCAGCAATACTGCAGTGACAGAGACTCTGTGATTCTCATCCGTAAGATGATTTGTGAACTGGAGAGCCAAGGGGTGGTCAGCAAGGCTCATTCACCTTTCAACAGCCCTATATGGCCAGTACCTAAGTCCAGTAGAGAATGGAGACTGACAGCAGATTACCAGGGCCTGAATGAAGTCACACCACCACTCAGTGCTGCCATGCCAGACATGCTGGAGCTTCAGTATGAGCTGGAATCCAAGGCAGCAAAGTGGTATGCAACCATCGATATTGCCAATGCATTTTTCTCCATTCCTTTGGCAACAGAGTGCAGGCCCCAGTTTGCCTTCACCTGGAGCTGCGTGCAGTGCACCTGGAATCGACTGCCCCGGGGCGGAAGCACAGTCCCACATCTGCCATGGGCTGATCCAGACTGCACTGGAAAAGGGTGAGGTTCTGGAACATCTTCAGTATATAGATGACATCATTGTATGGGGGAACACAGCAGGGAAGTCGTCGAGAAAGGAGAGAAGATTATCCAGATTCTCCAGAAAGCTGCTTTGCCATGAAGCAAAGTAAGGCTAAGGAACCTGCTCAAGAAATTCAGTTTCTAGGAGTGAAGTGGCAAGATGGACATCACCAGATCCCAATGGAAGTGATTAACAATGTAGCAACTATGTCCCCACCAACTAAGAAACACAGGCTTTCTTAGGAGCCGTGGGCTTTTGGAGGATGCATATCCCAGAGTACAGCATGATTGTAAGCCCTATCTCATGACACAAAAGAAAAATTATTTCCGGTGGGGCCCTGAGCAACAACAAGCTTTTGAACAAATTAAGCAGGAGATTGCCCATTCAAGAGTCCTTGGGCCAGTCAGGACAGGGTAGGATGTAAAAAATGTGCTCTACACTGCAGCAAAAGAGAATGGTCCTTCCTGGAGCCTCTGACAGAAGGGACCTGGGAAGATCTGAGGACAATTGCTGGGGTCCTGGCGTCAGGGATACAAAGGATCTGAGGCCAGCTATACCCCAACTGAGAAGGAGATTCTCACAGCTTATGAAGGGGTTCAAGCCGCCTCAGAAGTGACTGGTACTGAAGCAGAGCTGCTTCTGGCACCCTGACTACCGGTGCTGGGCTGCATGTTCAAGGAGAAGATTCCTTCAATGCCTTATGTCACTGAGGTCACATGGAGCAAGTGGATTGCACTGATCACACAGCGAGCCCAGATAGGAAATCGTAACCACCCTGGGATTCTGGAAATCCTAACAAACTGGTCCAAAGGGGAGAGTTTTGGACCATCTTCTGAAGAAGAAGAGGAGCTGGTGACACGTGCTGAGGAGGCCTCACCATATAACCAACTACCAGAGAATGAAAGGCAATATGCCCTCTTCACTGATGGTTCCTGCTGAATTGTAGGAACAAAGCAGAAATGGAAAGCTGCTGTATGGAGCCCCACATGACAAGTCGCACAAGCTACCGAGGGACAAGGTAGATCGAGTCAGGTTGCAGAGCTTAAAGCTGTCCAGCTGGCTTTGGATATCGCCGAATGCAAGAAGCGGCCGAGGCTCTATCTCTACACCAACTCGTGGATGGTAGCTAATGCTCTGTGGGGATGGCTGGATCGCTGGAGAAAGGCCAACTGACACTGCAGAGGGAAACCCATCTGGGCCGCTGAGATTTGGCAGGACATCGCTGCCCAGAGAGAGAGGCTGACCGTGAAGATTCGACACGTGGATGCACACCTACCCAAGAGTCAGGCTAATGAAGAACATCGTAACAACGAGCAGGTGGACTGAGCTGCCAAGGTGAAAGTATCACAGGTGGATCTGGACTGGCAGCACAGCAAGTATTATTTCTAGCTTGCTGGGCCCATGATGCCTCTGGTCATCAGGGATGAGATGCAATGTACCAATGGGCTCGTGACCAAGGGGTGGACTTAACCATGTATCTCACAGGTCATCCACAGCTGCGAGACATGAGTGGCAATCAAACAGGCCAAGCAAGTGAAGCCTCTGTGGTACGGTGGACAATGGTTGAAGTATAGGTATGGGGAAGCCTGGCAAAATGACTACATCACCCTTCCCCAAACCCGCCAAGGCAAGCGCTATGTGCTGACCATGGTAGAAGCAACCACTGGATGGCTCAAGACCTACCCTGTGCCTCATGCTACTGCCCGGAACACCATCTTGGGCCCGGAAAAGCAAGTCCTGTGGAGACATGCCAACCCCAAAAGAACTGAGTCGGACAACAGGACTCATTTCAAGAGCAGCCTCATAGACACCTGGGCTAGGGAACATGGTATCAAGTGGGTGTACCACATTCCCTACCACGCACCAGCCACTGGGAAAGTTGAATGGTGCGATGGCCTGCTTAAAACCACCTTGAAGGCACTGGGTGGGGAGACCTTAAAAAACTGGGAGCTGCATTTGGCGAAGGCCACTGTCTGGTCAACACCCGAGGCTCCAGTAATCAAGCTGGTCCTGCCCAGTCAGAACCCCTGCATACTTTAGATGGAGATAAAGTCCCTGTGGTACATATGAGAGCTGTGTTAGGAAAGACTGCTTGGATTAGTCCCACTTCAGGCAAAAGCAACGCATAAGTGGGATTGTTTTTGCTCAAGGACCTGGTTACAATTGATGGCTAATGCAGAAAGATGGGGAAACCCCTTGTGTACCTCAAGAGGACATAATTCTGGGTGGGAACTATCTGTAATGTTTCATTGTGTATATATATGTATGAATATAAAGAAGTATATTAATTTGGGCATGATGTAGATGCTGTAGAATAAGGGGTGAATAATGGGGTTACAGCAGAAAGTACCAGTATGGGTGTAGCCAAACTATGTATTCCACACCCATCTACACTGTTCCTGATGAAGTGTTAATGGTGGGTTGTTTGTAACACCTGTGGGCTGGGTACAGTGTTCTCTTTGTCTTCACAAAGTGAGAACTACACCCAGCCGAAGAAGGGGGGGTCATCTCTGCCAATGGGTCATCCAGGACTCCCCAAAATATCTTATGACTCATAGGATTACATCATTCCATTGTGAAACTCTCCACCGTGGGGGAGGGACTGAATATTCCTGCCTGGACTTGGAGGGTATAGAATCTGGGGGTTTGGGGACTTGGACACAACCACCACCACTGGACATCCAGAGAAGGACCAGGCCTTTCCACAGGACCACTGCTTTCGACAAGACTACATCCATCACTCCAACAGGACTGCAACCACTGTTTAATTGGGACTGCTACCACCACCCTGGCCAACAGGGTGTCAGGTTGTACTCTGTTGGTTTTAAGCCAGTCTTCCTGTATTCATTGCATTTATTGTAATCTTTCTACTAAATCGTAACTCCGACTTGAAATCTCTCGCAAGGTATTTGTGTGGGGGTTAATTTCTACAGCTGGTTTACTTTCAAACCAGCACAGGTTCACATACAGGGGAGAGGAGAGAGACAAAAGATGAACTTCTGTACAGTAAAAAGGCATCGTTTGAAATCCTTTTCCTCTCACCCTTTTTGGGCACTTCACTGATTCAGTGAAGACATGAGAGGTCCAATTCTGGAAAGATACCCAGGGCACCCATCCCACAGCTCTCCTCTAAGAGACCTCAAATCATACCACAAGGGTTGGAACCACAGTAGCTGGCAGGACACAGCCGTGCCCAAACGACCAGCTGGTTGAAATGCAAATCGCACATATACATATATATATATAAAATACATATATGCACACATAGAGATGTATATAAAAAGCCAAAATCATCGCTATGAGCAATACAAAGGAAATACATGATACAAATGAAATGAAAAAATAAATATACTCTGTGCACAGAAAAGCTTCTGTGCAAAGGTGGCATCTTGCAGGTCAAGTACTTTTTTTTTGAAGCTCTCTGTAAGTAAGGCCAAAGCAGTGTTTTCTGTATCACTTCTTCTCTTTTGCCCCACCAAACAGCTGCCACATCCACTGCTCCTGCAGCAGGAAGGAAAGCAAGGATCCCTCCTCCTGGCCAGACTTCCAATACAGAGTGTAGGCTCTACATCAGCATCCTTTACGCTACAATAACTATTACAGTTTAGTTTATTAAAAAAATGTAGAACTATTTAGAAAAAATATGGACATAAGCAACATTTCTACTTTTGTCCAGTGGTTCCCTGGAGTCTGACAACATGGTCTCCCACTGGATACACTCTCACAGAAGTCCATTTTTATAATTCCATAGAAAGAGTTCACCGGCAAAGAGTTACACTGGATCTAGACCATGCATACTAGAGCTGCAAAGAGGTCCAGTGTCAACAAGTCTCTTCAGTTTTTCTAGGAATGAGAAGCCAGGGGACTCCCTACCTCTGGAAGCTTACCATATATGGGATTCACAGTGCGTCATTTTGATTACCCCCACGCCTCCACCCAGCCGCCGGTAGTTCATCCCGCCGTACAACCTGCGGAGACAGCATTCCAGGGTGACACACTGGATCACATCATCCATGGGAACACCAAGCCTTGGGAGCACACTTCGGAGCTGCCATAGGAAAGCCTAAACCAGCCCATGTAAGCACAACTACACCATCATTAATGTCTGCTGAAAGTGGGCTGTGAAGAAGAAGTTGTGTAGCACCCATCTCACACACTTCAAAAGTAAACAGCTGTATTTGCTCATGCCTTTCTCTCTCAGAACAGAAACTGCTGCTTGCTTTGACACCAAATTTCTGTTACTCAAATAAATACTTCCTTCTCGCTCTCTGGTAATGTGCAAGATAGAAAAAATCTTCGTAGCCTGTAGCTGACCTTCGGCTACATTTAGGTAATGCAGGACTAGGCTTAGTCCTCACAATTCAACTAATTTAGTTTATATTTCTAAACCCCTGCATTCAGCTCATCCAACCAAGATATAACACATCCCAAGCACCATCTGTTGACTGCAATGGTGTCTGCATTTTATAGCGATATCAGATCCCTACAGACTCCAGTTGCATATTTGTCTCTGTGCCACTGGAGTCTGCTGGCAGAAACAGGAGAAGCACGTTCACCCCAAGCAGCTTCTACCAGTGCACTTTGTTAAAGCCAAATTGCATCAGAATCATTTCTCAGTCAAGCTGCACAAATAAAAAATATCTTCATGGGGCAAGAAA
The DNA here is from genome assembly GCA_013397975.1 of Machaerirhynchus nigripectus. Lineage (NCBI taxonomy): Eukaryota > Metazoa > Chordata > Aves > Passeriformes > Dicruridae > Machaerirhynchus > Machaerirhynchus nigripectus. The sequence continues at coordinate 228,061 of VZRQ01007475.1, read as the reverse complement.
CAAAAGAAAGGGAAGACCACAGAAGCTGGTCAGCTATATTGAATTCAATGGAGAAAAAAACCACAAGCTAACAATACCTTGAATAATCTCCCAAACTGTATGAACACCTGCCAGGCAGTAACTCCTAACTCTGGACATCCCACTACTGTCACAGGGAGTAGCTGAAACCATTGCACTCAGGAACCTGATGTAGGTACAACTCTCTACTCAACTGGTTTCCTCAGCAGTTAAAAAAATCCTGTGGATCCATGGCTCACCAAACAAGGGGAAATTCCTCCACTGCTGCTCATGACAACTTTTCTTGTAAGTGAAGGGTTAAACTACTACTACCACTAGTAAGAATAAGGATATTTATTTCTTTCTATTCCCCACCCTTGCCAGATTACCACAGCAGCAAGAATAGCCACAGGAGCTTGATACTTTATCCTACTTACATTTGGGAATAAATACACAAGCAATTGTTTTTAAGTATAGTTATGACCAGAAAGGCTATTTTTCCTCTTTCTTTTCTATTCAGTATGTATTTTGACCAGCAATTTCATATTATTTGTCTCAGCTTGGACATTCTTCCAGTGGCTGAATTTTGTTGATTTTAAGGGGAATAACATCATATCCCTGAAGTGTTTCAGCTCCTCCAAAAGGATTCAGAAATCTTTGCCTCAGCTTGAAAGCAAGAAGTGAACAGGCCAAAATCTACATGGTGGCTGTGAGTTCCTTCTGCTAAGGACAAGCTCAGTTTTACTGGGAAGCAGGAGAGACTCAGCCCATAATGAACAGAAGTGGCATACTGGGATATTTTTCAAAATGCGATTCTTTCTTACACTTTCATGCAAGGCAACAAGCCACAAAGTGAGTGTGAGATGGTTCTACCCCACCTGAGTTCTTTGTTATGGTGTGTACCACATTCCTAATTTGCCTGGGACAGCTCCAGCTGGATTTCACTATTTGACTGACTCCCAAATTCAAGTTACCTCCATGTGTTAGCATCTGGATCAAACACCTCAATGGTCTTCAGGTACGTTGTGCCATCAAAGCCCCCCACTGCCATCAGCTGTCCATTCACTACAGCCAGGCCAACCTGCAAAACAGCCATCAGACAGTAGCTACTTAGCTGGGATGTCCTGAAAAAAAGGCTTATAATGAAAATATTAATAAAAGAATTTAATAACCATGTTTGGTGAAAGGCAGTCTGCAGGAGAGGGTTGGGGTTTTTTCTTTAGGGCATGGCACAAATAAAATACCCTAAAAATGAGACATGGAAAGTTAAATATGTATCTCAGAACAGAGAGTCTCTCAAAGAAAAAGCAGAAGCTTCCCCTTATTGCCAGCTACACGAAGTAGAACCATTTGAATTATGATAAATACATGAGAATCTAAACCTTTTTCATACAAAAACTTATGTTCTGGATTGAAATTCCTCCCCAAGTGTGACATGTATGCTCCAGAATATCTGCCAGCCCACAATACTTGGCTAAAGTAGTAGAACCACAGGTAAGCCCCTGGTCCCAAACCTCTCAGGCTGGGGCTTGGATAATCTGCAAGCACCTTGGCCTCCAGACTTTCTATTTAGCCTTTCTGCAGAAGCACAAAAACACTGGAACATCAAAAAGATGATCACTTCCAGTGGAAAACATGGAGTATAACAGAGAAAAGGGAAGGTACACAATGTAAAATGGTCCTTGTTTTGGCTTTGAGGAAGTCAGAAGACTCGGAAGAGCTGCACATACAGCTGCATGTGTTTAGCAGTTTCTACAGAAAGCAAATACAGAAACAGCTGATAAAAAGTCAATGTTTAATGAGAAACTAAAGTGGACAGTGTTGAACAGCATACTCTGTGCTTGGAGAACAGAAATAAATACATGCTCTCTGCCTCCAAAACCAGTAGATATAATCCAATATCCAATGATAAACATTCATATAATTTGCATCTGCCCAAACATGATGACACCTGAAAACACTAATAATCTGCTGTTCACAAGAAACCACCATGATCAGCAGCTGATGGGAACATGCTGTCACTCACAGGATTCATTGAGGAGAGGCAACAGCCTAAGTGTAAGCCCAGGAACCCTGTTCCCACACACACCTCAAGGCAATGAGAGTCTGCTGGAAATACGTATCTAAACACACGCTTACCCAGTTTCCCACCTTTTTCCTCTGAGCAAGTGGGTGCTTTCACCTCCTAATTCATCCAGAGAGATCCAGGTACTAATTTTGATAGCATTCTTTAATGGTATCTCACATCAAATACGGCCATGTCACCTAAAAGCTCCTCTGCTTCAGGCTTAGTTGACTGCATATAAGAGGCCACAAATATTTAAAAATAACCTCAGATGACTCATTTTCCCATCCTAAACAGCTGTCTATGGCATGGCTTGACTATCTCTTCATCCTCTAGTCTTGCTAGAGAGTTTTTGCAAACTTCTTCCCTCACAGAGAAGAGGTGAAGATGCAGAGGAAGCAGGAGAGCCTCATAAGAAGGCTGACACTTCACCCTGTGCTCTCCCCACAAGACTGACAAAGACACCCTGCCCTGTGCTTTCCCCACAAGCAGACTGACACTCCACCCTGTGCTCTCCCCACACGGTGACGTGTGGCACGGACAAGCCCACCAAGCCCCACTCACTCCGCTCCGCCGGGACGTCATGGCCACCACGGGAGACCACTGGTTGGTGCGTGGGTTGTACCTCTCAGCACTGCTGAGTTCTGTGGTGTCATCCCTGCCTCCCACAGCATAGATCATGTCCTGGTACACAGCACAGCCCAGGTGCTTCCTCCTCGTGCCCATGGGGGCAATAGTGTGCCAGCGGTTCTCCTGGGGGTTGTAGCGTTCCACTGCAGAGGAAAGGAAGGTCTTTGGTCAACAGGGTTGGTGGGCAGTGGGCACTTTTGGACCCAATTTCCACAGACCAAAAATGCCATGAACCTGTTTGTTCTCTCTTTTCTTCCAAAGAACTCTTGCTAGTCTCTCTCCAGTCTTCAGCCCTACACAATCACATTCAGATCTACACTTAAGAAGGAGCTGGCAATGCTACGAATTGACCTGCAGCAGTTTTATCTTTGGCACCTTCCTTCCTACAGCAGAAAATGGCTGCTTCAGGAATTAAAAAAAAAAAAGTGCTTGCAACTGCAATGCAAACATTCAAAGCCTTGTATTCAGGACCTACTGCCAAATGTAGCACTGAGAAAGTAAAAATATGACACAACCAGGTAATAGGGGCTCACAAACCTGGAGAGTCAATTATTGTACAGCAAAATAATATTTAAAGAAGAACTGATCACTAAGATATTCAACAGCCATCTGGGGACTTGAAGAGCTCCCAGAACCAGGACAAGTGTTGACTGGGATTAAGGGACAGCAAAAAGCATACCGGTATTGAGAGGAGATGTTCCATCAGAGCCTCCCACAGCATACAGGAAGCCTCCCAGCACAGCCACTGCCACTCCCAGGCGCCTGGTGCTCATGGAAGCCACTCGAGTCCATTTGTTTTCTTTTGGATCATACCTGGCAAAAGAATAAACACCAGAGCTTGTTGAAGTGCTGACATCTTCACAAAGGGGAAGGAAGACTGACTTTCTTCTCTCCAAACAAAAATCCCTGTAAGATTCGTACAATTCATATTGTCTCTCCAGCTTGTCTGCATCAGCTGCACCCTTTAAGAGACCCTCTTTTTCACTGTACCCCACTTTTTTTTTTTCTTTTTGTAATTAAAAAGTACCTTTCCACGATGTTGAGACAAGAGACACCATCCTGGCCACCCACAGCATAGAGGTAACCTCCAAGAACTGCTACCCCAACACTGGTCCTGCAGGTGCTGGTGGGAGCCACATCACTGCTCCACTGATTGGTCTTTGGATCATACCTAGAAAAATACACCAAACAGCACAAATTACCTGCCTAGGTATGCTTCAGACTCTCCCATGCTTGGGAGCTACTAAGCCTGTGAAACTTGCCTATCCTGAGCTTCAACTGCAACACAGCTCTTTGTAAGCTGGATAAAAGCCCTGAAGTGATATAATGCATCCAGTACATGTTATTCCAGGGATGTTCAAACTGCAGTTTGGGATGAATAAAGTTGAAGATCAAAGGTTCAGGTTCCTGAGAAAGACTGGCTGGCATGTGATAACTTGCAGCAAAGAGCAGCAGCCAGAGTTAACTCAGCTCTGTTCTCTGCAGTTCACACAGGAACTCAGCTAGCGCTGGGACCCACACTTCCAGATAAAATATGAAGGAACCAGATGGACTTGGGAATCCACAGCCCAAAAATACGTGCATAGCAAGGACGTGGGAGATATAAGGCTAGGGTCCTGATTTGTGAAGTTGGGAGCATTCAAGAAGGTAGGTGGGAAGAAGGGGAGGCTCAAGGTGGAAGGACATATTTGTACAGTTCATTGGATTTGTTACAGGGCCAGGATTTAGAGTACTAGGAGAGCTTCAGGCATGGGAATTGCCCTTATGCAGCTCTCAGAAACAGGAAGCTTGGTAAAACTTGTTTGACCTTAATCTTTCACAGGCCTAAAACTGACCTGTTTTCCTTCTTCTAAGTGCCAAAGTTCCTTAATTCTCCAGTTGCCACTTCACAATAAAATTCCAGGATCTTTCCCTCAACATCTTAAGAAATGCTCACTGTAACCTCACCTTCCTCAACAACACTAAAAACAAACCCGCAATTGCAAAGATGGTTAACCAGGATCACCACTCCTCCCAGCAATTACACCCAGCCCCATCTCCTAGAGATTCCTTCCTTATACCAGAGGCTTTGGCTTGTCCCATTGTGGTGGTTTGAACCTGAGTTGATGGACAGTTGTTTAGACCAATAATGCTTCTTGAAATCTACATATTTAAACCACGTGGAAGCCTGGGAAATTCTCTCTTCCTTCTGGCCCTTGGACAGGTAACTTGGGCTCTGGCCGCTCGGCTTGCAGGCCGGGCTGGGCCGGGCTGGGCCTGACTGCTCGGCCCCGGCAGCGGCTGGGGCCAGGCCCTCGGCTCCGTGAGGGCCGGGATGGCTCCCCCTGCCTTCTCCGAACGGCAGAGACCAGCTCCTGCCCGGCAGAGAGCATGTGACCACCAGAGAGGTAAGTTGTAGCTGCAAGCCAAGGCCCAGGTAAGATTAACCCCTTCTGAACTGCAAATTCCCCAGAAGAGATGAGACCTGCAAACATCCGTCCTCTCCTAGGTCAGAGGAAAGAGAAAGGCAAAGGCACGTGAATAGATACCATAATAGTGACACCAAAGTCAGTGAAGAGGAAAGAGCTGAAGTTCAGAGAGAGGAGATAGAGGAGATGCTTTAAACCTAGAAGCTGAAATTCTTTTGTGAAGCTATGGTCATGGACTATGATACATCAGAACCCCTTGTAATTTTGTGATAAGCATGGGGGGTGGAGCGTTCAGTTGTAGCCATGAGCAAAGATGCCGGTGCTGGAATCAGTAAATGCTGAAGTAGCTGTGATCCAATGAGAAGCCTTAACAGAGAGATAGTGATGGAAAAGAAGATCTCTGTTCCTGAGATGAAGATGATCCCAGAGGTAGATCACAAGAACCTTTGCTCTTGAACAGCTCATCCTTAAAATAGTACCCCATTAACTAAGACTGAACCCTCGAAAACAGCTGTGGGAAAAGCTGTAAGTCGAGGGAAAGGACTTTCACATGCCAGCAGAAAATCACCCTGGGCGGCTGTTGTGCCTGTGACAGTGGAAGCCACGAGAAGACTCCTTCTTGTGGAGAAGCCCCATAGCATGGGCAAAAGAGACTCCTCTCCCTAACTGAACTGATGAAAGACTATTATAGAGGTGGTAAACTGACTGAAAAAATCTCAAGTTCGTGCCTTTATGTTGTAACTGGGAGGAGGGAGGGGGATGGGGGGAAGAAAAGTGTTCTGAAGGTGTATTTTAACTCTTATTAATCCTTTTTCTTTTAGTTCTGTTGATAAACTTCTTTATATTCTTTAAGTTTGGAGCCTGCTTTGCATTCCTCCTAATTCTTATCTCACAAAAGGTAAGAAATGCGAACAAACCCACTACACTAAATTGGTGTTTCTGCCCGGTTTCGAACTCAACCCGCTACACCCATTAAGCTGGGGATAACATGACACAACGTGTTTTGCACCAGGGGTGTGCAAGGCAGGAGGAAATGAGAACACACTTGGCAAAATGAACTCATTCCTAAGAGGCTGCACGCAGGTTTAAACATTCAGAGATAAAATTCTGCACAGGGGCATTATGGAGACCTACCTTTCTACACTGTTAAGATAAGAGGAGCCGTCGTGGCCTCCCACAGCATAGAGCAGGTCATCCAGGACACTGACCCCAACACCACAGCGCCTCTTACTCATGGAAGCCACCATCCTCCACTCGTTGGTTTGGGGGTCGTAGCGCTCCACGCTGGAAATTGCGTCCCCGCTGCACCAGCCCCCCACTACAGCGAAACACAAAAAACAGGGTCACAAAAACACTCACCAAGCTCACAAACTGCGTATGCTCCTGGCACAAATCACCCCTTCAGGCTCTGCCAGCCTTAACCCATCTCTAAGTCACTCCTTCTGAGGTTTGTAATTACAAAACAGAAGGATATTTTCAAGAGCATTAATTGAAGTTTGGAAATACTGTGGCATTCACAGCACCAAAGAAATCACGCGAGTAAGGAAGCATAAGTTAACTCAAACTTTCAAATATTAATGCACAGGTCACATCAGAAATAGGCTGTGAAGATTGGCTTTATGGGAACACCACCACCAGAAAATCCGGCCCAGAGTCTCCCGGCTTAAGCCGGCGGAAAAAATACATAGAATCGGAATATCCTGAGTTGGAAGGATCAAAGTCCAACACAGCACAGCCCCAAGAATCCCACCATGTGCCTGAGAGTTTTGTCCAAATGCTTCTTGAGCTGTCAGGCTTGGTGCTGTGACCACTGCCCTGGGGAGTCAGTTGCAGTGCCAGACTGCTCTGATTGAAGAACCTGTACCTAATATCTAACTTAAGCCTCCCCTGACACAGCTTCAGGCCATTCCCTCAGGTTCTATTGCTGGTTACCAGATAGCTGAGATCAGTGTCAGCCCCTCCTGTTCCCCTCACGAGGAAGTTGTAAACTGTGACGAGCTCTCCTCTCAGTCTCCTCTTCAGGCAGAGCAGACCAAGTGACCTCAGCCACTCCTCATATGGTCCCTCTAGACCCTCCACCATCTCCTGCTGACATCACACACACCTGCAGAGACACACACCTGCAAAGAGCACCTCTCCACAGCGGATGGGTTTGCGCGGCCTTGTTCGTGGTCCCTGCATCAGCGGTCGCTCTTGGGGCAGCAGCAGGTAGTTTTTGGCTTCATCCACCAGATCTCTGTGCAAGACGGGAAAATATTAACCCCCAGAGCTCAGTCTGAGGAGAAGGGGTGAATCAGAACCGATGGGAAGAGCAGCCAGCACTAGTCATGCACCTCAGGTATTCACAAGTCATGTGAGAACAGCATGAACAGCTCCAGTTAAACGCACACTGTCACCTAAATATTCATCAGTTGTTTACAAGCCACTGACACAGTGACAGCAGCAAATCACTACCAGTACTTGGCCAGAGTTAATATTAGATATAGCTTGCTATAAAAAGACTGATAAAGAAACTGTGAGAAGAGATTTGTCAGGCTTACTGTGCAGAAAAGAAAAACCCAGTCTGCCTCAAGCTAAAACTTAACAGTCGGTGGTTTCGCCTCGCAACAGAACAGGAGTTGGAAAGCACACAAATACATAATACACACATGACCAATAGATGGAGACAGTACCCTTCTGATGAAAATTTTCTCCATCAGTTCTGGCCAGCTCACACTGTCCATCCATTCATGATTTGCCACCTGGACTAATTCTAATATTCCAAACCCTTGAATAAAACAAAAAAGAACAAAAAAGTCCTCCTTTCCTCTACGAATGTGGAATTCCCCCAGTATGAATGCTTATTCAGGAAGAGAACAAATTAGCCTATGTCCTGAACTTCTTTACAATGTGCACAAGATAAATCATGTCCTTTGTGGATGATACAGAACTCTGTAGAACTAGAAAGGTGAGACTTATACAGTAAGAGGAGGAAATGACAACTTCCCTGCGTTGTCCTTGTGGGAAAGAGCAGACTCTAATCCCAGAGTGCAATTCAGTTATCAAAGTGCAGACATTCTGCATAGAAAAACTACTTTGGATCCCCCTGAGATCATCATGAAAGCCATGCAAGAGCTAAGCTGCAATAAAAGGCCATGACTAGAAGGGGGGGAAAAAAAGGCAAAATGAAAATCAGTACACTGAAAGGTCTTTTACCAACAGTCAAACTGCACACTCAAAGTTTGCTATTTCACTGAAAACTTGAAAGAACAAAGCCACTTCTAGGGCACACCAGTGACTATTATGCAAATAGAAAACATTTTTTCTTGCCTTTCCTATCCTCCCAGTTGCCAAAGATGAAATTGTGAGGCATCACCCATTTACCAGTGACATACGAGCACAATTTCAGAGGACAACATAATCCAGTTCTGTAAAAGGCTGGGGAGATTTACCTGCATTCCTCATCACTCTTAATGAGTGGATCAGAACCCACTGTACCCACAAGAAACTTGGGACTCAGCAGGGGCAGACGGACGTGCTGCAGGACCTAAAACACAAACCAGAACACCTATGGTAAACCACAGATACCCACATAGATGCAAGAAACCAAATGGAAAACAGCAGAATTTTAGTTAAATTGAGCTTGTCTCACAGCACATTTGCCTTTTCAATATTCCAGTTTAGATATCCAGCAGAAAATCAGTCTTTGAAAAGGGACAATCCACTGGATCTATTAACAGCTGAAAACAAGGTCACAAGTGGAAACCTTTAGAAAATGACAGATGTCAACACATCTGCCTGAACATTAATTAAGTTAGTGGTTTTATCAACCATTCAGCTCTCTTAAACCTGAGTGGTACTGCAGAGTAAATGAACAATAAGAAACAACACATCTTTCACAAGGGTTTAGAATTTGAAAGCCTAAGCACGTATAGAAAGATGCAAACTGTTATAAAAGCATAAAAGCTGCCTTGAGAAGAGCAGGTTTTTCCAGTTTGGTTTGTTTACTTAAAACTATTTTCAAAAGCTTTCCAGTAAACAAAGTTGCATTTAATGTCTCTTTCCAAAGCAGAAACACCAAGGCAGGCAGACACTCACCTCTTTTGATCAGCCAGCCCGAGACTTCAGAGGCTTTGGGGCTGACAGCTTTGTCAGAATGGGTTCTGTTCTGTGAAATGCCTTGGATGGAGCATCACATTTCCAACAAAACCATTCTGACAAGCTCCACTGTAAGATCATGAGGGCTGAGGCACAAATCAAGCAGCAGAGCTTAAAGAAGCACCGCAAAGCAAGACAAGTTTTTTTTTCTCCACTGCAGTTTTGATACGACTCTCAAAGCAGTGCAGGCAGGTTTGTCTGGACAGACTGCTGGAGTGAGCTCATTTGGCAAGTTCTACCTGAGAAAAATCCAACAAAGCCCCTAATGAAGGCTCTGCCCAGTGCAGCTTTCAGCCTAGATGAAGGAACAGTGCAAGCCACCTAGTACAGGTGGGAGTCAGAGAGAATTTCAGTGGCTTTACACCATCCAGAAGTGCTGTGGCACCGCCCTACCATCCCTCATTCCTCTCCCCCTGGATAAAGTAGCCTGGAATGTCACTGTGCCCAAGATTACCTGTGGCAGCTGGGGTCTTCTCTCCTGAATGCTGTATTTCACCCAGGCCATCACAGCGTTGAACACCTGCTCTTCGCTGCGCACATTTAACTCATCACTGGATATGATGTCTATGAGCTGGTTGGCAGGAAGCAGCATGAACTCCTCACTCTCCATCACCTGGGAAAGGCAGAGGAAAAAGGAAGAGAGTAAGGACAAAATATCAGAGCCATTCACCACTCCAGCACTTCATGGACTGACCCAGTAAAAAGCCAAATCCCCATCAGTTCCAACCCAACACATGTGAAGGGTTTGCTGCACAGGGCAGAACGCAGCCCCCAGCAACACAACAAGACATTTCTAGATGGGCATGCAAGTGACAGGGAATTTTACACCCTTTAACACCTTTAAAGGGTTACACCACAGAAGACACTGATAAGGTTTCAAAATTCTGGAAAAACAAAGCCTTTCTTTAAAATCAGTCTCCTCATTTGCTGTGTTTAATATATAAAGCAGAAATAAAACCACGATAAACACCTGACTAAAAAGCGGCACTGGAGTACAGAGATTCACAAGGAAATCAAAAGGGCACAAAAATAAAAGTCTCAAACAAGTTACCAGAGGCACTGCAGAGAACACAGAAAGCCTGATTTGTGGCAGAACAGAAAATATTTCAGGACACTCATCTGATCCTGCCTCTTGCATTTGCTCTAAATATACACATGGAGTATGCAATAGTCGAGATGCACTAAAGAGGGAATCAGAGCCTCCAGAGCCCCTAAGGACTGATCTCTTGTGAAAGTCAAGCCACTGACAAAAACATTAATTCCTTCAGCATCCAAGATAGCAACCAAGTTTCTCAGGAGGCTTTGGCTGCTGCTGGAGGACTGCTCACACAGCCCGAGTCAGACTGCCCTGAGAGCTCACACACCACCACAGCTCCTGCACAGATACCAAGTAAGATGGGAAAGGTGCAAGAATCAAAATTAAAATTGTAGAAATGGCCTGATTGATAACTGTCAGCTCGCCTTTCCTACAAGCATCCCCAGTCTGTAGCCTGCAATTTCCAAAAGGTTCAGGGACAGAAAATAACTGAATGTTGGCTTGTCCTTATCATCTGCGACCACATTAGAATTCCATGACTTGTTTCATGATTTGCTGCATAAATTAAAGACAAACACTCTTTGACATGATCATCTCAACAGCAGTCAGCTGTGCAGTCCTTTAAATTACTGAAGAAGTTATTTAAGAGAACTGAACAAATATGTAGGGTTTGCAAAGTTACTGACAAGCAGAAAATATTGTTAAAAAAGAACAGAGCAGACAATGAGATCAGTTATCAGACTTGGTTCTTGGGTCCCCTGAGCTTTCGGGGACAGTAAAGGCCACAACAATGTTGGCCCACACACTCCTTCAGTCTTCAAGTAGGAACTGGGTTGGTCATTAAAGATCTTCCTCAGCTTTTTTCTAGTGTCTCCCTCCCTCCTACAAAGACAAGCTTATGAGTAAAATTTACTCTGACAGTTTGTAAATGCAGCTTCAGAGTCTGCAAACAATTGTGGAAATTCCTGAGTTAAAGATGCTCATTCAGTCTCTCCCTTTGAGCCTCAGGACACCCATGCATTGATGGCCTCACAAAATTCAAAGCACTCAAAGCACTTCTTTAAAGCAAATTATTACTACTATGCAACTTGTTAGCTTACATAGTAAAACAAATCATTATTTAAAATGCTTTGGCTTATTTTGGCTTAATTATCAGGACACTCCTAATTACCTGACTAATATTAATGATCTATTCGACTGACTTGCTTAGTGGACAAGAATTGGCTGGATTTCATTTCTTCTGCAGCATTCCTGTACATCAGTGCCTTTACAAACAGAGAGAATTAATGTCAGACTATGCAATATGGAGTGCAATTTTTGTCTGTTGATAAAAGCACAAGTTGTCCACCCATAAATATAATTTTTCCCTTCATACAAATGTCAAGAGACATAAAAAAATATATATAAAGGCCACTCTTGTACAGTGGAGTTGTTAACAGAACCATTTCACATTACATGCACAAGATCCACTATGGGTTTTAGGCAACAAATTAAATTGGGAGGAATGGAAAAAAATGAAAAAACATTTTACCAAGAAGTTAATGATGCAACGCAGCAATACACATAAAAATCCTTAGAAGTAGAGGTTAGCACAGCAGAAGACATGAAGCAATTCAAACTGCATTCAAAGTAACTGCATGGGTTGGCCTGGTGCGTACTGCTTAATATTTCATGTTGCCATCCAGGAAATTGCCAGCTCACATTCCTTTCTGCCAACTTGGAGGAACAATGACCATGCAGCCTCAGCACAGGAAGGCAAATTTTTTATCAGTTTTCAACCTCCACAGTGGAGGATGGTTAAACAGACAAGTCCCTGGCTTCCCCCAGGGATTACCAATCCACTCTCCAGATGGAAAATACTGCCAGAATGGAATACAATCCCAACCAGCAGCACCACTGACGTCTGCACAGAAACAGTGGAAGCAAAAGAAGTTATTATTAAGGATGAAGAACCGCAAAACTCCTGGGGCACTGAAATGGACACCAAAACCTGCCCAGGCCAAAGAAATAGTTCTCTAATCTGTTTTCCAGAGGCTGTGGTTAAGTTAAGTCAATTATAATTTGCTTCATCTTTGAGGAGGAGTGTTCTCTTTTGCCTTCGTGTGCTTCAACAAGGATAAGATAGACAGAAAGTTGTCTTTAAGGGACTGCAAAAGAAAAGAAGCCCATAGCAAGCAGCTCTTAACAGTCAGCTGCATGTATTAATGCTAAAACATTTTAAAACAAAACTGTCAAGGTGTTAAAATGTTATTTAGAGGCTTGTAAGCACATCCTACTCATGTAATAACAAGATCTAATAACTAGTAAAACAACCAAGCACTGAAAATAAACAACTAACTGGATAGCATCTTGCTCCCCAAAAAAAACCCAGAAGTGCAGAGCAAGCACAGAGCACATGAAGTGGCCAGCTAAAATGTAGGGGTTTGGGAAACCACCAAGTTCTACAAAAAACAAACTCATCTTAAACAGCAAATTCTATTTGGTTAGAAAAAATGTATTTAATTGCAGCTTTTGGAGTAAACTGATGTTGTGTCCACAGTTAGATACCAAGAGTTGTCTTCACTGTGTCCAACAGTCATGTTCTGTTGTGTTGCTTCTGCTCAGAATTTTCTTAAGTACTACCTGACTGAAAAGAATACAATTCTAATCTGCTTCTTGCATGTCAGAAGAAAAAAAAAAAAAAAAAAGAGACAAGCTGCCATCACTCACAGCACTTCCATATTGCTGCTTCTTTGGGAAACTAAATTAGCACCAGGAGTTCCTGGAGTTCCTCCCTTTGGAAAGGATCTCCCTGTGAAGCTGGTGGGAAGAGGAGATTTCTCTCTGCAGTAGGTTACCTGTTCCAAGGGAGAGCAGAGTGTAGTTTCTGCAAGAGGCAAGAGAAGAATCTCTCTAGCAGGGGACCAGACCTTCACGCTGAGCATGCTCCTACACAGCTCCCACACAGCAGCTGCTTCCAAAATACACACAAATTCCTGCCCTTCCAAGCAGGGCTCAGGAAAGACACTACTTAAAAGGCTTGAGCTCCTTCTTGCAAAAGTTCAGGAAAGACCCACTCTTTTCTGACTATTGCTCACACAATCCTTAATTATTATGCTGATCCTTCTCTGAACCAGCTGTTGGCACGTTTTTCCCCCCAAAATCATCTAGGCAGAATTAACAAAGGATGAGAAACTTGATTTATAAAGGTCAGCTACAATATTACACATCTGAACTACTTTCAGACAACTTCTGCTGAATAATAGATGCAAAACACTAGTTCTGCTACAACGAGGGATTGGAAGCCTCCCCTGAGGCAGCCTCATGCTCCCCCAAACACCTGCTTTTCCAATCCCAGAGCTCAGCATTAAATTTTTTGGGTTCTATTGATGTGCTGTCCTTACTTTTAACACCTGCTTCCCCTCCAACCACGTGGAGTCCAGAATATTTCTGAAAGAGGAGTGGCATGTCATACCATTGTGCAGGCACAACAGATTCAATGCCAAATCCAACTGCACCGACTTTGCCTCCCACATAGCACTCACCACACATCTTTCAGGGAAGAAATGCTGTGGATCATATACAAACCACTGGTACAACACAGTCCTGCAAGTACCTCCTTCCTCTTTCTTCCCCACTTAACATCTGGCACCCATCAGTTATCAGAACACAGAGCAGGTGTAAAGGCAGGATTTGGAAAGAAGGACAAGGTGAGAGTTGCTCAAAGCTCTCACAGGCCACGTTGACATATTTTACATCCCAGTTTCAGCACACCTGCTCCTTACCTCCTGGAAATTGTGCTGTGTGAACTTGTCTGCAATCCTCAGCAGTTCACGGCAAGAGTGAGTGTCAGCGAAAGCCCGGATGCCCAGGCAATTGGAAGGGTCCAACTGTCTCTTGAGGAACTCGCAGCAGGCCTCCTGGATCTCAGCCAACTGGAGAAGGCAAGCAGCTGGCAACAAGGTCTGGACATTTCCCTCTTCCACAGTGATCTGTGAGGTGTAGGCGAAGTCGATGAGCAGCTCCATAGCCCGTTCGTCGATGTCTCTGATCACGACCTCCGTCTGCCGTGACTCCGCCAGCTCTCCGGTGAACATGGCTCGGAAGTAGGGGCTGCAGGCTGACAGGATCACCCTGTGGGCGTAGATCTTCTTGGCCCCCACTACCAGCACCACATCGCAGAGCTCCCGGTGCTTCCGCAGCAGGTTGATGACCTCCAGGGTCTGCCGCGGGTGCTTGTCAGAGATGTAGGGCATGCGCGCGGGCTGCGGCACCCCTTCAGGCAGCTTGTTGGGATCTCCGAGGGTGCAGCGGCTGGTCACATCCATTCCGGTCTCTCCTGGGCGAGTGCTGGTACACCTGCAGTGCAGGAGATAATAATACAGAACCATGGTCAGGGATCCCACCGCCAGCTGCACTCCAAAGCTCCGCACCGAGCACAAGTGCAAGCAGTGCCTGTAAGTCCATGCCAGGACGTGAAAGCAAGCACGTGACCAAATGAAAGAGGAATCCATCTCCAACCAAAGCTTGCTTAGAAGTAAACAAATGCCAACTTGCAGCAGGCTTCTATTTATTGCTATTTTTATATGTTTTCTATGACACATGGCTGTAATATCCAGCTACACATACATATTTATGAGCTGAACCTCACTGTAGCCTTGTGTGGTAAAGGCACATTATCCCCATTTCACAGAGTGACTCAAAGCACAGATTAGCTGACTTGCCCGCTGCCAAGCGCTGGAGTTTTATTTGACAGAGCTGGAGATGGATTTCCACTGCCAAGAATTCCAGCTCCATGATTTAACCAAACGTCTCTGTTCTTCTACCTGCTTTTTCAATGGGGTCACTTATCACTGTAATGTCTGAACACACTAAACTGTCACACAGGCTTCAGGAGCTCAAGATGGCCTGCAGACTACCATGAGCATCTTTCAGGTTCATAGAATACCCATTTAATTATCACCTCTTCAGTTATTTTTGAGTTATGAAGCTCCTGACTCAATCCATCCTTCCTGACATGTGTCCAAAGAAGGTTAATCTTCCCCAAGAAAGGCATACTAAGGACTGAAGAAGGCAAGTGAAACCAAATCAAACCAAACAGGAAAAAGTTAGAAAAATCCAAGTGTGCACCACTACCAACCTACCAAAAGAGGAAGAACATAAAGTCAGGATGGTAACTGCAGAGGTGAAGAATCTCTTAAGAATACATAAACTAAGTTACTGGCACAGAGAGGAAACAGTATCTTCCCAGTTCCACATGCAATAAAGAAAAATCAGGAAACTGCTGCCTCTTCTCATATGAAAGGAAAACCATCACTTAGAGCAGTTAAAGCATACTGAGCAAAATATCAGAATATTGATGATTTATGGCCATTGGAGATATACTGAAAGACCCAAAACATGCTGTCCACCACCAGTTTTTCCCTGATGCACTGGAATTTGTTAGCTGTCACTACCTCACTGTTCATTTTAAAGAGTTAAAAAGAAATCAAGCTTGGCTTTGCCATGGTTCAAGGTAATTTGCAGCAGGCTTGAAGGAAGGAATTAGAAAAAAAATAACTCACATCTTTTCCCCTCATTATTATGTCAAATGCACTTGCTAAGTACTGAGAAACCAGTCTCTTTGCAGCAGTTCAAATTATTCACTTGCATCTTAGCCTGCTTTCCCATTCCCTCCACACCCTCTGCTTGATCATCATATTCAGACGTTTTAGACCATTACCTCTTCCTCCTATCTTAGTTACACATATCCAGTTGGGGCTCCACTCTGGGTTTTGCTGCTTGCTCCTCCTCAGCCTCTGCACCTTAAACGTCTTGGGTTTTTATCCCTACTCCATCTTTTTTACATCCATCACCATTCTGCTTTCCTGACACATCTGATAAATCCTTCTGCTGTTACACTGCCTCTCAGTCTCCTCCACCCACCCCTGTCCCTCACAACCCAAATTCACCTTTGGGGGGTTTGACAATCATTCTCAAAGCTCTGCCAAGTTCCTCACAAACAATGCATAAACTAAGCTCCCCTTGCAGCAATACACACAAGCAATACAATTAATGGTACCCCTACAAAAACCTCAAGAAACCTTGGCCGAAGATTAATTTACCTAATTGGCGTATTTTCATAGTCCTTAGCAGCCAAGGCCAGAAGGTAAGTAATTTAATCCCTCTACCAAAAGATGGAGAAAAGTGGTGACAAACATTCCCCTGCAGAGTTTGGCTCTTGATAAGCAAGCTAAGTTGATTTTATTGTGCATTAAGTGTTTTGAACTATGTCAAACCAACCCTTGGAAGGAAAAAAAGAACACAATAAGAGCTCTTTTAAGACACATGCTACTACAGTTCTGGACAGTTTGTCTTTACCAGGCTGTCAGTCAAAGCATAGAAGAAGCATTCTTCAAATAAAAACCCATTTCACGTATCTACAGATCAGAAGAGATGATGCACATGCAGGACAGGACATCCTTTTGGAAAGCACACAACCCCTCTGTCACACCTGTAGGTTTTCCTCAAAGACATCTCCTACTAAAAGCAGCCCTAAAGCAGACCGCAGAGTGGCAAGGATTCTAAGTACAGACAGATTAGATTAAGGCTATGCTGCCAGAAGGAATACACAATATTCCTGCCAAGCCCACCACCCAAGACTCCCTGCCAACACAGGCCAATGGGATGCCATTTTATGCCATGGGATTACTTGGCCAGATTTAGGCAGTAGCCCTGGTCTTCCCTAGCCAGGGCAGAACAGAACTTTTCTGCCCAAATGAGGCACTGCTGAACACATCTTTAATTCACTGAAAAAGAGTCTGGTTCGCAAGAACTGGAGTCATTCCTGCATTGTTCCCATCAGCATTTATCTGAGAACCTGCATTGTACCCAGCCTCCTTCCTCCTGAAGAGAAAGTGCTGGTTAATGATTAAAGAATACTGAATGGATGGAAAAAAGAATAACAACCAAATGAGCGTTCCTGATTCATACAAAACTTATCTCTGCATGATGCAGAAGCCAGTGATCAATTGGCTTAGAAATTTCCACCCAGATGCTTGATGTGAAGGTTGGCGGGTTGCTGCTACATACAGGCACAGAAGTGTGAATTTAAAGGATGTCTGATGGCTCGTGTCTCCATGAGGATCATAATTCCACTGCATTATGTGTGCATTATGAATACATATGCACAGAGAATGAAATTATGAGTCAGTAGCTTAGAGGTGTGAAAGACAGAAGGCAGCACTTGATTTTCACATGGCAGGGGAGCTGCCTCCCCCCCCACAGAACTCAGAGCTTCTCCTGAATACCCGGGGTGATAAAGGAGGGCTGAGGATCCAGAGGAAATGTGTGTGCGTGGATAAAACATTCACACCCAGCTATGCAGATATTCCGGGATTAGCTTCCATCAAAATGCAGGGCTGGGGAAATCAGCAAATACAACGGGATTAAGAAAGGGCTGACAAAGGATCAGTGTTTGTAGCACACTGCTGAGAAGTACAAATGGGAACACAGGCAGTCTGCAACACTAAGCTGGCTTAATAAACAGGCTGTTCCATTTTATTCCGCTATGCCAGCGCCCAAAACTTCATACATTAACAGGGCCATCTATGAGACATCCATCCTTACAGCAGCTCCTTCCAAAGTTCAAAAAAATACCTATTAACGCACACCTAAGGAAAATTCTCTCCCATAGGGCTGTCATAGAGCACCTTAACTTTCAAATCTGAATTTTTTTAAGATAACGTGTGTTTTAGCATGGGTTTACAAACAGGCTTTAACACAGTTCAGCAGAAAACAACAGGCTGACCTAAGGCTTCTGAAACACAAGTCTCAGGCTAAAAACATCAACTGAAATCCTAAAACCATATATTGCTGGAGTGGATTTCATTAGCAAGAGATTTTAGTAGCAAATAAAAATAACAAACTAAATTGGTAGTGATTTCTGTCAATGCCTTGATTTGAAACTAAGAAGTATTTCCTATACTCATTATAGACCTGCAAGAACAAGGCCCATTGATTTGGCAACAGAAGTCACCACCACAACATGCCAACCAAGCAAATGGAAATGCTTTATTGTGGCAATCAGTACTCTAGGAATTAAATTACTAAAAGTCTGATTATCAGGAAAAATACCACTGATTCATTTTCTTGCCTAGCAAGCAACGTTTTAGTAAGCTTTCCCAACATGGTTGAGTTATGCAAACAAGCAGATAAACCTGACTGAAATACTATTTTACGTTACACAAAAGGAAAACAGCAAGGATCTGGTGTATTTGCCCCTGCTTACATTGTTTAGTTTGATTTTCACTGACCAAGCACAGAAAACTCAGTTTCACCCATGATGATGCCCATACTCTGAAAGAGGAGGTCATTACCGGAGTCTTCCAAAACCTTCCTGAGTGTTTTGTAGTTTGTTTTGGGCAAGAGGTAAGTCCAAGTAGTTGGATAAGCTCCTGAGCTCAAAATCAGGATCTGAAGCCTCCTTCCTCCAGTGGGGTTTGGCTGCTCAAGCCTGCTCTGATACAGCACTGCTGTTACCTGCGAAAAGGCTGCCAGTAAAAGCTGGGTCAAAAAGAGCTGGGAGAGCTTCCCCAGTTTGTTTGGGAGCTGCTCGAAGCCCTCATGCCTGAGCTAAGTTAAAGACATGTCTGCACCTGACTGTGCACCTACTGATTCTGAGCTGCTGACTTCCCTGCTTCCTTCCTCACCCCTACAGACATGCCCAAGAAGCACAGGACTCCTGACTGGTCCTGGCCATCAGATCTTCTCTGCCCTCCTTGTCTGGGTGCTGTGGGACCATGTCCTTCACTGAGAGGTCCCTGCTGCCTTGTTTTTCCCTTCAGCAAAGCCACATTCTCTTGCTTCTCCCTGACAGTGAGCAAGAACAGCCTGCCCCAACTACCCCTTCATTCCTAATGAAGGGTAAATCCTGTTTGCAGCAGGATACAGCAATACGTATTCCCTACTTTAATCTTGACAGGAATAGCTGGAATTCCTTGTCTGTTCAAGCTGTTCCTCCTCCCCTCTGAATGCTGTACACATTTGATACCATCTCACCACGTTTATTAACCCACTACTGGTCAAGCCCCACTCCCCTCTTCGTGCAGGACCTACCACAACCCTCACATGGGATGTTAAATTGGGTTCAGAGCCCTGTGTAAAAGGATAAAAGAAAGAGTTCTGCCATCTGCTTAGCTGGAGTTCATAGGAAGATCTGTGCCCAAAATCTAATCAGGAACCTTTTATTATTTTCTGCTAAGACAGGCAATAGGAGAACAAACAAAAATTTTAACAACCCACACTGAGGGTCTTAAAACAGGCAAGTGTATTCAAGAACTGAAGTCCACAGCTCACAGCAGAGATGTGCTTGTCAGGCTAGGCTGCAGCAATAATAAAAAGCCTCTACTTCCTCAGCTCTGTGCTGCTGCCCACCACTAAAACTAAAACTATCTGAGTGGCAGACAGAATTTCCACAATAGCAAGTCCAAGGCCACAACCCACAGACACACGAACTCCAGCATGTGAATTCTCTGCCTCAGTGTGACACACAGAAAACAGCAGGCATGGAAATGAGTTTAGAACCTATATATCCCCACTAGGAACACAAAGAGTAGGGAGGAAACAAGAACACAAGCCAAGCTAGTCACCAATTTTATGTCATTCTGCAAAAACATCTTGATAAATGAAGCACAATATCAAAACCTGGAAAGTTGTGGGTTTATGTTGGTTAAGATTTAAACAACCTCCACTGAAGAAGACCATGGTGAAAGAGAGCTCATCTGCTATTTAATCCATCTTGGAGGAAAAGGAATTCGCTGTAAAAGTCACATCCAGCTCCTCATTGACGAAACAACATTTTTTATCTTGGCAAAAATGCAGCCAAAAAAACCCAGGCTCAGTGATGCCCCTATCATGTCCCAGGTTTACTCACTACTGAACTGCAGCAGTGGCACCGGCCTTTTTTGCTGTGCTTGAGACGTTCATTTAATTAAAACAACATCGTTCATTTAATTAAAACAACACTGTGCCATTCTTCAAGGGTTTAAGTGACTATTCTCGCCTCCTTACACAGAACCCAGGCTAATGGTTTCTGAAGCCAGAAATGCTCTATATATTTATCTATGGTTAAAAGTCTTGCCTTCTCTTACATGAGTGTTTACAGAATTACCCACAATAAAGTTTTCCTTCTGTCAACATCCCAAAGAGCACAAACAGACCAAGTAAGCTGCAGGAGCTCTATTCAATTCATTTAGAGGTGAAGAACTTAATGCAATTTTGCTTCCACACAACCTGTACAATGTACAGAAATATATCTGCTGTTAAATTTTGCTGTGGGTTTGCCATCAAACAGGGAAAATTAACAAGAACTAGAGGAAACCCTGTTTGCAAACCTGTCATCGTGCTGAATTACTGTGACAACTTTTTCCTCTAAATGAGAGAGAATGTTTTTGACACAACCACAGCAAGAACTCCCCTGAATTATACTTCAGCTGCATCTCCAGCTCATTAGAACTGAGGCAGCTGGCATCCATAATTAGAGAAGGAAACCTCATTTTCACCCAGGACCTCACCAAATTCCTTTCTTTAAGGGAAAAATAATGCCCCTTGGAAATCAAGTTTAAATTTATTCCCAGGCAGTCTATTTTACACAATTTGAATACCTAAGTAATTAAATACTGAATTTTAAACATGACAGTAAATGGGAGAAGTGGAAAAGGGGACAGAGTTACAGTAACTTATCTTCCATATGCTTCCTGAAAGACATCTGGTCTTGTAAATATTGAAAACTAAATACATTTAAGAAAGGACTATAGAGGAATGATTTATTTCCCAATTCCCCATAGCAGGCTTTTCAAAAAAATCCAAAAGCACACAACATTTTACAGTCCAGGCACGTACAAATCCAACTCATATGATTTATCCTAATTGGGGAAGAGAAGAACAATTGGTTTTGTGTCTTACCTGCGCATTGGCTTTCCGTCCATGCACTGTGAAGAGAAACCTTCACCGTACACTTCCAGACCTGATCCAACAGGAAAAAAAAAAATGGTGATTTCTGAAGCACAAGAACCTTCTTTCCCCTCTTCAGTCTCCCTCTAAGAGAACAGAGCTGCCCACAACCATGTACTAATATGCCTTTAAGCTCTTACCCAGTTATAAATTCACAGCCCAGATTAACAACACCTGGATTGCAGAAAATAAAGCAGAAGAAAACATCATCAACATTAAAAATATTTTCACTACAGCTGCACAAAGATTCCTTATCAAACAGAACACACACACTATAAAGTCAGCAAACTGCCTGCCTCCCTGAATCCTTAAAACTATTCTACCGAAGGAAAAAATATCTGAAGTAATAGGGTGCTCACTCTTGCTCCTTGCTTGGAGCCAGGAGGTATCTCTCCCTCCCACATTTAGCAGAGATTTAAGGCAGGCTGACACCTAATAAACAGCCCAGCACTGCTCACCAGCTACACTGCAGAGCCAGAATTTAATAGAAGATAAAACTTGTGTCTGGAAATTGAAGATAACTGTGCCCCAGAGGTAAGAGGGATATTAATAATGCTACTACATCTGCACAGATGAATGATGCTGCCTGATGCTCGCTACACTTCCACTCCAAATATTCATTTTCATAGAGTAATAACAGTTGCAAACTGCACAGGCCTTTCATATTCAACCACTAACTTCTAATGCTAATGTAAATTAACCCTTTTTACAAGGGCATTGCTTGCCTAAATTTCATTTTCAATAGCTATTCACTTAGGATTACATTTAATTCAATTACTATTCAAAGCAATAAGCCTACTTTTTGTAAAAAAAAAAAAAATCTATTAAAAGAACAGAAAGGTGTTCTGCTTCCACACTGATAGTCACAGGCTTCTACCCCTCCAGAAACAAAGTGAGAAACACGAAACCACTGAACTATGGGAAAAGCAATCACAGAATGAGAATGAATTAAACCTTAAAATAAACACACAGAGCATTTAAAAGAGAAAAAAAAATAAATTTAGGAAGAATAAGATCATTTTTGGAAGACTGAGACTGTCAGATTAGAGCCCTGCATCCAACAAGAAGCAAAGTATTTTTGGCACAATTTAAATTAAACTACAGAACGATTATAGCTCTATTTGGCTACGTGAAGAAGAACCTTATTTTACATGCAACACTCTCTAGGAGCATTAACCCAGACACACAATTCGCCAGTTAATGAAGAATAATCTCAGACTTGCTGTCTGCCACACTTGCAAATTACTCAGGTTCACAGCTCCCTGCAAATAAAGAAAGGCAATTCTTCCCGGTTAGGGCACCGCATACCAATTCCAGTGCGAGCTCCAGCTGCCCAGAATCCTCCCGGCTCCCGGGAAACCGCGCATCCCCGCATCCCGCCGCGGGGACCGCCGGCTGTCCCGCTGCAAGCGGCAGGGCCACGGCCGCCCGTGTGCCAGCAACAGGGAGCAGCCCCTCGGAGCACTTTGCACATGCAAAGGAACGTGTACAAGGCTATTCTTAGGCCCCTGATTGCATCAGATTTAATCCCCTTAAACCCACATTAAAAGCCAGGGAGGGGGGGAACACACACACATTCACACACACAAAATAAAGACATTTAAGCCGCGGTGCTCCGCGCTGTCCGCGGGGCAGCAACAGGCTGAGGCACGGTTCTCCCGACAAAGCATGGCCCTGGAGCCCGCGGCACAACTCGACTCTCCCGGCAGCAGCTCCTGCGGGATGGGCACCG
>VZRQ01007475.1:130334-204899 GCA_013397975.1 Machaerirhynchus nigripectus | reverse complement strand
GAGCCGCGCCTCCGCCGCAGCACGGCCCGGCCCCGCCGCGCCTCCGGAGCGCCGCTGCCCCGCACCGCGGGACGCGGATGCTCGGCCCCGCCGAGGTCCCACCCGGTGACCAGTGGTGTGGCCGTGTCCTGGAGCCCGTGTTCTAGCGAGGGGGCAGAGCTGCGGCATGCACGGGGCCCCGTGGGTCCTGTCATAGAATCATAGAAGCGTCAAGGTTGGAAGAGGTTTTTAAGATGATACCAAGTCAAATCGCCCACCCAGCACTGCCACTGGAACCACTAAACCACATCACCCAGCGCCAGATCCAGACGCCTCTTTAACACCTCCGGGGATGGTGACTCCAGCACCTCCCTGGGCAACCCTGGCATTCCAATGCTTGGCCACTCTTGACGGTGGATTTTTTTCCTAATATCTAATCTGAATCTCCGCTGTCTCAGCTGGGCCATTTCCTCTCGTCCTCCCACTGCAGGCCCGGCAGAAGAGACCGGCCCCACCTGGCTACAGCTTCCGGTCAGGTGGTGGCAGATAGCGATGAGAGCCGCCGGGGCCTCCTCTTCTCCAGGCTCAGCAACCCCAGCTCCCTCAGCTGTTCCTCACGTGTTTTTTTTGACCCTTCACAAGCCTTGTTGCCCTTCGCTGGACACACTCCAGAACCTCAATGTCCTTTTTTAAGTGAGGGGCCCAGAACTGAATGCAGCACTTAAGGTGCAGCCTCACCAATGCTGAGTACAAAGGGATGATCACTTCCCTGGTCCTCCATCCCTCCGTAATTCCAGATTAATGGCACTTCTCATTCTCAAGGGGCAATGCATTTCTCAGTGTGCCTGAACTTGGCACATGGTGAGATTCTTGGGCTGTCCTGTGCATGAGACCTCATTAATGTGTATAAATATCTAAAGGGGAGATGCCAAGAGGAGGGAGCCAGGCTCTTCTCAGTGGTGCCAGCTACTGGGATGAGATACATGAGAAGTTCCACCTGAATACAAGGAAGAACTTTACTGTGCAGTGATCAAGCACTGCAACAGATTGCCCAGAGAGGTTGTGGAGTCTCCCTCACGGGAGATAACCCAGACCTACCTGGATACAATGCAATGCCATGTTCTGGGATGGCCCTGCTTGAGCAGGGAGGTGGGAGCAGATGATCTGCTGTGCTCCCTTCCAACCTGACCCACTGTGATTCTGTGCAGGGCCAGAAGTTGGATTTAGATGATCCTTGTGGATCCATTCCAACTCAGGATATTCTATGATTCTATGAACTTCTGGCTTTCCTTTTAACATGGGTGACCATTTTGCTCATGTGTCCCTTTAAGGTGGCAGTGCCCAGTGCCTGCCCATGGCCCACTGGGTTCCTTAGTCCTTAGAACCTACAAGCCTAGTGTGATTGCAACATTGCACCTAGAAGAGGAGCAGGTGTTTGAAGTGGCTGGATAACAATGCCAACTGTAGTATTTTCATCAAGACAGCAGTGAATTCCCTCCAGGATGACAACCAGTCACAAGGTGCCTCAGCCCACCAAAGGCTCCTGTGGTAGGGGCTCCTCCACTGTCTGCCCTCTTCCTCTTGCCTGTCCCCTTTGCCACCCTCCCAAAGGTGTTCCCAGGGCCCACAGGCATCCCAAATATGACAGTCAGAGCATGCCCGTGCATCAGACATGTCTGTGAAATTCAGCAAAATTCCTGCTGGGAGCAGCTGACTTTTGAAATCTTCTTGCAAGTTTCCTATCAATGAAATTTATTGTTCCCGTGGCACTTGTCCTTTTGGTACCAAGAGCATCCAGGGAAGGGGCAACATGGAAGGCAGGGGTGTCAGCCAGGTTGCTGTCTGTGAGCTTCCAGAATGTGTGCTGTGGGAGACATGGGAGAATTGGGGTGGCAGAGAGCAGGCATCTATGGCTGGGAGGGACCCCACAGGTGCCACATTCCAGGAGGAGGCCGTCATTCCTGGGGCACAAAAATCCCCTCCCCTTGTTGTGGAGAGCGTGGCCTCTGACCTGCCCTGCCCTCTGGGCCAGCTTTGGGACTACCTTGCCCAGGCGGACATGTCCTGGCTGCTCTGCAGGGCCTGGCAAACTGTAGGCATGATGGGCCTGGCTCCTATTGCCCTCAGCATCTGGAGAAATGTGCAGAAAAAACAGAGATGGGCAAGCAATCAAAACCAGTCACACAGGAAGGGATGGGTATGTGGGGTGCAGGTAAAGCCTGGCCCTATCATTTCCAGGGATAAGGACAGACTGCTAGGCAAAGTGCACCTTCCCATGTTCCCAACTGTACAAGATGAAGGCCAAAATCATGGTGATGCTCAGGAACAAACCATGTTGATGCTTGGGGCCACCAGGCTTTCGCATCACCCTTACCTGCAAGAGTTGCAGCACCAGCACTACCAGAGGAAGGTGGCAGAAAGAGTTTGGAAGTCCCCTTGAAGACGGACATGGCTTAGAGCCAAGCTCAGGAGAAGGAATAAAGCTGGCATTAGCTTTTCTCCCAGATGAACCATGAGATTTAAAAATCTTTCAAATTCACAGACTGGCTGAGGCTGGAAGGCTCCTGGAAGCTCAGTTTGTCCAAGCCCATGCTCAGCTGGGGTTGTCTCAAACCAGTTGCCCATGAATTTCTGTAGTTTTAGTATCTCCACTGGACTTCACAACACCTCTGAACAAGCTGTGCCAGTGCTCCAGCAGATGTTTCCTGATGTTCAGAGGGAACCCCTTCTTTTTCAGGTTGTGTCCATGTCCGACCACTGGCTTTGTCTTTTCACCCTCCCTCCTGCTATTTATATACATTAATAAGATTCCTCCTCAGCCTCCTCCAGTCCGAACAATCCCACATCTCTTAATCTTCCCCCACAGGAGAAATGTTCCAATCCCCACATCCTCTTCATGACCCTTCAATGGACTCTCACCAGTAGCTCCTGTACTGGAGAGCCCAGAACTGGACACAGCATTCAGGTGCGGCCTCACCTGAGCAGACAGGATCACCCTAACCCAACACTTCCCCTAAGGCAGCCCAGGATACCATTAGCCCTCTGCTCTCTGGCTCCTGGACAACCAGGACCCCCACAGCCTTCTCTGTGCATTCCAGATGTCCCAGCATGTACCGGCACATGGGATCATTCTTCCCCAAGTGCAGGACTTTGCAATTCCCTTTGCTGAACATCAAAATGTTTCTGTCAGCCCATTTCTCCATCATGCAAATCTTTAGTGAAGATGTCAGAGGGGCTAGACCTAGTCACACAAGTTACTGGTCTTGAACCAGACCTCATACCACTAATCACCACACTCTGGGACCAGTCATTCAGCCAGTTTTCCATCTACCTCTGGTTTTATCCAGCCCATATATCAACACTATGAGGACGTTACAGGAGATCCTATCAAATGCCTGACTCATGCCAGGGTAGACAACATGCTCTGCTCTTCCCTCACCTACCAAGCCACTCATTTCTTAACAGGGTTATCAAGTTGTTTAAGCCTGACTTCCTCTTTGTGCATCCATGCTGACATCAAGTGTTTTGCCACAAACTGATTTATCCCTTTGCTAAAAGCAGTCCCCCCGCCTTGCCTGACAGCCCACTGGTGCTAATGCCACCCTGCCTGTGAGGTCCTTTGATGAAACCCACTTGACTGTCATTTATTTAAGATACTTACTGAAAAGGGCTGGACTTCTCCACCTCTGCTGTTCTGAGAGGTTTCACAACAGCACCCCAAACCACATGTGCATCAGGACTTGCTGAGAGCAGGTGTGAAAATTTGATGTCTCGAGATGTTTTGGGGTGCATGTGTGTGGGGGAAGGGGCAGGTCAGGCCTTGCCCTGGTGAGGCAATGCCTTGCTGTGCACATCCCCCATCCCTAGTCTGTATCTCAGCCCTGCAGTGGCTGCCAATCCCTGGCACACCAGAGGCAATGCTCCACACCTGCCCCTGGAGCCCTTAACCAAGCTCTGGAGTGGCCACATGACTGGAAAACACACCTGGGGCAAGGGCCCAAGCTAGGGAGTAGTTAAAACTGAACTCAAGGTGAGCACAGGTCTTCCCCCTACCTCCTCTTGGAGATTCTATCAGCTAAAACGTCCCTGGAACCCAGAAGTGGGGTAGCTCTATGTGTCCTTTTCTATATCTTTTATTTCTTCCTTCTTCCTACAATTCCCTCTTCTCGGAATTCATTAATAACTTGAAATGGGCTTAAAGTTTGCAAAGTTGAATGGGCCAATTTAATGCTCTGGTAAGTGTTTTATGTTGACTGAATGCTGCTCTAAACCTTTTGCCAAAGTTCTTTGATTTTCCAGATTTGCCAGTAAGGTCTTTTGTGGTTGTTTTGACCTCTCGAGAGTATCTTGTATTTCTCCTGCGCATGTAACACAGAGCACACGAACAACCAACAGCCCTTTTAAAAGCCTCGTCAATTGAGTTTTTTGGGCCTTTGAGTGGGAGGACCAGCCAAAAGCCAGAGCTGCTGCCTCCTTCCTCACCAAAACACTGATCTGTGCCAGCAGCTTTGCCGCAGGTCTGGCTTAGCCTGGCAGAACTAAGACAAGATTGGCCAAGTCTGCTTCCATCCTGGGACTGCAATCAGCACCATGCAGCACCAAACAGGAGACAACACCAGCATCCATTTATTCTGTCTTTATTCACTGGGGAGAAGAGGTCTGTGTTTCATCTTGTCTTCTGCATAAGCCCTGAGAAGCCTCACCAGTTCTGCAGGGCTTTGGTCCCTCTTACCTACACAGAGTTAGGCAGTGCCAGCCCTTGGTCATGGCAAAGCCAACGTGCCTGGAGGAGTGTTGGCAGACAGGGAGGGGGATAAAAGGCTGCCTCATCACAGAGCAAGAAGGAATGAGTCTGCCCCAGCAGCAGTCACTGCGGGGAGGTGTTTCCTTTCTTTTTCTCTCAAAGACCAAAGCTTGTCCCAGCTCACATCAGACTGGAGAGCAATGGAGCATGGTCGGTTAAACTCTTAACCACAGAGCAAAACCAATGCTCTGGAAAGACTGGAAAAACCATGAGGGAGCAAGGCTAAGGGTCCCTGCTCCAGGCTTTGTGGGATGTCTGTGAAATTTTGCGTTTGGTAGTGCAAGTCAATCTTAGCAGCACTGGCCAAAGGATCTTTCCTGGCTACCATCCCACCAAACCCCCTCCACTGGCTCCCACCAAGCCCCCGCCTCAGCCAAACTGCCCCACCTTGCAGGGGGCCTCTCCAGGCATCCCTAACCCCACCAGGCCTCTCTGGACACAGCTGTTGTAGCACTACCAGGTTAGGGGAAACTAAGTCATCACCCTAGGCAAGGAAGGGCACTGCCTGGGCAGCCCTTGGGACACTGTCCTCCCCCAGGACACTA
Source organism: Machaerirhynchus nigripectus (assembly GCA_013397975.1). NCBI lineage: Eukaryota > Metazoa > Chordata > Aves > Passeriformes > Dicruridae > Machaerirhynchus > Machaerirhynchus nigripectus. The sequence goes on along the minus strand of VZRQ01007475.1, from coordinate 199,571 downwards.
AAAGGGACACAGGACAGGCAAGAGCATGCTCTGAAAACACGGAGCAGAGGACTGCTGGGCACCCAGTTTCACACTACCTAGACGGGACCTGTGGATGTTCCACACGGGGATGTGAGGCAGCTCAGGGACCACTACACTGCTGAGCCCTTCAGACAGGCAGCTCAGCAGCTGCCTTTTATCAGCCATTGCCCCTTTCTTTTAGAAAAGGCTGGTTCTCCTTTAACCAAACCTCATAAATCCCAAAATCCTGCATACAAGAGCAAAACCAATCCAAGTGAGGAATGAGACACAACTCTGACCTGCAAGCCAACCTCCAGGCAGGTCAGCCCAGGGTCTACTAACAGTGCCACCAGACATGGCCACCAAGCTCCAGAGGGGCTGAAGGTACCTGTGTGCTGCCCCCACACAAGCCAGGCAGTGAGCCTGCTAAAAAGGCTGTGTTTATATGGCCAAATACCCAGCACCACCTTCCAGGTCCTTGCTGGAGGGTGCGACAACAGCATCACACCTGTGGTGGGAAGGGGTGTCAGGCACAGAATGGGATGCTGTTGAAAGGCTGAGACTTGGAGCTGCAGAGAGTCAGGGGGAGATACTCCACATCATTCTCCCAGCTGCCAGAGGCATTGTGCAGCATCTGCCAGCCAAAGCCAGACTGCTCAGACCTGAATAGCAATGGCAGGAAAAGACAACCCCAGCCCAGGTGTAACACTCAGGCCACGCTCAAGCTGCTACTGCCCTTCCCCAGGATGGACACCACTAAAGCAGCTGTTGTTTTAGTGATACTAAAGCAGCTGTTGAATGCACTTCCTTCCTTACCACCTTTGCAGTGAAGATCCTGACACCAACATGTCTCAGGGACCTCCTTTCCCAGTCCCTTCCAGCAACACTGAGCCTGGCAAATACCTTACGGCAAGTAATTTTACATTATTCTGCATTTACACAAAAATAGAGCAATTCTATATTTATAGAGATTTATAGCCAGTTCCGTGCTGGAGGAGTTATTGAGCAAGGCCAGGAGCTGAGGGTGGTCCAGGCTCCCGAGCAACCGTCTGCTTCTCATTCGGCAATTTGAACATACAAAATTAAAGGCATTCGTCTCCATCTGGTTTCTTAAATAGATAAGGGGGGAATGAGTGGACAGTATGTACAGAGGGGCCGTGGCAGGGCTCGGTGGCCTGGCCGCAGCCTCACGCCTCTGCCTGGGTCAGTGGGGCCGGCTGCTGGACTCTGAGGGCTGCCGCTGGCGCGGGGGAGTGTAGCCATTCAGGTACCCGTTGCTCTGGCGTTTGCTGAGTCCTCCATTAAGAATGTCCTGGATGTGCTGCACTATCAGGTTTATGGCCACTGTGAGTAAAAGGGGGAGAGATGACGTTAAGATCACTGCAAATCAACCAGAGCCAAGGCAGAGCTGGTGCCCCTGCTGTCCCTCCCACTGCTCTCCCTTCCTATCCCAACCTTGCTGGAAGCAGCTGCCCCCCAGGACCTGTTCCTTCTGCCCCTCAAGCCAGTATGGTCAGGCTGATTCCAGCCAGGTGGAGACCTGGCTGTCCCAGTTGCACATTCCCTTTTGTGTGGGATGAACAAGAGTTTGCCTGGAGGCACTGCACATAGACGGGCTCTCAGGCCTGATCAGAGGAACACAATCACTAATGCTCCAAGCAAGACCAAAGGGAACAGGCTCATCTTAGCACACCTGTGGTTAACAGTGCTCTCTCGGGTGGCAGTGGCCTGAGTCCCCTCTGTGGCAGGTCCTGCTATCTCCAATCTAATTCCACTGCAACAGCAATAGCCCAAAGCTGGCTTCCAGGGCAGAACAGCAGGGTCTGGGTCCTTACCTTCATTATCTGCTCCTCTGGGAATGATCACGTCAGCATATTTCTTGGTCTGGGAGGAGAGAGAGCACTGTGTTACAGGCAAAGTGGAGAGACACAAGGCTGGGGCATTGTCCCTGCTCCCTGGGGCAAGTCCTTGCCCTCCCCTTGCCAAACCCAAATCCACTAGGAAGTATGTCACTGCTGATAATACATTTTGGATGGTCTTATTTGTGTTCTGCTCCATGTTTCAAGGGCTATGCTTTGTGGCCTGACTCCATTTTCATGAGCTCATACAGAAGCTAGTAAGAGGCACCCTAACAAAACCTGCAATTAAGAACCCTCATAATCACAAGACACCGGCAGCTGATGCTCTTGAGAACATCCTTCCCCCTGAATCCATCCAGACTTGCTACAAGAGCATGAGTTGGCGTGCCTGGGCACAGCCACAAGATCTGCCTGGGAAGCAGGGAGAACTCCCTACCACATCACTTGCAAAGATTCAGGACACCAGTCCTGACCTAATTTCACCTGCAGGTTCCAGTCTCGGTTTCCTCCCCATTTGTGTCAGTTTTACAGCTGACAGCCAAGCTCCACCAAGCCAGATGGGGTGATGGGTGTCACCTGACATCTCCAAGTGCTTTTAGACATATCAAAAATCACCAGGATATGCTGGACAGTTTCAGTACTGGACCACTTGGCCCAGAGCTGTTTTAGGAGTCAAATAACAGCAACAGTGGGTGCTGAGCCTGCAGTTGCTCTGCAGCTGAGCCAACCACCAGGTTGGAAGTGAGAGCAGACCATTGCAAAGCTGTGGACAGAAACAAGGCAGTTTTGTGCCCTCCCTTGTTTCACACTTCATTCTCCTACAGACTCTTCATCAGAAGAGCCTGATGAAGCATCTGTTGCTTTGAAAAACTGTGGATTTATCTTGCTGGGGATTTGCAAGAAGACAAACCTTGCAAGCTGGACCTGCCTCTCGGGAAAAGCCTTTCTGGACTTAGGAATTGGTCCCCAGATTCACAGCTGAGTGAGACTGAAAAAAGGGAGCCATGCAAAAGCCAGGAAAAGATATTGTAGCACAGAATCAGTCCTTCTTAAGGTAAAGGGCAGAGCTGACCAGATAGACAGGCATAAGGATGCTCCTAAGGTGAGAGGCACAGTTTCATTCCTGCCTGTGGTGCTGGCCAGCAGTTCCCAGGTTTCAGGACTCTGCTGGCTCACTTCCTCCAGAATAAAAAAAATTTCTCATGTGAGTACCACATTTGCTTGAAAAGCCTTGAGAACCAAGGCACAGGCTCCTCTCCATGAGAGCTGGGAAAGGTGTACAATGGCTGATCCTGCAAACGTGCTATTTCCATGCAAGTCTGCAGGACTGCAGTAGATTCCCCCACACACAGTCCCTGTCTGCCAGGGAGCCTTGCCTCTGTTACCAGCTCCTGAAGGAACTTCCTTTCTCCAGGCAGGCCCTGTCACCCTGGCCACTCACCAGCCAGGAAATGCAAACTGCAAGGCCACATCCCACTGCACAGAGAGAAGGAAGAAGCTTCCTTGCTCTCCCAAGCATGAAGCCAGCAGCACTGCTGGGTGAAAAGGGCAGGCAGGACAGCCCAAGAGGCAGACACAGCACACACTGCGTGGGGGCAGCGACCTCCCATTCCCCAGCTAAATACAGCCAAGGATCTTCCCTCCCAGGCTGAGCTGCCCAGTGGTTTGTCAGCCCCTGCACAGGAAGGGATTTCTCTGGCCATGCTGCCTTCCAGAAGGGAAGGGTGATCTCACCAGGAAGGCAGTGGCTGTATTAATAGTCCCCATCACACTCTGCCCTGGCCAGCACTGGCACTCCTGCCTTGGCCAGAGCCTGCAGGGAGGGAGAAAGGCACAGAAGGCTGATCTGAGCTCTGGGCACAAAGTGCTCCTGTCTGAGGAGATGAGGCACTTTCATCATTCAAATGGGTGTCACTCCTCTGACTTACCGGCAAGCAGAACTCCTCAAAGGCTGGCTTGACGAAGGTGATGTACTGAGATAGGATCTGCTCCAGGTCCCTGCCTCGCTCACTGATGTCTCTTAGCACTGAGGGGAAGATGTAAGGCACAGTCAGGAGCTGAGGCACAAATCTCTTCACCCCCTTTTCCTTCAGTACAGCCTTTGGCCAGTCACCCAGATATTTTGCCTGAGATCCCCATTCCTGGAAGCTGCTGCCCATATGTCTGAGCACACCCCAGCCCAGCTACATGCTTTTCACCTGCTTCCAAGTTTTTCAGGGAGCCAAGGGCTGGCTGACCTGAGCAAGGGCTTTTCTTGGCCTCTCGCCCTTCTCAGCTCTGCATGCACATTCCAGCTGTAACCAGTGCCAGCCCAGTCCTGAGTGTTCCCAGCCTCAGCCTTTGCCTCCCTCCTGTCACTCTGTCCTGCCTGACTGGGCATTCTCTTAGCCATCCCAGTGCAGAGGTGCCCAAAGAATAGAAAAGCAGAGGGGATCACCTACACACACATTAAGGCACAGTTTAACTCAGGTCTGCAGAGGTGAGGAGAGTAAAAACTCACCCACCCACACAGCTCTGCCAGGCTCCTTGTGCTGTCCCCAGCCGAGCAGGTGAACCAGAGGCTGAGGGGTGCTTGGGGCACGTCAGCTCAGGAGGAAGTCTGAAGACAGGATAGGACACTGGCCTCCTGCTTGTTCTGTCACTCAGGCCTTTCACCCTGTTTGCATGAGCTGTTTGGGCCAGGGCCATCTCCAGTCTGAAGCCACTTCAGTGCGGACAAGTGCCCCAGTTCAGCAGAAATTCAATCCCTGGGGAAGAGCCAAAACAGCCCTGTGGTTGAGCACGTGGCTTTTGGCTGTCCCCAAGGTGCTGCTGGGTTTTCCCCAGCATGCAAGTGTGTTGGCACTGGGTTTGGAGTGAGCCTTTCCCCATGTCCCAGGCAGAGCCAAGGCATGGCACTACCAGCCTGCGTGACCTGCTCGGCAGCCACCGCCCGTGTGCTCTTGGGGCCAGGACACTGCTGGTCTGGCACTGTCCCCATGGCTCTGTTTGCCCTCAGGCAGCAGCTTCACAGCGTGGCCTTTCACAGCCCTTTATGGGGGAAGTGATGGGGGAAAAGGGCTGGCAGCAGGATGGGTGCCAGCTCCCTGCCTGATCCAGGAACCAGGCTGCTCTAGCCAGCTTCTCCAGAGAGCAGGAGTGAGCCCCAGCTCAAACAATACAGAAAAAGAGGCAAGGAAAATAAAACACTTTTGTTTCCCAAGTCCCACACCTTATTTGTTGGCCACTCCAGGGTGCGGGAGGCCTGTGAGCTGTGCAGGGTCTAGTTTTGAAAGGACAAAGCTCTCCTGCCTCTTCCCAGGGCACACCACAGCAGGAAAATCACCCCACACACAAAAACACAAGTCAAACACCTGCTGTCGTACCTGCCCCCAAAGCAAAAGGACCCAACAGTCCAGGCTAAGACCACACACCCTATCCAGAGGGATTGCTTGCAGGGCAGGCAAATATCCCAAGGACAGATTGACACCCCGTTGAAGCCAGCAGGTCCAGACTCAAACTGGACCCAAAACATGCATGCGACACTGGACCTTGTCTCTGTTTAGGGAAACAGGCCAAGGACAGGGCAGTGAGGGACCTTAAACAGAATCAGGTCCCTGATCCCCATGGATCCCTGTTTGAGGTACCTGGCAGACCTTGCCCCTTGCACTCTGCTAGCAGAATTTCTGGGGAGAGGTGCTGAGATGGGTACAGTGTGAATTGCGCATACTGAATCCCAGCACTACTGATTAACTGAGCTGTCGGCTGCACTTCCAGAAACCTCATCTCCTGCTGCTGCCCAGCTGAAAACCCAGTTGCTGAGACCCTTTATGATTTCTGGGATGGAAAGATGACTCAGGGCCACATCACAATGCAAGATCCCAAGTTTTGTTATGAGCTGCCTCCAACTACGTTCCAGGGACATGATTATACCTTTGGCACCTCACACACAGGCTCTCCTTTGCCAGAAATGACAGGCAGACATACAGTAAACAGATTTGGTGCTGCAGTGGTCTTACCAACTGCTGATGGCAGGAAAATGGCCAGATTCCTACCAGCAGAACAATGAGTTGCAATTACTAAGAGACACCAGCACCTTTTGCAAGTGATTGATGGTGGGTAGAAGTACAAGCCTTAGAAGAAGCAGTGGGAGTGAGCAGTGGGATGAGCAGTGACCCAGTAACTCCACACTCCACACCATCTTCTCCAGTCCAGAACAACCATGCGAACAGATGTAGCCCCAAGTCAGGGACTAACTCAGTGGACACTTGGAGGATGTGTTACAGGGGTAGTCCATAAAATAGGGGCTTGATATATGTGTGTTACATCAAAGGATGGAAAGAGGAGTGGTGGGTAATGAGAATGTACTGGATAGTGTGGGACCTGAGCATCATGTAAGTGGTTTGGAATAAGGGGCGGAGAATGTGCTGGATTTGGTTGAGATAATTTTCTTCACAGTGGCTGGTATGGGGCTGTTTTTGGATTTGTGCTAAAAACAGCGTTGATAACCGAGGGATGTTTTTGTTATTACTGAGCAGTGCTTACACAGATCCAAGGCCTTTGCTGCTCCTCATCCCACCCCACCAGTAGGGGGAGGGGACACAGCTGGGACAGCTGACCCCAACTGACCCAAGGGATGTTCCATACCATATACATGATATAAAGCTGGGGGAAGAAGGAGGAAGGCAAAACATTCAAAGTGATAGCGTTTGTCTTCCCACACAACTACTACACACGATGGAGCCCTGCTTTCCTGGGAATGGCTGAACACCTGCCTGCCCACAGGAAGTGGTGAAAAATCCCTCATTGTGCTTGGCTTGTAGCTTTTGCTTTACTTATTAAACTGTCTTTGTCACAATCCACAAGTTTCTCACTTTTAACCCTTCTGATTCTCTCCCACCAGGGAAGGTTAAGCAAGAAGCTGTGTGGGGCTGAGTTGCTGGCTGGGGTCACACCACGACAGTGTCCTACCCTGTGGCCAGGTGTGGCCCTGAGCTCTTGCACAGCAGTTTAAGGGATTAGGGCTCACATTTCAGGATCCTGCAAGTGCGTATCTGTGACTTGCTAATACATCTCCCTGCAATGACTGTGCTGTCACCTCCCTGGATGAGTCATGCAAGAACAGTGGGCAGGGTCAAGAGGGACTGGTAAAAAGGAGACGTTAATCAGTGCTGATAACATCCCAGCAGTTAAGGAGGCTCTGGATGCATCTGACAGCAGGAGGGCAGGCAAGACCAGCTCCACTGCAGAGTAGAACAGTCCCATGCACACAATGGTCCCAGACTGACGCACTGAGATGCACTCCCCTTGTCACAGCACAGAGCTCTGTAAGGAACTGCTCCTCTAAGTCATCTTCTGCATCCCCAGGCACCCTCTGGAGCCTGTCAGAGCCAGGCAGGGGTAGGAATAGTCCAGACAGAAGTGAATTCTGCCCCAAGAGTCCCCAAATGGTTTTTTAGTCACCCAGGAGGTGCTACATCAGTGACCCCACTCCTCAAGGCTGCTTTGAAATGAAGGGCATTGCAATTCATGCAGGCCCTGCAGAGTGGATGTCCCTCCCATGTCAGCTGGCAACCTACAGCCAAGCCAGCAGGACACAGGGAGTCCTAGAAAGGGATACTCTGATTTCTAGGGCTCTCTGCCCTCAAACCATCACCCCAGTGCCAGCTACCACAAAGGCTCCACACTGGGTTGCACAAATGTACAACTGGACTTCTCATCTACACCACCCAACAGTGGACACCATGGCCCAAATACCATCCTCGGAGCACATACAGACCCCAGGTCCTGCATAGATCTATCAGGCCCTGCCTTCTGACTGAACTGGTCAGACGCTCTGCCTTGCCCACTGCACCCTTCCCTGCTGGCATCTGCTGACTGGCAGCAGCTGCTCAGCTGCTGGCACTGGGCTGGTGCCACGGGGCCATGCGAGGACACAGCACGCTCAGTAGTCACACTGCTGCATACATCAAAGGAGGAATCCCAGCCAAGGCAGCAAAAATCCCACTGAATCCCAAGAGACATAGAGCAAGATGCTCTCCCACTGCCACACACTGCCCTAGTGACACTCTGCACTGCAGAGGAAAAGCTGCCCAGCTCTTCACAGCTTTGTGCCAGCTCCAGTTCTGCTCCGGTCACCATCACCTGCCTCTGTGACCAGCTGCCCAGATCAGTTAAGGGGTATTTCTGTCCCTGCTTCACCTCTGCGGGACAGCCGGGTGTCTGCGTCCGTGTCCACAAAGAGCTTCATACGGAAGAGATCCCGCACCTCCTGGCTGTAGAAGGCCAGAATGCCTTCAAAGAGCACCACGTCGGCAGGGTACACAGTCACCGTCTCCTCTTTCCTAGCAGGGGGAAGCACAGTCAAAATGTGCTGGGCGAGGGTGGGGAACAAAAGAGAGGTGGGGGGAAAACAGCAGTGCTCCTAAGCACTGCTCCAACCCTGGGACACCACTGCTGCACCAGGGGGGCGACCAAGGAGAGGGCAGACCTACCCCACCGCCGTGAAGGGAATCCAAGGCATACGTACGCTTCCTGGAAGGATAAACAGCAAAGCAGGAAGCACACTAGCCCTTCTCCCCCTACCTCAACCAGCTGCTGCTCACAAGTGTTATGTGCCAAGCCAGAAAGCCCAGCAAAGACTGTGCACAGGAATCTGCACGGCCAGCTCTGCTTCCCTGGGAACCAGGCAACACTTCCCTGACACCATAGTGCTTTTGTGGGAAACAGAGCAGAGCCGCACCATCCATGACCAACAGAGGCATGCAAAAACAAGCTGAACACATGCAAGGGGAGTGTTACAGGAGCAAGAACTGCTGTCCTCCTCCTTTCCTGGCTGGATGTTTGAGGCTGGAGTACTTGTTAAAGCTGCAAACCCTGAGTTTATGGGGACAGGAGGCATGGATGGGGGAAGAGAAGGGGGGTCATAAGACCCCTGGCACTGATGCCTGGATGTTGCTGGATGTCAGTGCATGGCTATGCAGCTTTCCAGACCCTCAGCCTGTGCCTGTATCTGCCTGGGATGCTCTAACCCAGGGGCTGGAGGAATTAGGATGGAAACTTTGTGCTGGCAGGTTAGGCACCCAAGCAGAGGGCAGGAGTTTGGGGAGGGCAGGGCTGTGTGCGGCGCCGCAGGGCGTTAGCAGAGGCACGGCAAGGCAGGAGCAGCTGTTAGACCTGGAGTGGGAGACAAAGTCATAGACAGGAATCTGGACCGTCTTCCCTTCTGTGATCTCTTTGAGCGTTTTCACAATCAGCTCGTTGTCAAAGGCATCTGAGGAGAGAGGAAACATTACCCGAGGCAGCTTTGCAACCTCTTCCACCCACCAGATGCTGAGCTTCACCCAAGCCAGAGTCATTGGCACCTCACACTGGGGACAAACAGATGCACAGACTTTGGAGGAAAGCCCTGCACCTCCCCAGGCATGAGGCAAGGCCCAGCTCTCCTGGAGCCAAAGGGCTCCACGGCTCTCCACCAGCCTGGGATGTGGCCTGTAGAGATCAATACCGTCCTTGTACAGTGGTGCTGACAGCCCAGGCACAGGAAGGCATCTCCTCCAGGGCTCCAGCCCTTGGAGAGACTAGAGCAGTGTTCCAGCACTGAGCTGCCAGACAGAGGAGTGATTGCTCAGTGCTCACTGCCTCTGGCCATTTTCCTCGTGGGGACAAAGGGACAGCAGCTCTGGAATTTCCCCACCAAGCCTGGAGATGGTTCAAAGAGTCCCTGTTGTAGTAACAGGGCAGGGCCCCCTCAGTGGAAGGGTTTGCAGAGCAGCTGCACAGCTGGTTCCCCCCTTGAAGGGGGGACACGGAGCTGCTGGCGCTCCAGGGCCTCTCCCAGGCCAGATGTGTCTGGGCCTGACTCAGCTGCACCAAAAACCAAACTGCTCCTTTGCAGCCTTCTCTAGTGAAGGGTATTGGAACAAGATGACCTTTAAGGTCCCTTCTAACCCAAGCTATTTGATGATTCTATGAAAACCATGTTCAAACTGGGGGATGTTTTTGCAGGAAGAGGAGGGTCTTAAGGAATTTGAGGGTTTATAACCTGCTCTTTCTCATCCTAGACACTCCACCCCATTTCTTTCCCAATAGAGACGGAGGGGACAAATGTGGTCCCAGCCACCCTGCCAGGGATGCATCCAGCTCCACAAGAGCTTAACTAAGCCACCCACTCTGTCCCATGTGGCTTCAGAGCCCCAGTGTCCATGCAGGCTCTTTGCTGCTGGAGCTGGGGGTCCCACTCCAGCCCTCTCCCCACAGGGCATGGCAGAGCCCCAGTGCTGTTCTCCATTCACCTGGGTGGTCAAAATTGAACTGGCCTTTGAGCGCTTTGGATTTCTGCTCCGAGGTGAGGACCCGGTAGAAGCTATCTTGGCTCACAATCACTACCTGCTTCTGGCGATAGTCCACTTCGTTCTGGCCCAGCAGCTGGACGATCTTGGAGCACACTGATGACTGGGAAAGAAAGAGCAAAGGAAGCACATCAGCAGCAAGTTACATCTAAGTGGCACAGGGAGGATATCCCCAGGTAACATCCACTCCTGCTTGCTGGACCTCCAGCCAAGAGTCTGGTTTTCCCAAAGTCACAGCCCGAAGCCACTGAGGGAAAAGCGCTCCAGAGGCATCCCCAGGGTACCCTTTAGAGTGACAGCTGCACCAAGTTTGCTGCCTGCCACCCTCTTCTCCGCCCCTGTAGCCTGCCCACAGTTCCTATTCTGGGCACAAGTAGCAGCAGAAAAACAGTCAGCTCCTGCCTAGGTTCAGCCACGTGCCCAGGGGCCCCAGGTACTCCAGCCTGCCAGGCAGCTCCCTGGGGAGCAGAACTGCATGGGACACTAGGGCTGAGCCTCCTCCCTGAGAAAGCAACTTTGGTTCCCCCAGCTCTGGTCCAGTCCAGAAACCCCACTACAGCATGAGAGAGTCCTAGAGAAGAGCAAACAAAGCCCAGGATGAGAAGACATGAGGAAGAGAGCCTTGGGACTTTATTAGGGATCTCTGCCACAGCTGCCAGTGCTGGGAGGAGCAAGCATATCCTGGTGCCTGTTAGCACAGCGAGGCTCAGTGCACTGCAGAGTCAGCAGCTGAGGAGCCACGTGGCCCTGGCTGCCAAATGCTGCTGGCACAGGGATTGGGCACCTTGCACTCCACATGGAGCAGGCTGGGAGAGGGTGGCTGGCACTGGCTCTGCTGGTACTGGCTGTGTGGCTGCCACTGCGACATGACCCAGAACACAGCTTGGGGGACAAATCCCAAAGCCTGCTCCAGTCCCTTCTCCTTAGTCATGGGAATCCTTGGCCACTGTGCAATGCACTGGTGGTAACTGCATCACTTGCCTGGCAGCCAGCACTGCCCCAGTAAGTGAGAGCCAAGGCCAGGCCAGCTGGGGAGTGCTTTGCTCCTGCCCCATGGCATCCACTGCCTGGGGCAAAGCAGCTGTTCCTGGTGCCAAAGTGAGCTGCTCCGACTCAAGGGAATCACACTGGCTGAAGATGCCCAGCCAAGCTGCTCCTGGCCCTGGTCACCACAAATGCTCTGCTGAGCCCTCTGCCTTGCAAAGAGCAGCACGCTTGCCCCAACCTGCCTACCCCAGCCTGCCGGTGGCTCTTTCCATGCTCCCACCTCCTGGATGGCTCAACCATCTGCTCCATACTTGGCTGACAACCTCCAGCTGAAGAGCTGAAGACGGCACTGGTGAGATGGAACAGGGAGGGGAACACATGCCTGGCAGAGGAGGTCACCCCGGCAGGCAGAGGGCAAGGCTGTTTGCCTGAGAAGTTGGAAGATTTAACAGCATTCCCGTCTCCAGAGACTGTCTCTTCCCTCCAGGCCAGGCTGACCTGACTTGGCTGCAACCACTGGGCTGTGAGTCATCCTCAGCCTGGCTGGAGAAGCTCACACACAGCTCTGCTGCAGAGAGAACTGGCTCCAGCTCACCCACAGCAGTCCAGCTCTGGCTCTGGGCACCAGTTTGGATACTGGGTCCGGGATGGGGTCTCCTGAACATCCCACCTTCTTCTCCTGCCTCTCCCAGCTGGCAAGTGTCACCTTCTGAGCCACACTGGCAGCCCTGCCCTGCAGCAAGCTGCTCCCACCCACAACAAAGCCCTGCAAGTCTGTGCCAGTCACTTGCCCTTGGGCACACATGCAGACAAAGCCGGAGCCTGCTCTCCGTTTCCTCTTTTCCCACTCCCCATAGCCTTCTCTGGCCTGCGTCAGCCCTAGTGCTTATTCAGCTGTATCCCATAGGTTTTGCAAAACCAGGGTGTGTTCAGTGCCTCTCTTCCACTTTTCCTGCCCACTCACTCCACAGACACCACTGCTTTCCTGTGCAGCAACGGGATGCAGCGCAGCAGGGTTCAGCCTTGCCCACAGCTGTCGAGGACACCAAACTTCCCAGGCCCTTTGCCATTAGGAATAAACCACCTTTCAGCACAGCCGCCCAGACAGGTCCCCAGATCCCATGTGGATCTGCACCAGAAACTGCTTTCCCCAGCCCAGGGGAGGGACTCCTTTTCTTTGGATCAGTGAAAGCAAGATGGGGATTTGCATTCACTCTCTCCCCTTGGACCTCAGCATGTGTATTAGCAGTAAAATCATTTGAGAGCATCACACAAATGGTGCCAGTCTTCCTTATGCACACTAATCTCTGGTCTATGGATTCTGGAAGGTGGAGAAGAGCCTCCACCAGCTCTGAAAATCACCCTCTAGCTCCGTACCTCACAATTTAAGACACCTGATGGTGAAAAAAGCCCAAGGAGAAAGTACCCCAAAGCACAGCCGGAGACAGGAACACATCCTCCCTCCAGGTTTCTAGACGAGGAACAGATTGTATCCCAGCTGCATTTGCCATCCGGGGCTCTGTGGCGGATGGCGCCTCTTGGAAAAAGCAACCTGGCAGACACTACGGCCCCTCCCTTTTCCCTGGTGGGCTCTGGAGACCTGGCAGAAGTGGTGGAGAAAGACAACCACAAGGACATCCTGCTCTGAGGACCAAGCTCAGTTTCAGCATACCATACTGCTTGGGTGAGCAGGGATGTCACCTCCCAGCTTTGGGAAGAGACACACATGTCACCTTGGTCCTGCAGGTGTGGGCCAGGCACTGCCCACATATTACACCTGCATTAAGTGCAGCAGGATGTAGGGACAGTGGGGGACAGGGCATGTTCAGCTTGCTTTAGTCCATTCCAGGGCTGTGTTCAGCTTTCCTCAGTAGGGCAGTGAACCTCAGCAAAGCCCAAGAGAAGGTTTTTCCTTTTCTCACTATCATTTGTGATAGAAACAACACTGTCTCATCAGGGGCAGTCCCTGATGCCAACCTGAACAACTCCTACAGCTGGACAGGCAGTTTTTCCTCTGGATTGATAAAGACCCACTGTTAAGGAGGAAGAAAAACCAGAAACACAGAGCTTGGAAACTCCCCTACACAATGGGAACAGAAACTCCCAGACTCAGGAAGTGTCCCCCCAAATAAATGACATATTCCCTGCTTAAACCTTTTTCTCCCGAAGCAGCACAGCACATATGTGTGACTGAAAGATCCACAAATAACTGGAAATTAGCACAGCCAGGTTTTAGGGAGACCACAGACGCCCAGTAAGAGCAAGAACAGAGACTCCAAAGTACTGTGCCTATGTGCACTAGTCTGGATGCACGGGACACATGCTGACAACATGCACTTAGCACCCACTTGAAGGGGCAGTCTAGACTCAGATTCCTTCTTTTGCCTAACTGCTTCTCCCAGGGAAGAAAACAATTGTTTCTTCACCAAGAAGCCCAGGAGTGCAGAGAATGATTTGAGAAAGGTGATGTGATCCCAGTACACAAGCTCTAGGATTTGAACCCTATCACTAGCTATGCCTTACATGACACAACTCATCTTCAGGAATATGATAGCTATGCCAGAGCTCCTTGTCTCTGCTCAGCCCCTTCTCCATATCCACCTCATCCACGCACACCTTGCCACAAGCAAGTGAACACTGACGGTGATTCAGCTGCAGCGAACTCCTAGCAACAGGATGCTTTCGCAAGCAAAAGCCTTCCCTTTCTTCAGAACTTGGTTAAAACTAAATATAGCCAGGACCCAGCAGACTCTGAGCCTCCATGGTTGCCAAGCAGACCTTTCCCATGGTAGCCACATGGAACTGAAGCAGGACTTTCCAAGCATGCAGGCAGGGAGGGACCCTGGCTCCTGCTGTCGGTCATGACTTCCCCCCACACTGCAGTGAGGGGAACTCAGCTCCAGGCTGGAGCAAACCCCCAGAGCTACACTCCCCCAGGCTTTGTGCTCGAGCTGCTCCCTGGGAAAGCTGTGCAAACCAACCCACACCTCACAGCTCGTGGAGAGGAAGGTATCAGCACAGCACCACGTGAGCGAGAGCTCCAAGAAGTTATTCCTGAACAGAAGCGGCTGCGGCTCCCCTTGCAGGACTCCTCCTCTGAACCAAGCACATAAACAGACAGTCTTCAAGGAAGAAGTACAGCTTTATTCTGCTGGGAAGATGCAGAGGGCACCTGCAGAAGAAATCCAACATATTTTCCCAAAAGGAGAGAGTTGGTACACAGGGGAAGAAACTTAACAGATGGGTGTTTGGAGGCCTACCCCTGACATTTATTTGAAATATATTAATTACATATTTAATTCACATTCACTCATGGCCTATAGCCAGCTGCTCAGACATTCTTCAGGAGTTGACTAATTCCCTGACATTAGTATGCAGATTATCCCGCAAGCCCTCTTGGGTAGCTCTGGTCAGACAGTGAATTACGACTTCTGATGGGTATTAAGGAGAAAGCTGATGGACAGTGCTACGGTCAACCACGAGGAACCACCATGAGAAGGGGCCAGGCAGGACACAGCTGATGCCTCCAGCCCCAGGTTTGCTGTGGCAGTGCTTCTGCCCCTGGAGGGCAAGGCCTGTCTTGGGCTGGCAGGAACTCCTAAGCCTTGTGCAGGTTGATATGCTAAAACCCACATGCTGAAAGCAGTCTGTCCATCCCCAAGGAACCTGGCACTGCAGAGGGATGTTCATGTTCCCATTCCAACTGCAGGGAGGACCTCCCATTTTCCCAGGGACTCTAGATGAGACACCCAGCAAAAGTGACTTAGCCAGATCAACTGATTCCAGCCCTAACGAAACACTGAAGGCTGCCAGATCCCTCAGGAGGAAAAGGGTTGTGCCAAACAAAAGGAGAGGCACATGCTGGGCTCCAGTGTGGAAAGAGGTACAGCCTCCTGCCACCACAGCAGACTGCTTGCCCCAAGCCAAGCTGCTGCTCATGAGGACAGTCCTCCCCAGCAGAACAACACCCTTGGCCCACAACACAACCAGGAGCAAGGACAGGCTGCAGCAGTCACATCCCACCAGGGAGAGGAGGCCAGAGGTTATCTCCAGGGACACCACTGCCATAATGCCCTTCCTGTAGGATCTGATTGCGAGCAGGCTTGGCAGGAGCTAGCGATGGCTTTGCATCTGCAGCAGCCTGGTTGGGGTGTCCTCATTACACCTTTGTGGATAAAACAGTCTCCAGTTTTGTGGTCTGACAGGATTTTCCCCCAGATCAAACATAAGGAACAACTGTAACTACTCTGCCGTCCTCTATAGCATGCTGCCCCTATCTCCAGCTTATCTCCTGCAGCACATGAGTTACAGATGCTGGTCTCTGAAGGCTAAGGTAATTATAAAGTACCAGGAAATACTTGGACTGGGATGACACACAGAACAGACACCAAACTGGGAAGGGTCCCAGAGCACCTACCAAATGTCTGCCTGCGACTGCAGCCAGCCAGTTCATGACCCACACCATCCTTTCCAGTCCTAATGGGATTACATACATATGGCAACACTGGGACTAGAAACTTACTGTTCTTGAACCAAAAGCCTGGGCCTCCATCCAGAGCATTCCCAGGCAGGTTCACCATCCCTGCATTTCCCTTTGTGAGCCACAGGCCAACCAGTGCAGGAGTGGGATAGCCAGGTTTCTATTGACTCACCCTCGGACACTGTGCATGTGATCAGCAACCCCGGGCTGGAGCATGAACAGGCACACACAGAGGCTCTAAACACAGATTATATGCAGGGAGGAAAACAAACCCTCTAACACAATCCCTCCCAATCCTCTGGTTTTAGGCACAGGATATTTTTCTTGAGCCCCTGCTGCAAACTCCACAGCCCAGAGCTGGCTGAGCCCACAGGACTATTGGTAAGCAGGCTCCATAATGAGCACATATTCCATCAGTAACAGGAAATGGCTGACCCATCAAAACGTCCTGTGGATCAGTCTGACTGGGGCTGGCACAGAACAACGTTCTACTACAAAGTTTGACAAGTCTCTAGCACACATCGACACCAGTGTTTAACAAGTCAGACTTTGTGATGCAGGGCTCCTGCCAGCCATGAACGAATGTCACCAGGAAATGGAGCTGAACCAGCACATGGCTGCTGCAATTCCTGTTAGTCCCACTCCTGTGGGGGAGGCATTCCCAGATCTCCCCTGGGCTTCTTTGCCAGCCATCCAGGTGATGACATCATGGCACTGACCCCCAGGCTGCTGTGGGGGTCCTCAGCCCTTGCTGCGGTACATGACTGAGCTCTGTCACAAAAGTTCCATGCAGAGATGGAACTGCCTCATGCAGCTCAGACCACTCCTTTCCTGTGGGCCAACACTGGCTGTCCCACCCTGAGTGGGCAATTCCAGCTTCCTGGCTGGCTCCCACTTCCAGCCTCAGCTAGCCTTCACAATGTTCAAAGTGCCTAGTGGAGTAAGTGAAGAACACACCTGGATGAACACAGGCTGCAATCTTGGTGCTCTGCAGGCTGGAAACTCTGATACTGCATGTTCAAACAGACATTGGGAACTTGATGTGCTAACTCAAGACCCAAATGATGTAACTACAGGGCTGCAATGACACCCGTACTCAGCCCTCACTATAATTTGAGGGATGAGCAGCCAACCAAAGCAATCAACCCTTTAAAAATCTGTCTTTTTTTACAAGCTCCTGTTGGAAGGCAGCAATCTGCACTTCACTTCATGTGGGGACAACAATTAATGCTTCAGCCTTAGCTCAAAGAGCTCTTCCCACCCCTGCAGCCACCCCAGCACCAGATGCCACCACTGCTGCTGGGAGCAAGCTGCTCCAGTGCTGCTGGCAGAGCTGCAAGGTCCCAGCAGCTAAGCTGAAGTGAGGAGACATAAGAACTTAAAGAGGTATCCCAGCAGTTCCCAGCTCATCTCAGCAATCAGTTTGCTGAACTTTCTCCCAGCCCACAGCCTGGTTGCCTGCCTTGTACGCCGCAGAGTCCTCAGTAGTCAGGGATCTCTTGCAGGAGCAAGGGAAGAAGCTGTTAGCACAAAGGCCATGGGTGTATCAGGGAAACAAGAACTCTAGGAGAACACTTGAGAACAGATGGAATAAAAGAAAATGTGACAACCAGCCTCGGGAATCCCTCTGAGGAAATGAGGCAGTTGCATTCTTCTTCAGGTTTGACACAGGATGGGGGTCTTCATGCAAAGTCATCTCCACCCCAGGAAACTGCAGCAAGCTTTGTCCAGGCCACACTGCTTGGATTTCAGGGGACAGCAAGCTTCTGTGAAGAGCCTGTCCCAGCTGAGCTGACTCAAAACAGCCACTGTGCAGCTTGCACTGCCCTTGCAGAGGCTGCGGCATGCCAGACTCCCCAGGACCCCTGCAGCTTCCCAGTTGTGCTCCCAACACAGTCCAGATTTCGTTCCAGAGGCAAAAACCAGGAAAGCAGTCAGGGTTCTACCCCTTTTTTGAGTAACCAAAGTTGCTCAAGCCTCTTTCGCTTACTAGGGAAGAGCACTCAACCTTTGAACTTGAGTTCTCACAGATTGCCTTTAAGGAACATCAGCCAAAAACTCCCCAGCTCCTTGGGAAGGCCAGCCACTTCCAGCACCAGCTTCCCCAGGGCACCACATGACACAAGTCGTGGCAAGCTGCAAAACACAATCCCATCCTTCCAGAGCCTGATCATGCTAGTACATCAAGAGGGATGGAGGGGACTGTGAAGCCTATCATCCCAATGTCAGACCCAAAAGCAGCAGTGGGAGGAGCTGGGAGGGGGCCTTGGAAGACAAATTTCCTCCGTTATCTTTGGGCTGGTGTGCTGCCAAAGGGGTGTGTTGCAACAACAACCCCCAATTGGTGTCAAGGCGAGTCGGATGGATTTGTCACTTGCCTAGTGGGAAAGGTGCCTGCTTCGCTTTGCTGCTAGCACTCAGTTTTCACCCAGAGCCAGCACACTGGCACAGTAGCCCTTGGACTGGATTTTGGCTGCAGGCAAGCCCTTAGCGAAGCAAACCGCATCAGTGCCACTGCTGCTTTCCTGGAGTGTGCTGCGGCGCACAGGGCACTGTACCAGTCAGGTGAGGAACAACCCCCCACACCCCTGCCTTGCACTGCACCAAACATGAATCTGAGGTGCTGTAGACACAAGTCCCAGGGCCTTTGTTCCTGTTGCTTGGCGGTTTTTGCCAGCATATTTCTTGCAGCCTTTTCCCACCAACATTGTAGCGATCTGCTGGAGTCCCTTCAACGAGCAGCATTGCACAGAGGTTTTTTAGCAGCCAGCAGTCACTGGAGGGGGGAAAATCACAGCTGAGAGACAGGAAAAGCCAGTTAGTACATCTCCCTTGCTAGAAAGGACCATTTTCCTATTTTTTTCCTAAGGCAGCCTGCTGCTCTTAAGCATTTTCACTTTGAAGCTGAGAACCGCTGTGGTGTATTCTACTGTAATCACTGCTTTTACCTTGTGGGCCTGAGACACAGTGTTCAGAGACATAACAGTTTAGCAGCGCCAGACACGATGTTATTGGGACAACTACAGAGAGGCAGACCCACGCATCAGAGAACAGACAAACCCAGCCTGTTTGAGTCACCAGGAGCTGTACTGCAAGAACAATCCAGCTTTGGTTCCCACTGGAGGAGACTGCATCCTCTCTCACCATCCCTCTCCTGTTATAGCTGGATTTTTCCCCCTTGCAGCAGCAACAGCAGTCCAAGAATCGATAGGGTACTCAGAGACATGTTTAAAACACTGGGCTGAAGTACAGCAGTTGGGTTATGCCGTTCTTCAAGAGAAAAAGGGATCCCCCTCCAAACCCAGATCAACCCGGAGATCTAAGGCTCATCCTTATCCTGTGCCAGCCCACATTCAGTTTCTTCAGCACGAAATCCTCTCCAAAACGCCTCTTAAAAACACAGGTAGAATGTGCTGCCCTGCATACGAGCACTGATGAGCTGTGGAGCTGGTTTTACTACTCTTAAATAAGAAGGGGGGGGGAAGGCAATTTTCTTTTCCTATTAAGAAAGAAAGTGACCTAGCGAGGTTAAACAAATACAGACAGACACACTGTATGAAACAACTGAAATAAAACGCTCAAAAGCCGTAAAGCTGCCCTGCGCTGCAGTTTGGGTGTAGCAGCCTGCCGGAAACACCCGTATTGCCCCGGCGGGCGGCTGCCCCGTCCCCGCAGCCCTCGCCCCGCTCCGCTCCTACCTGCCGCTGCCAAGGGCCAGCCCCTCCCGGCACAGGAGCCAGGAGGTCGTTGTGCCGCTGTGAGTCAGCATTTGCTGCAGAATTCCTGTTCCTGCTACCCTAAAGTTGGGCGCAGAAGGGCACCCCCATGCACGACCGACACCACTGGGGGGGGGCGGGATTAAAAAACTGCATCGCCCCCGAGGTGCCATGCGGGGCGGGCAGCCCCTGGGGTCGGTGCAGGTGAACGGGGACGGGGGAAGCGCTGACCACAGCCACGGGAAAGATCCTGGAGGGGGGATGACGCCTCTACCCCGGCCGAGCTGGGGCCACCCTTTCTCCGCGCAGCCCCCAGCTCTGCCCGCTGCCCCCCTCCCCCGGCTGGACCCCTCTCGCCAGTGACACAGAGGGACACAAGGTCCCGGCCGGAGAGAAGGAACGGGTAAATCCCACGCCCACCTCGCAGCCCCCTCCACGTGTCCGCGGGGCTCCGGCCGCCGCCCGGGCAGAGGCCTTGGCGGCCGCGCTCCCTCCGCCGGATCATCCTTCCCCAGGCAGCCAGCGAGCCCGCCCGGCACCATCCCCGGCCTTGGCCCCGGCTCCGGCTCCATCCGCAGCCCCAGCATCCACCCCGAGCCCGCGGCCCGGCCGCGGANGAGCTCCCCCGCCGACCCCCCGCACCTTGCCGCTGGCCGTGCCGCCGCTGACGCCGATGAGGAAGGGCTCCCCGCCACTCGGCTGCCCCTGCTCCTCCAGCCGCTGCTCGCTATCCCCCGCCATCCTCCCCTACTTGCCGCCGCGCCTCCTCCGCCTTCGCTCGCCGTGCGGGGCTGGATTTATCTGATGAGTCAAGGGCCTTCCTCCCCGCCTGGTTCACATCCCCGGCGCTGCGGCTCCTTGCCAGGTGCTGCTGCAGCTGCACATGCTCCGGCTCAGCCCGCCGGCGGGCGGCACTGCGGCCACATGGGTCCGCACCGCGTCGCCGCCCTTCCTCCCTCCCTCCCCCCCGCGGACAAAGGCGCTGCGGCCGCGCCGTGCGCCGGACCCTGCTTTGTCCCCGCACCGGCGCCCTTCGCCTCTCTGACCACTCCGCTTCATCCCACAGAGGGCTGGGACTGCACCACGGTGGCCTCCGGCAGAACCTCCATTTTTTGTCTCCCACGCTGGCCAAGAAGGCCAAGGGCATACTGGCTTGGATCAGCAATAGTGTGGCCAGCAGGACCAGGGCAGTGACCGTCCCGTGTATTGGGCACTGGTAAGGCCACACCTCGAAAACAGGAATCAGTTTTGGGGCCCTCACGACAAGAAAGACATTGAGGGGCTGCAGCGTGTGNGAGGGGCTGCAGCGTGTTCAGATAAGGACCACGGAGCTGGGAAAGGGTCTGGAGCACAAGGCTGGGGGGGCTCAGCCTGCAGAAAAGGAGGCTCAGGGGGAGCTTTATTACTCTCTACACCTGAAAGGAGGTTGTGGCCAGCTAGAGGTCGGCCTTTTTCCCCCACGTAACAAGAGATAGAACAAGAGGAAATATCCTCAACTTATTCCAAGGTTTGGGCGGGTAGATTGGATATTAGGAAAAATTTCTGCACCCAAAGGGTGGTCAGGCATTGGAACAGACAACCCAGGGAAATGGTGGAATCACCATTCCTGGAAAAGTTCAAGAACCATGCAGATAATGGCACTTGGGGACATGGTTTCGTGGCGAACAGTGCTGGGTTAATGGTTGGACTTGGTGATCTTAAAGGTCTTTCCCAACCATAATGATTCTGTGATTCTCCCGCCTCACCTGGGCCCTGGTCCTGCGAGCACTCATAAATTATTATTAACGACCCAAATCCAGGAATAAAAATTATGCATATATCTTTGGCAAATGGGACCTGTCTGGGAAGAGCTGTGAGTGCTCTTGAGGCCAGGATTCAAAGTCAAAATGACCTCAACAAAATGAAAAAAGGATTGGCAAGATGTAGGGTGCAAGTCCACACAGAAAAATGTGATAATGAACTGTGGCAATGTGAGATAGGAACCTGCTGGCTAGCCAGGCCTTTTACAGATAAAGATCTGGAGTAGAGTGGATCGAAGAGTCAATCATGGTGCTGCTGTGAAAAAGGCAAATATCCCATTGGGTGGATGGATACATCCACAGGTATTGTGTTTTGAGAGGCCTGGTGGAGAGACTCCAGTGGGGACTCAGGAACAACTTTGTAGAAGGACTGCAGCAACCATCTGTTTTTCGTCTGGGGAAGGTCTCTGCTGGGCTGTAAGGCTTTGGGGACATGATAACCATTTCCGAATACATAAAAGGCTGCCTCGAACAGAAAGGGAATAAATTTCTTTTAGGGGCAGGGATTAAAAAAAACGTTGCCAGCTCAACACTGTAACAAGGGCAATTCAAGGACATTTTCTAGGTGTGAAAATGGCTAAATCCTAGAAAAGGTTTAAGGAGAGTAAGGACTCTCCACTTCTAAATCTGAGGATTTAAAAAAAGAAAAAAAAGAAGCAGTAGGCATGCTCCTGTATGGAAAGTATTTAGTAGTGCTGATCCTGTTTTGGGGCAGGAGACAGCCCAAGCAATGCCCCAAAGTTCCTCCCAGCCCTGTTCAGACAACCAGAACTTTCACTTAGGTTTTTAACTTTCCACTTCAACACAGTGAAACAGGTGTGGAGATGTTTGCCAGACAGGTCCCATGTCCCAGCCCTCATCACGCAGGATTTGAGAGAGGGTGTCCTGGGAAGCCATGGCCCCTCTGCCCACTGCTCCCAATTCCTCTCCAGCAGTGCCATGGGAGCATGGCACTTCATGCAGCCACTGCCAGGGAAGGAAGTGCTATATGAGGATGAGAACTTCTTGCAGGGATGAATTCCTGTGGATTCCCATGGCCCCATGCCAGTTTCCAAGCACTGACCATGGGCATAGCTCCTGTGCACCCCACTGGGACCTAGGAGCTATTCACAGCTCTTCTTTCTTACTCCAATAATATATAATAATATATTATTACTATACAGATACAGCTGTATCTGGATGACAAAATCCCCTCAGGACAGTGAGAACTCCAGGTTATTTGGTTCTCCTCCTGCCTGCCCTCACTGCTGCCCTGCTTGGGGACGAGTCCAAACTCTCTGCTGTGCTGCACCTGTTTCAGGCTGTGCTGCCCATCCTGAGCTTCTCTGTAGGATGCCCCTCATGGCATTTCACCTCCAGGTCCCCGTATCACTGGATGTGTGGCAGGAGCAGACACACCTGCAGGGGGAAAGAAAAGTAAATGCCTCCTGATGGGCCCTGAAGGGGTATGAACAGAACACAAGGAGAACTTGCAAAGATCAGCTTAATGTCTCTTTCAAAACCAGGCCGGGGCTGTGACTAGAAGTGAATAAAATCCAAGTCCCAGTTAGTTTTAGATGGCACCTTTCCTCAAAACTGAGAATTTTACACACCCTTTTACTGGCTGCTGGTCACTAACACACTGTGCAAAGCAACTGAATCTTTGTTCAGTTTAAGCTTGGAGACTTCAGTATATGAAACCTACTGGGATTATGTGTCTCTCTAATCTGGTTTCAAGGTTGCCTCCATAAACATTACCACTTCTATATCTAGAATGTTTGTAGACTACACCAGCCACTAACTCATGTAATCAGATCGATGTATTATGCAAATGCCTTCCTTTTTCTCATATCCCAGGCTGGTAGATCAAATCAGACTGCGCCCAACTCTCATCTGTCCTTTACACGTTGATCAAAGGACAGAATGCTGTTTTGAAAAGGAAATGCCATTGAGGGTAATATGCCGTGTGTTGTCTGAAAAAAGGATCTGCTGATAAGGATCCTGGTGTGATTCAAAGTGACAGGATGAAATTGCAAAGAGCCTGTTGTCACCTCTACCTCTAGTTCAAAGCACGGACACTAGAGAGGAAAGAGGTTCATGTCACGGACCATCTTCTCCTAGTTTGGATCTGCCAAAAAAACCCCATTCCGTATCAATAACTGATAGCATGTGAATAATTTCCCACAGCAATATAAGAGAAACTATTTCTAAATACTGCTTTGATACATGCTGATACATTTCACAGCCAGGAAAATCAGGGAGCTCTAAAGAGAGAGAGTGTGGAGGATGGCATACAGCACAGGAAACTGCATGAGGTGACACAAAATAATACAGAATCAGAGAATGGACTGGGTTGGAAGGGGCCTTAAAGCTCATCTCATTCTAATCCCCCTGCCATGGGCAGGGACACCTCCCACTAGACCAGGTTGCTCCAAGCCCCGTCCAACCTGGCCTTGACACTTCCAGGGATGGGGCATCCACAGGTTCTCTGGGCAACTTGTGCCAGTGGCTCACCACCCTCACAGGGAAGAATTTTTTCAGTATATCACAAGTCCTGCTGCATCACCAGCTGTCAATATCTTCCTGCTGCTCACCCCAAACTGAAATATTCATCCTCAGTTTCATCCCTGTTTCCCGGATGGCTCTGAGTCCCTTGTTGCTGACATCCAGTTCTCAGTTCTGCCCTGATGTTGCAGGAAGTTCCCTGTGTCCGGACACAGTGCTGGGACTTTCCTGCAGCATGTAGCTGCACCTCTCAGTGACGTCTGATTCAGCCACCTGCACACATGTGGCTCTCTGGTTTCCTCATGTGCCTGTCCCCAGGCTCAGAGAGGTTGTTTGCTGTCTGACCTCACACCCTCACTTGCTGCTTGTGTTGTCTTCTCTGAACTACAGTTCCTCACCCTCTTTCTGAATGGAGTGTTTAATTTAAGGGTGATAGGTTTTTTCCTTTCCCTGCTTTTCACTCAGCTCTGCCCATGTAATCCCACAGTGTATTACTTTCACCGACAGCAAACTCCTCCATTATGTAAGGACAGGCACAAACCTGCCCTTCCCTGCCTGCCCTGTTTCCTTTTCTGTATTTCTGCTTTCTAGGTCTCCTCACCCCATTGCAACCCGTGGATTTGGTCTAGTTCTGCTGCTCCAGGTGTAACCGCTGGAGCCTCAGTTAGTCTGTCTGCCAAATCCTTGCCATTATTGCAATGTCCTCATTAATGCACTTCATAGTCTCATCCGATCCGTGAATATTGTGCACATATGAGCAAGGGGAGATTTAATTCCCCGTGAATCACAGAATGCTGTACTCCACTGCTGTCTGTACAAGGAGTGTGTGGGACAGCAACAGCCCCTGGTAAAGGGCAGGCAACAATATTCCTAAATATTTGATCCCAGAAAATGCCTCCTGGTGAGATGCACTAAGGGTATTCATAGCATCACAGAATCCTAGAATAGTTTGGGTTAAAAGGGACATTAAAGATCATCTCATTCCACCCCCCTGCCATGGACAGGGTCACCTTCCACTAGACGAGTTGCTCTGAAACCTGTCCAAGTTGGTCTTGAACACTTCCATTCATGCCACTGGCAAATTAAGCCAGGGCAGAGTTGTAGAAACCAGGAAGTCTTCTCCAAGCCAACCTTTTTGCAAGCAAACGCCTTGTGCATCTTCCCTGGCAAGTGGTTTCAGGCACCACATCCCGGCAAGGTGCAGGGAGGGCAAACATCCAGACACCCAGTGTCAAACTACAGCCGGGGAGGTTTAAGTCGGACATTAGGAAGAATTTCTTCGCAGAACGGGTGATGAGACGTTGGAATGGGCTACCCAGGGAGGTGATGAAGTCGCCGTCCCTGGAGCTGTTTAAGGAAAGACCAGACATGGCACTCGGTTCCATGGTAGTGTTGGGCCACAGGTTGGACTCAAGGATGATTGTGGAGGTCTTTTCCAACCTCATTGATTCTGTGAACCCCTCCGCGAGCCTTGAATGGGGCGCGGCCTCACCAGGCCCCGGTGTACGGGACCCGGGCGTGCACGATCTGGATCCAGCCCCACCGCACAGCCATGACAAAAACCCTTCCTCAAGCCCGCTGAGGGGGAGAGCCCCGTCGCCACGATTGACAGCCAACTCGCCCAATCAGAGCAGCGCCCGCCGCCACGATTGACAGCCGCCTCGCAAAATCAGAGCAGCGTCTGCCGCACCTTCCCCGCCCCTCGCCCTTCCCGCAGCTACTCTCGCAGCCGGCAACGCCAGCCGGAAGCGCAGGTGGTCGCTTCCGGGCGTTGCTAGGCAACGGGGCCCGACAGCTTCCGGGTGGTGGGTGCGCTTCCGGGTGTGCGGCGGTGTTATCGGGTCGGGGGTGGTGGTGGCATCATCATGAGCACCATGTTCGCCGACACCCTCCTCATCGTGTTCATCTCCGTCTGCACCGCGCTGTTAGCCGAGGGTGAGCCGGGGAGGGCGCGGCTGTGTCCGGGGGGCGGCCGGCAGCTCCCTCGAGCGCAGGCAGGGAGCGGGTGAAAGGACGGCACTGGGGGCCTTGGGGAGGGGGTGAAGAGCAGGGTAGGGGGGCTGTGAAACGGGGCTCGGTGTCACCTTAACCTCCTCACGGGCACCCGGGAGGACAGCGGTGAATCACCCTCGAACAGCACTGAGCTCTGGTGCAAAGCGGTGGGAATGGGGGTTGTTCCCTCCAGGAGGCAGGGAGGCTGTTGGAGGATGAAAGAGAACATAGTGGTTTTCCCCCATAGATGTTGTGGGAAGGATATGAAGAAATCGCCCGACCTTGCAGTGATGGTGGCTTAAGCTGCTTGAAAAGGTTGTTTATATTTAAATGGTTGGAATAGGGGCAGTTTTTTAAGGAAGTGTTGAATGGGTGCCTTTTGGGGTAGTCACAAGTCAGACGACCCTTTTCTGGCATTATGTGTATCCCCAAATGCCCTTTATCCCCTCTGTCCCCAAATCTTCATCCCACAGCTGCAAAACACCATCTCTGTGCATCCCAGGGCAGGGAGAATTCCCCGTGGAATGTGGCCTTCTAGGAGCCCTGGTGCATGGCTTTTGGGGTTACAAGGTGTGCACATCCTCTGCCTTTCACAGCACAAGGCTGTGCTGACTTCGGAAGTGTTTATAGGGTTCCGTTCTCTGCAGCTGGTGAGTCCAGGGACTTGGCAGCACGGCCCTGCTGTCAAACCAAAGCCAAAAAAACAAAAAAGGGGCCAGAAGCTTTTTGCAGGGGCTGACAGTGAAGTGCTCACAAACCAGTGGTTCTGCACTTGTGGCACAACTGGTTTTTGTCACGTTTAAGTGCAAGGCTTTAGACTGGAGAATCTCTCGTGGTCTCTTTTAGCCTAAAACCTCATATGTGTTTCCAAAATGTGATGCTACTTACAGAGAGGCCCTGGTAGGAAGAAAAATTATTCCTCAGGCCTTAATTAGGTGCTGTGGAAATGTGAGCACACAGATGTTTATTGCCTTAATCAACCTTTGATTTTAAGTTGCGCAACAGCTTGTTGGGCATGAAGAAACTGAAGCCGGTCACTTCTGAAGATATATTGTAGAGTTTATTTTATACATGGTTTATCAATAGAAGTGAAAATCAAGAAGTTTTTTTAGTTTTATATCTATAGCTCATTTCATAGTTTATTTTACAGTTCCATTTTACATGGAACTTGGGAAGGGGATTTGAAGGAAAGGGATGGTACAGCTGCTGGTGCTTTGTGCTCCCTTGGCTGTGTTATAATGGGGTTTTGTAGACATAAAGTTTAATTTCTGCATATGGATTTCCTCACTCATATCAGCATTATTGCAGGATGTTTTTACTTACCTCATTACTGGCTAAGCGTTTGTTTCAGGTATAACTTGGGTGCTGGTTTATCGGACAGACAAGTACAAGAGATTAAAGGCTGAAGTGGAAAAGCAGAGCAAGAAATGTAAGTACTCATCAGGGGCTTAGTTCTGTCCGTAATTCTGGTCTTTTACCAGGAAGCTCAGCCAAAGACCTTTTGCCTTGTCTAAACGACCCCTTCTGTCAATGAAGGACAGGAGGGAGTAAGAGATTGGTACTGGCATCTTTTTTTCTGAACATGAGTAGCCAGTGTCTGAAATAAATGCCAGAAATATCTTCAAAGATGTAATTTCCACCTTTCAGGGGTGAAGAGGAGAATTTGAGGCCTGTAGAAAGAGGGAACTGGAGTTGAATAATGAATACCATGAGAGGAAAGCATTTTATGTAAAGATTAAAAATGGTGATTAATGGTGGGGAATGAGTAAAGACAGAGCCATCATAGAAAGGTCTGAGCAATCAGCTGATGTAAAAACAAATTATCATAATGTAAACTGGAAGCAAATAGAACTGATTAGGAAATAAGTCCCAGGTTCGTTCCATAGAGAGGAGGTCTGGGAGGGGGTAAACAAAGGATGAGGGAAGAAGGGAAATGGGAACTGAGGGTGACCAGTCAGAAGATCTGCATCAAATATTAAGAGAAATGGTAAACAGGAGGGAGCACGGAGTATTTAAATGGACCTGTCTGTATCAGAAGCCAAGTTGCAGAAGAGAAGTTCTGATTTTTCAAACTCAACTGTGTACACCCTACCCAAGTTACAATAGTAAGAGGCAGCACACAACTGGGGCCAAAATAGAGCTGGTTTTACCTTACAAATATTTCATTGTTGTCATTACTTTTTAATGCATGAGAGAACAATATTATCACATATTGCTCTTGCCAGCCCAGCTTATTCCAACCTTCCCCTGGGCAATATAAACGGAGGAGCTGAAGTATAGTCATGTTTGTAAAAAGCCAAAGCTGTGTTTGTGTCACAGCTCTGACATTAGGGGCTTTTGTCACCACAGCACTAGCAGATGGGGATTGCATCTCTGCCTGCCTCACTTGAATCCCACTTGTCCTATGTGTGAGATAGAATTAGCCCCAGAAGAGCAAGTTAGAGAAGGAGTTGAAACCCAGCTGCAAACTTAGTGTCCTCTTGTGTTTGTGCTGTCAAATTCCAAAAGCAGTTAGCAGGGCTTAATCTTTAGGGCTTAATGATTGCTGTAAGAGTTTAATGCTGTTTACTTTTATAGCTCTCCTGGTATCTAGGCTATCATCTGTGAAAGGAATGATGTGAGGTTCGTGCATCTCAGTTAGTTTCTGATCTCCTTGTTTGGTTCCTCGCTCCCAACAGAAAAAAAAAAAAAAGGTAAAGCTGAATAAGGAGTCAATAAAAATTCAGCTTTGCTTTTTTCCATTCCCCTCTTGTGCTGAGGGCAGCTGGCTGACCTGAGGGCTTACAGCTTGCCAAGCGGACCACTTGAGCCGCACCTTTCAACTGTTATCTAACACATCTGAAACAGGAAAAAACACATTTGAGATCTTCAGGCTCTCCCGTGAGAGTCGTAGAGATCATTATGATTTGCAAAAACAAAGGGGCTGAGTAGTGTGCTTGAGCAGACATTGTTACTCCTTAGTTTCATCTCTTCCTGTCCTCTCCTTCCTAGGGAGAGGCTCAGCGTTGTCTGAAGCTGCTGCACGGATTGTTCTGGGTAAATGTGGGGGTAAATTTGCAAGGCTGAAGGCTGTCCCTGGAATTTCTGATGTGTTGACATGAATGTTCCCACTGACAGGCTTTAGAGACTGCCCGACAGTCCTAAGGGAATTGGGGTTGGGAGTTCCTCGGGGTTGGCATAAGGCTTAATAGCATTGTCAGAGTTTAGAGCTGGGGCCATGATGTTATGTGGACCAGGGAGGATGGACTGATCAGGTTTCCCCAGCTGGATCTGGCATAACGAAGGTTATGGAGACAGTGCTCTGTGAGCACTGGGTGCATTGTGTCATCTGACACCTCTCTCCAGTATTCCCAAGGGATACAAGCTCCCTGTTTCCCTCCCTGGGCTAGCCTGCCCGCAAGAGATACTCATGTTCTTTGGGAATAGCAATTGTGTCTCACTCCATTGCCATGGAGGGGTGATGTTTAGGTGGCTTTCCTGGGCTGGTGTGATTTTCTGAGCAGTTGTGACTGATGCACAGGCATTTTGTAAGGCAGCACTACAGATCCTGGTGTGGCTTGGAAGGTTGGCTGTCTTCATTTCCTCTGTGCTTTGAAATCAGGGCTGGAAGGTCTGTGCTGAGCTGTTAATTCATGAGGAAGGGGAGCCCTAGCACTCAGGTATCTGTGAGCTAACAGTGAGCCAAGGCTCTTTGTTGGTAGAATAGATATGGTACATGCATAAATGCATAAATGTAGAGAGTTTAAAGTAAAGAAGGGCTGCTACCTGTTGTTAGGCCATGGTCATGCTTTATCATCCTTGCTTCTTGGAGTACTCTTGTTATAGGTGTTGAATAAAACTGTCTCTTGCTTCCTGAAAAAGCCCTTTTTGCTGTCCCAGAACCTCATTTGCAGCTGAGCAGCACATTTACTGTGTTCCCAGTTACCTGTGCTGGCTCTGTTAGCCTGATCTGCTGCAGTGGTGGTTGGTTGCAGGTGCTCGGTGCATGTCTGATTTGGGGTTTTAGTACCTTTGAACTTAAGCTCCTACTTTAAAATGTTGGAAATACTTCAGTACTAATTAATTGAAGAATGGAGAGGCTGTGGCTGACTGCTTGGACAGCAATTCCCCTGAGAATGCCTGCCTGTGAAGAAGGGATGTATGAGAACACAGGCTTTCCTGTATTCTGCTTCCCACTGCAGATAATCGGGAGCAGAGCTTGCCACAAAGCTCTTTTCATTCCACTTGCTGAATCAAAAGTACTGTCTAATACTAATGACAAATCAGCAAGGGTCAGTTGAGCTAAAATTGTCCCCAGACTGCTCAGTCCACAAGATAATTGGCTCTTGACAGAGTTCAGAGTTTAACCCTTTAAATATGTTTGTATCTTATCAAGGGTTTTGAATTTTTTTATTATAGTTTTTAAGTGATTGGTGTAATCAGCCTTGGTAGTTGATAATTTACTGATTCTTAATATGTTCTCAGTCATACTTAGCTGCTTTTTGTGCCCCTGTTCTGCAAATGAATTAAATGTTTCGTTTGATGTGTGGAAAAGGAGAGGTGGTATCACTGTGCAGAAATGATGGAATATCTTTTCATTTTGCAGTGGAAAAAAAGAAGGAAACAATAACTGAATCAGCAGGCCGACAGCAGAAAAAGAAGATAGGTAAGACTGGTACCTCAAAAATGGTGGAAAGTTGAGAAACTGATGGAAGTGACTATCTTTCCCTTCCTTTCAAGGCTATTTATTCATTTGCTTTACTCTTCCCAAAGCAGAAGATACCCAGCCTCCTGGTGGTTTTGATCAAATGGGCGGATCACTGAGAGGAGCAGCACCTCTTGCTGAGCTCCCTGACTTTTTCTCCTATTCTAGCCTTGATATCCATGTGTGTTACTAACTCCAGCTGTCAAAGCTCTTTGCTGCAGTGCACTGGTAGCTCGCAGTAGCTATAGGAACTCTGATTGTAATTTTGGATCTCTTTTTTCCCCTTCATTTGAACATTTCAGAGCTGAAGGTGTTCATGGTAACTGTGCTTAAATTAATTTCAAGTTTGATAAATTAGTTTTGCTCAATTTTAGGCAGTGATTTATTTTTCCATTCTTTTTCATTGTCTGTAAGCTGAATTGTTTCTGGGTTAGGGTAACTCTTCAAGTACTGAACTAAGCAAGAACAAGGTAAAGAGATGTCTAAAGGAACATGGGTTTTAGGAAGTTCTGCTATCTGCAGGACTCACAACGTGCAGCAAAGCTCAGTTAAGTTACTCCAGAGATCGTGGCAGAAACACTTCTGAGAGCTCCTGGGAGTTGGTTTCCTCATTCCTCTGTAACACCAGGTAGCTGGATTAGTCATTTGATCTGTACAAAGCTTTGGAATTATAAACACATCTTCAAACAGTTCTTCCTAGGTAGAAAACCTGTTGTCGTTAGATTTCTCAAGGGACGGGAGCCAAAATGCTTCCTCTTGTGCATTTCAGTTCTAAATCTTGACTAATCCGTGCGTGGGATGAACACTGCTTGATGGATAAGGTAACTTTGAAAGTGACCATATGTAACAATTACAGATAACATTAAATAAAAGAAGTGTGACAATGACTTTTTTGTGGGGCACCATCCAAGCTGTATTCCTAGCAGACAGTATTTTACTTGTGCTTGGATTAAACCAATAAACAATAGAATCTGAAGACTTCAGATGCTCCACCAATTTTTATACACTGAAATAATCTTGTTTTGCAGATGAAAAAGCACAAAGCGACAAAGATCAGAACTTAGGAAATGACCACTGATTTTGTTTGCTGTTCTGCTTGCTGGCCAAGCCTAAGATTCTGACACTGACTTTTTTTTTTTTTTTTTTAACTAGTGCTGCGTAACTTGAGTATTTCATTTGTGTTCAGGCAAAGATGAATTCTTGGTGTTTCTGAAAAATCAGACCCAAAATGTCACTCTGGACTTCCAGAAAATGACTCACAGCTGTTAAATGGTTTTCAAATCTCTGATCTCAGTAACTTACTGGATGTCAAATCATTCTGCAAGATGGGGCATTGTTGTCACAGCAAATCTACTTGTGCTGGAGTTCTTCCAAGTTCTACCATTTTAGTTAACAAAAAGTAAATATTGAGCTGAGGCTTTATGGATAAGTAACAGCTGTGATACAGACCTACCTCAGTTGTCATCTGTTCCGTGCGCAGAGTAAGATGGGGTGTGTGGATGATATTTCTTGGTTTCGTAAGGGATGAATCATGCATGTGCCCAAGGAGGTGGGGAAAAGTTACTTGGCAAAGCTTACTTTGGTGTTTCCCACTTACAAAACTTTATTTTTAACAGTAAAATGAACCAATTGTCACATTGTGTCTAAATGACCTTTGACACTGCTGGAACAGGACATCTTTAGCATTGGTGTAGCCTTCTGTCATTTCAGTTTAAAGAGATAATTTGTTAGCTTAAACCTTGCTACTGCTTTCTCTGTCCATGTGCCTCTGGAAGAAAAGATGGTGACGTTCCCAGGAGTCCACATGAGTGCTGGATGGACAACAAAACAAAAACAGAACAAAACCCCCCAGTCTTGGCAAATCTGTATCCCTGTATTCTTATGGTTTGTGTTCCAATGAGCAGATGGATGCAGATCAGAGATGATTCTGGATGCCAGGGAGCTGCTTGTTAACTCAGTCCTCTTTCTCTGTGCCTTTACCCAGCTGTAAAGTACCCAGCAAAGTACTTAACAAGTTGTTTATGTATGCATTGGGTGGGAACAGGCCATTTATATAAGTTGATCGATCACCCAGAATATGTTCATTTTGAATCTGTAGAAATAGGTGAGAGACAGGTCAGGTATATCGGGCAATCAAGGCTGTGTTCTTTCCTCTACGTAACCTTTAGCCCACCTAAATAGACGGTTAGTTATGCAGCAGAGGGGAAAAAACAAGTATTTGTGCCAAATGCGATTCCTGAAGAACTGGCCTGTGGTTGCTGGAATCTCCCAGGACAACACTTTCCACCTGGGTCAGGAAGCAGGTGTCTGGAAGGTTCCTGCCAGAGGGGATGGTTTATAGTTAGGAGCAAATGGAAATAGCAAAGAGGGTTCTAAGAAATTGGGTAGGGATTTTGCTATTGCTTTTCATAACACTGACTGTGAGTCCCTGTGCTTAGCTGAGGCTTGGGAGAGAATTGTGGAGCTTCTGAGCTGTGGGCCTCTTGTACTGAAACTTCAGTGGGGATCCCTTGAAACTCCCAGGCTGGATAGACCTTTGCAGTCCTTCTGCATCCTCCCCTCTTCACTCATGCTGTTATTTGGATATTCCTTCATTATTCACATTCTTACTTCAGCTGGCTGTTGCTTCCCAGCCCTGGCTGCCCCTCTGGATCCTCAGTCTGAGAGGAGCACAAGGACTGATGGGGACATGGGACAGGAAAGGTGACAGATAATGGGTAATGCTGAAGGCCAGAGCAGCCCTCCAGTGAGGGACACGGAAGATGCCCGCTTGAAAATCTCGGTATCTTTGAAGTCAGGGGTGATTTAAGGACAGACTAAATTTCCAATGAAAGTATTTTCTGCAAAGCACAGTTACTGAATTTCATGTAGGAAATCTCTTTCCTCTTTGGAAAATCTCATAGGTGTGAGAAGGATGTAAAATTCATTGCTAAGACCAGCAGGATGTTGGTGTTGCTGAGATGGAGCTCCCAGCTCTGTGCATGGTTTTCACTTTTGAGACCTCCAAAAGGAAATTCTTACTTATTCAATGTATTTATGATGGTGTGCAGCAAATTGATTACTGCTCCCTTTGGGAACTGTGGTAGAGGGGCGCTATCCCTGTTTCTTGGCTGCAGTGATCATGCTCCTGTGTGAGTTGGTTGACTTAGCAAATCTGACACTGGGTGCATTTCTTTCAAAAGTGCTGACTGTGTGATTCCAGCCGTCTCCTCTCTTTGTGCCTGACTTGCCACATGTTGCTGTGGCAGAGAAGCAGTTGGCTGTGTACAGTTTTTCACTTTCTACTGTCTGGCAAAGAGAGCTGGAGTTGATTTTGGAAGTGTTATTTGTTTGGAGAGCCATAAAGGTTAAGTTTTCCTGGAAATGAAAACACACTGGTTTCTAGGTTGACATAACTGATTGTAACTCTTGTTCTTGTCTTTCCAGAGAGACAAGAAGAGAAACTGAAGAATAACAACAGGGACTTGTCAATGGTATGAAAATTAAAAGCCAGTTCCCAATTGCTGAAGATTTCAGTCAGTTTTCCAACAGAAAGACTTTGTTCAATTGGCAGACATAGCTGCTTTTCCTCTGGAAAGGTCCTTCTGGATTTTCTCTAATAACTACAGATTTTAATATGAGCCACAGAGTTGTCCAGCAGTTACTACCTCATCTCATGCCAAACCTTAGCTGTTTTCATCTTTATAAGTCTCCATGATGTTTTTCACAGTAGAATTAATTTTTGCGGCTTCCTGTAACTTTGGTCATTGTAATGATCCCCTGCTGGGGATCCCCTGGGAATCCCCCTGATGGGTTTATAGGTTTAAGGGAAAAATAAAACCAGCCTGTGCAAGGTAACAGGACAATTCTTGAGCACTTTTTGGTTTTGTCTCCCTGAAGCAGCACTTTACATCAATGGGCCACACGTGGCTGCCTTTGTACCCAACAGTTGACTTCTCTTCGGGACTTCTCCAGTCACTTTTACAACCCCTCTGTCTCCTCAGTCATCCTGTTTCCCTGTTGATTTCAGTGATCTGTACAAAGCCTGTTTTTAAGGGTGTGAGGTCATACGTCCGTGTCGGCCTGTTGTTTTGGTTATCTCTGACCTTTCTGCTTGCAGGTTCGGATGAAATCCATGTTTGCCATTGGCTTCTGTTTCACTGCCTTGATGGGAATGTTTAACTCCATGTAAGTATCAACTTCTTGGATTTTTTTCTTAAATTTTTATGGTGAATATATTTTCCACCTTCCCTTCATCACTTGAAGTGTTAAGAGTGACATTGTCCAGCCAAGAATCATAAATAAATTAATGGATCCATGTTTCATATGAAGATGTGGTGGTTTGGTCATCACATACACATTCTGCTCAAGAGGGAACATTGGGTACTGAACACAACCAAATTGAACAAATTGCATTCAGTCTAGATACAGCTTTAATATCCTTCCTGCATGGGAACATCCTGATTAGGGCAAGTTTGGTACATCTCAGGCAAACATCCTCAGTCTTCAGCTGCTTTGGCTTTGCTGTAATGGTGTGACCAAAGAATGCTCTTCCAAACAAAACTGGGTCAGCTCTCTTGCCCTTAGAAATGAGCTGTAATCGCAGAGTTTGTTGTTGCCTTACTTGAGGTAGTCACAGTCCAGATATAAACAGGTCCAGGCATGGGCTCCAAGCTTCATTTGCTTTAAAAGTGAGCTGGGATAAGTGTAGTTTAAAAAAACAAACAGATAAGAATCCCCAAACTGGTTTGCACAGTCACAGACAGCTTTGTTTCAGATATGCAAATCTGAAAGGCTGTGCTTGGCTTTTAAAACTTGATTCACTTGAAATATGAACTGTTGGCAGTTAAATCTGAAGATGATATGAATGTTATTAGGCTAACCTTTAGGAGGCTGCTTGATGTCTGGGCAATCTACTTGCCCTGCAAACAGGAATTTACATTCTTGGGCACCAAAGCCTTTGGCCTCTGGGCTGGCAGTCCCCAGGATACAATCAATTGTTATTTCACTGGAGGTCTGTGGGTGGATAAACTGCAAACATGGGGTAACATAATAACAGAAGTGCCACTGTGTGGATCATTTATTTATTCAGCTTAGTCAGACTTCAGCACTGAGCATTCTGAGCAGAGCAACCCAACACTGCAGGACTTTAAAATTTGGGTACAGTCTTGAGTCACTGACGCCTCATTTCATTGCAGCTCTGAGCAGGGCTGGAGGTGCATCATGAGCGGCAAGGTGTCTGAGGAGGCATTTGTAGTGCTGCCCTTGAGGCCTCCAAGTGCTTGTCTTGCTCTTTGGATACAATACAAACACCAGCACCTGCCCCTAAAGCAAACTGAAAAATAAACTAAAAATGGTTTACCCCACTGAGCCCACTTTCCTAGATGGGGAAGAGGCAGTTGTTCTGAGTATTCTGTGACTAACAAGTGTTACAGAACTGTAAGTTTGTTCAGAACTTTAGGAAGGAGTTGATTTGGGTTAAATTCTATATGGCTTCTCCTTCCGTAGATACTAACTTAAAAAAAAAAGGAGAAGAGACCAATAAACTTCTACCACATTTATTTGTCTTGTTCCTCTTTTGAGGATTCCTGCCCACAGAGACCATGCTAATGAACAGAGAACTGATGTGAACCTTTGGGCTTATCTTTCATATAACTGCCTCTTTCTTTAAAGGGAATCTGAGCAGCAGGAGTATCCAGAGAGCTCACTGATTGAGCTTTCTTGCCAGTAGCTGAGGCTACTGAATTAAAATCTAAAGATTTGGCTGTGTGGCCTTCAGGGCTAGATAATTAAAAATTTGCTCCTGGTCTCTGTCCAAAGTAGGCAGTGAATCTGTGTCAAATGGCAGCTTTCCTGGGTGGTACTTGCCCTGTCTGAAGCTGGCAGAATGGCTGGTGCTGGTCCTCCTGTACTGTCAAGTCTCTTGACAGGGTATGAAGAGCAGCTGCTTGTTGCTCACTTAAGGATTCAGGAGGTTCCTAGGCTCCCTCTGGGAAGCTGCTCCTGCTTGGGTTATCTATGGAGGCACTGTGGGTGTGGTAGGAAAAGGGTGGCTGACACCTGCAATGGCTGTAGCCACATTTGCTGCTTTTCCTGTTCTTGAATGAGTTCATGGCTCCTGGGGAAAAAAGGAGTAGGAATTGTGTGGAAGCAGCATGATGTGCCACCCTTTGGACAGGTATTTTGCAGATGCTGCTACTCTGGCTGAGCACCTCACTATTGCCAAGTGCCACCTTAGCCAAAATCCTCCTCTCTGGGAGGACCAGCTGTCATTCCTGGAGTGTCAGTAATAATGGGGCAGCAGGTTGGACCGTGCTGGACAGATATGGAAGTGTCAGCAAGGCTGGTTTAAACCCAAGGAGCAGAATGCTATGCCCAAGACAAACAGCTGAGTGACTGTTGTGGCTTAAAAGGTTCATTATGGCAGTGAGATCTGCAGCAGCAGTGGCCTCCAATCCACTATGGATTTCTCCCAGGAGAGAAATTACCTTCTATGTGTCTCATAGAAGACATGTTCTCTTGCCAGGAACTTTGTAATGCAGTCACTTCTCTGCCTTACTCTAAGAGTTGTGCATTCCAGCACCTCTTCATAACTGTGAAAACTTGCTGGAATTAAAAGCAGGTACCTCAGGGTGCTACTGCTGAAGTACTTGTCATTCTCACAGCAGGAATAACGCAGAATTTTAAGCCACTGGGGGATGTTCCAGGGAGATAAACATCCGTTTCAAGCTCTTTTGCCAAACTGCCTGT
Organism: Machaerirhynchus nigripectus; assembly: GCA_013397975.1. Taxonomy (NCBI): domain Eukaryota; kingdom Metazoa; phylum Chordata; class Aves; order Passeriformes; family Dicruridae; genus Machaerirhynchus; species Machaerirhynchus nigripectus. The sequence continues at coordinate 162,511 of VZRQ01007475.1, read as the reverse complement.
GAGATGTAAACAGAGTTGGCGTGTGTTTGAGCTGTGGCTGTGTGAATGCATCTCCACAGGAAAGAAGGCTCATTTACGATCTCTTGAAACAAGAAACACCTGTTTGAAAATTAGCACATGCAGAGAAAATAACATCCAAATATGCACATGCTGATGAGGCATCACACACATCTACATCAAAAGATTGAGATGACTGTCTGGCTTGGGAGAAATCTTTGCAAACTGGCCAAAATTCACACTCTGCCCAATGCTCTGGAATGTGGACCTGGAGGGATTCCAGGAGCAGGACATGCTGCTAGGAATATGTGGTATCATCCTGCCTCTGCACTGCCTTCATCACCAGACCTAATGCAGAGAAACTGGGGGTATTAAGTGTTCTGCTGATGGTTCTCTTGTGCTCCTGAGGAGCACACCTGCTCCAGGGAAGGAAAAGGTGTCTTTGATTTATGCTCTGTTTAAAAAATGCTGTTTTGCTTGAGCAACGGGTCTGTCTTGTTGCAGTAACTGCAGTACAGCAGGGTGACAGTCATTCATCTTTTATTGAAGTGCTGACTGTGGTCTGGGAAGTGATCTGCTAAATCTGACTTTGAAATAAAATGCACCAGAAAACTGCAAAACGCCAAGATTTCATGAACCAGCAGCTTGTCCAGCTGATCACTTAAATCACTAGGAAACACTTTGATTATGCCAAGACTGCTCCTGAGGGAATCCTACCGTGTGCGTGGTTGAGTGTGGAGGGCTTGGAGAGAGAGATGTCTTTATCCTCCTTGGTGTGGTGTATGGAGAGGGGCTAGAGAAGGCAGCAAGGCTTTTTGGCCTTCCATGGGGTCTTACCTGCTCTGGTGGCCTGTTGGAGATGCTCACTTTATCTTTCTATATCCAAAAGCTCTTTTGCTGTCTCCAGTAGTGATCCAGTGTCCTGTTTTTTTCAGATTTGATGGCCGAGTGGTGGCAAAGCTTCCGTTTATCCCCCTCTCGTACATCCAAGGTCTTTCCCACCGCAACCTCCTGGGTGAGGATTACACTGACTGCTCCTTCATCTTCCTCTACATTCTCTGCACTATGTCAATTAGACAGGTGAGTACACCTTCCCCGGAGCAGGAAAAGCACGTCCCCATCCAGGAGGAGGAGTATTGTGCATATAATCTTGGATCTGTTTGTGGTTTCTGTCTTTGTCTTCATTCCTGTGCCTCATATTCAAAGCACTTCTAGGGTGGGATCATTAAAACAGTCGCTGTCCTGGACAGGCCTGGAAGACTTGGCTGGAGACTTGCACCGGGGCTCTAGAACAGAGTTGGCAGAAATGGATTCCTGACTTGTGTGATAACTTTGTGGATTGCCATACCAAGAGATTGTCTCCATCAGAAGCTGATCTAAATCTTAATTTTTAGTAATTACGACTTTTACAGCAATATGTGCATCTTTACAAACAGCAGCATCTTAAGGGGAAACTTCCTAGGTGGCTTGCAGGTCTATAAAAGTTTCATCAGTCCGTAAAGTTGCTAGAAAAGTGAGGAAAGAGTTAAAGCTGCTCTTTTGGGTTTGTCCCTCCTGTTTTTGCTGGCTGCCTGATTTTTTTCAGTCTTAAGAAGTGTACCTTTGGTGTCAAGTCTCTCCCAGCGTTAGGGACATGAAACAGAAAGGGGGTCTGGTATGGTAAGCCATGGAGTGTTCTCCACAGAGCTCTCCAGCAAAGCCCCATAGTCCCATCTTTTGGATGAGGGCGAGGATATCATTGAGGATAAGAGATCTGTTCAGGAAGGTTCATTGGCAACTCAAGTGGCAAGAGTGGCTGCTGAGGACAAGAGGGCCTTCTCAGTGCAACAAGAAGTCTGTTTTGTTTTCCAGTTTCCCCAGAGGGTGCTGGGGATAAATTAATAGACTCTGGATGAATGCTGGTGCAACTAGCTGCAAATTACCTTCTCTTCTGTATTTGTATTTCCCTTTTCTTTGATACACTTCCTGAATTCTTGCTGCTTTTCTTCTTGACCCACTTGTTGCTTTTCCTCGGGAGTGCCAAGGAATCATAGACTAGGGGACTTAGACTTAAAGCAGATCAGCAAAGGGGAGTGGTGTGTAATGCTAGAAGCTGGGGTGAGCTTGGTAGAGCAGCTCCGTAACACAGAGTTCCTTTAGTCACAAAGTGTATGCTGGTGAGTGGAATTTTCCATAGCCCTTTGTATTGGGTGCTTGTGCTGAAATGGATCCCAGTCTGGTCCTATGCAAAAGCAGAGAATGAATTGTAGAATCACTTGCGCTGAAAGGATCCACCTGGAGGTTCATCTGGGCACTCCTCACTCTAAGCAGGCCAAGCTTCACCAAAGGACAGGCAGGGGCTTCCTCATTCTGTTTAATTCAAGACAAACTTTCACTTCCCAGTAACTAAAGCAGTGTTTGCTGCTTTGAAAGCACTGGGACATACTTAGCTCTTAGGATCACCTTCCAGAATTCCTGGGATGCTGTGGTCTGATGCTCTTCCTTCAGGCAATCTTGGCTGGTGCTGCTTTGTGTTACCTGTTACATGGAAAATCCGTTTTTTTGTGTTGCAGATCATGATAGCAAATTAAATAGCACGCTAGCAAGATTTTTCTGCACCCTTTGTGTTGAATGGGGAACTCTCTTGCTGAAAAATCCCTCATTTTTTTTGTCCAAAAATATAATTCCTGTGGTGAGATCTAATGCTGGGCATTTCCTGATGTTTCATATGGTGAAAGTGGTGGGCAGCATGAACTGAGGGGCAGAAATGCCAAGTTCTTTGCAGTGGGTTGGGCTTTCCTTAAAAATTCTGGGAAAAAACTGCCCTTGTGCTTGAGAGTTCCTGCTGATGTCCCTGTGGAGGAGGGGAGTGAATTTATTGCTTTGGAGAAGGGTGTGAGACTGCAGTCTTCATAGTGCTGCCTTATCTGCGTGATCACGGTTAACAATTCCTGCAGTTCTGCTGTCAGACAGCTCAGCTTCTTCCTCCTTGCTACCTGGAGGGAAGGGCAGGGACATGTTAGTTTGCACAAGAGGTCAGAACTGAAGCTGCGATTCCTGCTGGCATCCTGCTCTTGGCTTTATTGCTATTTGAAAGAACCGAGGTGATAACAGCATTAGGAAGAGCACTTAGAAGCTGCGACAGGCCAGGGGGAGAGGGCAAGAAAGTAATTATGGGCTTAAAATGGTGCCAAAGACTTGTACTTCGTGCTTTCAGTGACCTTGGAGGTGAAGGCTTTGTGATCCTTTGTATTTCACTGTGTGCAGAAGGGGAAATCTTGCCAGGTTGGTTTCAAAACGGGTGCTGGCCCAAGGGAGGACAACTGGTGTGGGAGTTGGTGTCTGGCTTCATGCTTCTGACACAAGAGGAGGAATGGAGATGTTCCAAAAATCAGGGAACAGGTTGTGAACAAACGAAGGGGACCATAGTCCCTGAGTCTTTCCTTAAATCCTGGAGCTGCCTGTGAAACCATCAAAGACAGGGAAAAGAGAAGTTACTGTGGAGCTCAGAGGTAGAGCAGGAACTCCTGTGTGTGTGAAAAAACAGCGACCTGGTGGGAAATGCAGGGGAGTCCGTGAGGGTGGGAGACTGCCTGGGCGGTGATTAAACTGATATTAGTGGGACAGGCAGGAGCAGCATCAGGGACTCTCTTCATGTGGGGGTGATAAACTCTTCAAACACTGACTGGGAAGCTTTGCTCCCTGTGACCTGGCCAGCATCTCCCAAAATAGTCGCCTCACAGTGAGTAACTTCCTTTGCGCTGTTCCCAGCTCTCCCTGGCACGTAAATCCTGTCCCCTAGTTCCTCCTGCCTTCCTGTTTGGAGAGAGGGTTGCTGGGAGAGGCCTTCCAAGGGTCCTTGAGCTGTTGGGTTTCAGCTGGGAAAGTCTGCTTCTTGACTGGGTGGGAGGGTTGTCAGGGTTACATCCTCTGTCCCTGCTCCTAGTTCTGAGCTCCCAGCCTTCACCTGTGCTGTTTGGGAAGAGGGATATGCTGCTGTTCCTCGGGCTTTTGCTGCTCTTCTCTTCCTTTTCACATGCATCTGAGCTGTAGATCAGGCTGCTTCTCACTGATATGTGTTCCCAGTGGGAGGGGGAGCCAGCAATTATCCCTACTGCCAGGACTGCATTTTCCCACAGAGTCTGGTCTTAGAGCAGACTTGCTGCCTTGTCTGAAGTCCCTTCTGAGGGATTTGAAGACAAAAGTCGGAGCAGCTCCTGTCCTTCCTGCACTCATTTGAGGAAAGATCAGAAGAGCTCAAATGAGGGATTTGGATCCTTAAATCTTACTCTTCCCTCCCTGCTCCTGAGGGTGATGGTCGTGCTTGTGTTGGAAGTAGACTGCAGATTTCCTTGTCCAGCATGGCCCACAGCAGGTGGGACAAGGTTTCTGCTAGACCTTGCCCTATCCTTGGTGTTTCCAGCTGTGTAGATTTCAGGATTGTTGTCCAGCAAAACTTGCTTTGGAGGTAGTGTGTGATGCTTTCTGCCTTCCAGAGCAGGGAGGGAGACTGCATGGAAGGGTAATGCTGGACAGTGTCTGTAGTCTGGAATTCAGACAGACAGACTGTCATCTCCCTTCCTCTTCAAGCAGTTGGAAGAAACTTTAGCACCACAGTTCTCCTCTCTCTCTGTGCTAAAAGGAGCAGGGAAGAGGCAGTGCATGCTTCCTTGGTTCCATGGATCCCTGCTAGGATCCCTGGTCCGCGGGTGAGTCGATAGGAAGCTGACAGGACAGCAGTCCTGCGGGCTGCTGGCTCTGCAGCACCCTCTGGTGTTGCTGGGTCTGTCCTTTGACTGCTCGTTTCCTCCTTCCTGTCCCTGTCTTGATCGAAGAAACACTAAGAGGAACCACAGGAAGGAGTTAATGCTCACCCACATATTCAGTTGCTGAACATCAACTAGCCATGGCTGGCTTGTGTATGCCATGGACTAAACCTGATGTAATTCCTCTTCATGTCTTCCTTGTGTGTGGGCTGAAACCTTCCTTTTCATAATCTCGAGCTAGAATCAATCCTGATTTTATTTTATATTAGTTAACGTGGAATTGAAAAACTACCTTTTTTTTTTTGAAGTTTATGCTCCTTCCATAATAAAAAAGTTCAAGAGCTCTGTGACCTTGTAGTCTGACTTACCCTGACAGTTATTTTGGAGAGGACACTCAGGTTTGAAGAGAATCCTCCTTCCTCCTTTTGTTGTCTCCATAGGCAGCACTCAGGTGGTGACACACGGAGGACACAGTTGTTTTCTTCTTTCCCCTGCATCAGATGTCCCTGTTTTTCCAGCACTGCAGGAGCAGCATCTTGAGCTGGAGTTCCTTATAGTGAAGGATGAAGCTGAAAGAACTGATGGCTCTTTGTAGTTACACTGTTGTGAAATTTAAAGGAAATTCACAAAAATCAAGAAAAACATTCAAATTTAAATATTCTGCTGTGAGTTTTTGGCTTATGCCTGACTCTGCTAATTAATTCTTCCTGTTTGTTGTTTTCCACTGAAACACCCTGCTTGGATGCAGATGAGGTCATCTCAATAGTCAGGTTTTGGGGTTTGCTCCATATGTCCTGTTATCCTGCATTTCTCCAGCGCCCCATTGTTCTTTGTGCAGCACTGGCATTCATGTTAATTCTGGGACTAAGCTCCTGACTTACACTTGGCACTCACTCTGGTTGCCACGCTGCTGTCCTAAATTCCGGCTGCATTAGGAGAGAGCCTTCCTTGCCAGCCTGCAGCCCCCCCCAGCTCCCATGGCGACCACCAACAGTGCTTTTGGGAATTTGGGAAAACCAAGGGCTGGAGGGTCTGCCCATGGGCAGGCATTGGGAACCTGCACTGCATTTAAATTGCAATGATATTGTATGTTAATTGTTTGTGTAAAGATAGCTGACTGTGGGGTGTGTAGCTGTAAATGGGAAAGAATCCTCATCCAAAATACGGATTTGCTGTTCAGAGGCTTTTGTTGAGGTGGGGAAGAATGGCCCAGCTCTCTTGTGGATGGCTGTCTGGCTCCATGCTGAGGTGTTTCTAACATATAGGGAGAGAGGTTCAATATGCAGTAGCCAGATGGATAAGACTATGTGGGTGAGAACCTGAGTGTTGAAACAAGTGGGGAGGTTTTACTTGTGCTACTGGAGAGAATCCAGCAGAGGCCACAAAGATGATTTGGGGTCTGGAGCATCTCTAATGAGAAGAGACTACAGAAGCTGGGCCTGTTTAGTCCAAAGAGAAGACTGAGAGGGGATCTCCTCACATAAATGTCTCAAAGGTGGGTTTCAAGAGGATAGTGCCAGACTCTTTAGTGGTGCCCAGCAACAGGATGAGGAGCAATGGCCATGAACTAAACAACAAGGAGTTCCACCTCAACATGAGGAAGAACTTCTTTACAATGAGGGTGGCAGAGCACTGGAACAGCTGCCCAGGGAGCGTGTGGAGTCTCCCTCTCTGGAGCCCTTCAAAACCTGCCTGGACACATTCCTGTCCCCTGCTCCAGGTGGCCCTGCCTTGGCTGGGGGGCTTGGACTGGATGACCTGCAGAGGTTCCTTCCAACCCCAGCTATTCTGTGAGCAGAGTTGGGATTTCTTCCTCTTTGTTTCCCTCACCATGGTCTGACTTTATCCTGCTCTTTGTTGTTCTTGCAGAACATCCAGAAGATGCTTGGCCTTGCTCCTTCCCGGGCTGCAACCAAGCAGGCAGGAGGCTTTCTTGGCCCCCCACCCCAGGCAGGGAAGTTCTCCTGAAGCACAGCCCTCACTGAAAGCCTGACCAGTGCAACAAGACTGCTTTGGGGAGGTAACAAGTTGGGATTCTGCACCAGGCATCACTTGTCCAAAACCAGTCTATGCAGTATTGAAATCATCATCCATGTGGAGTATTCTACCAGCAGTTTTTCGTTCATCCAACCAAGCAACTTCTCTCGGAAGATAACGCGACCTTTGTTTCTGAGAAATAAACGGCATGGGCGTGTTAATTTATGTTAATAATGTCTCTTAATTGGGTGATAGAGGCTCCCGCGGGCCGCAGGATCGGCTGCCTCGCAGCTGGCACGCCCCGAGTGGGACGGGCCCCCGCTGTGCTGACGGTGAAAAGGCGTCTGTGGAAGAGGCGGTGCCTCTCGGCCGCGGCGCCTCACGGGATCCCGCCGATGTTGGCACAGTCCCGGCTGCCGAGCCTTCTCCTCCCCCGGCTGCGCTCACTCGCTCCCAGCCTCGCCATGAGCTCCGCCACCGGCACCGTCACCGTCCAGCAGCCCCTCAACTATCGCGCGGGCGCCCGCGTCCACCCCGCCGATGGCGGGCAGCTGGAGGAGGTGTTCGAGCCGGCCACAGGTACCGGGGGAACGCCGCGCCCAGGGGCAGGGAGAACCTGTGTGCCTGCAGGGCCCAGTGTCCTCGGCTTTCCCCCAGCTCACCTGGGAGCCACCTGTGCGGGTGTCCTGCACGCCCTGCTGCTCCTGAGCCACCCTGCCGTAGTGGCTGCGCTCTGCTTACAGCGTTTGCCTATCGTCACTCTTTACTGCAGAAATCAGCTCTCAGTCAGACACAAAATGCAGTGGTACCTGATTTTGGCAAACCCCCACGATTTAAATCTCTCTGAAATTATATAATTGTAGTTATCAGTATGTAGCATTCAGCAAAATCACTCCAAGTGTTTAACCATCCTGAGGAATGTGTAACGTGAGTCCTGAAGAGGGTGGTAGAAGTGTAACAAACTCAACTGGGAAGCCCAGGGATTTTGTAACAAGTGGAGCTAATTAGTTACCAGAGCACGACTGTGGAGAATGTCAACTCTTTTAATTCAGACCATCTGAATTGCAGCACCTCTTCTATGGCTGATTACAAATCAGTGGGTTTCCTTGGGAACCATGGGGGAAATTCTGTGCCTGGTATAGGTGGCTTGACTGAAGTATATGGGGTTTGATGCACGATGAACTACGTTCTGGGCCCCTTTTCTGAGATTTCCATCTCATTTGTTCCTTGTTTAAAACGTGCCCAGGTCGTGTGCTGTGCAAGCTGCCCTGCTCTGGGGAGAAGGAAGTTGATCTGGCTGTCCAGAGTGCAAAGGCTGCCTTTAAAATATGGAGCCAAATGTCAGGCATGGAGCGATGCCGGGTGATGCTGGAGGCTGCCAGAATTATTCGGGTATGTTGCGAGGGAGGGGGTTGGTTCTGTCTCTGAGCTTCCTTGTGGGCTATTGTGGCTTTTGGGGGCTTCAGCAGGACTTCCAGAGCTCCAGGAGTTAAAACCCACCTTTAGCCAGAAGAGAGGCTACCTCAGGCGGGGCTTTGTTCTTATCACTGGAGTCAGCACCCATGTTTGCAGCTTTGGTCTTATCACTGAATTAAAGGCCAATGTGTGCTTTCTCAGCTTAATTCTGCTAGAAGACATAAAACTGAAGCAATCCAGTTGACATCTTGCAGGGTTCGTGATTCTTTTAACAGCTCCAAAGATTAAATTCCACTGCACACAGTTTCAAAACTAAAATTGCATAACTGGCATTGCTGAACTTTTGGCTTGTCAGAGGTCGTTGTTACATGACTGGAATGTGTCTTGGCAATAAGAGAAAGTAGCAATACTGTTTTTTATCTATCAGATAATACACATGGGGGAGGATACACGTAAGTGAGCTTTAACACAGATTCCTTTCTGAGATAACCGGTTCTTGGGCATCAGAGTTAATCTCCATCAAGGCACACATCTGTAAGAACCCAGACCTTCTTTCCCCAGTGTGTATCAGTCATGAGAAGGTTTTTCTTTATGCCAAACTTCTGCTTTTGCTAGACTTCCAGAGCAGGGTAATACTTCTGCCTGGGAGCTGGTCTGTTAAAGGATGCTTCCCAGCTGCATTGCTTTGTCCCTCTTCAATGGCCTCTGGTTCCATCCTGATCTTGCTGTTTGCTCTTCCCAGTTTAGTTCTGTGAATTCTAATCATTGTTTGCCAGCTGGCTTCTAAGTTCATGTTTGTTCATCTTTTAGATAAACAGGGATGTTAAACAAGACTGGACCAGCAGTGAACCCCAGAGGCTTTCCCTTTGACATTGCTCTGCACTCAGTCACCATGGGGAAACTGATGAACAGCAGTTGGGAATGTCCCTTTTGGAGATGACCATTTCTCATGGCAGGATCTTGTTCGGGACTTGCGTGCTTAGGAAGTGGCTGTCTCCTTGTGGAGCTCTGCTTCAGGCTTCTCTAACATGTTTTCTCTGTCATGTGCCTCTCACAGGAGCAGAGAGAGGAAATTGCCACCATGGAGACCATCAACAATGGGAAATCCATCTTTGAAGCCAGAGTGGACATCGACATATCCTGGCAGTGCCTGGAATATTATGCAGGGCTGGCAGGATCTCTGGCAGGTGAGGATGTTAGTGGAGTTTGCTCTTTGCTCTCTGTCCCACATTCACTGGTAACTCCAACAGCACAAAGCCATCTTTGCTGCTGATTTCTCTAAGAGGTGGACCATTCCTTTTCCTGAAGAACTTGGAAGGATTTTGAGAGGTCTCTCCCCAATGCTGCCATGCTCTGTGGGCACTCACACACCTGTGAGCCTGCAGGGGTAAAACTGTGTCTCTGCTCCCAGACAAAGCCAGATCTGACCCCTGGTGGCTCTGATCAGACAGGAAGGGGCTTTGCTCTTTTCTACCTTCTGGCTGTTTCTTTGCAGGTGAACACATCCAGCTTCCCGGGGGATCGTTTGGATACACTCGGAGAGAACCGCTTGGGGTGTGTGTTGGGATTGGAGCCTGGAATTACCCTTTCCAGATTGCCTGCTGGAAGTCTGGCCCGGCCTTGGCTTGCGGTAATGGAGACTTTCTGCCCACACAAGTATTTCTTCAAAGCCAAGTGATCCTGGGGGGGAGAGTGATTTGCAGGATGAAGTCTACAATTACCTTGAAGTGTTGAAGGATTAGCAGAATGTTCAGGCTGTTACTCTGGCAGAAAGGGAAGGGAAATGAAAGGAGGAACATGTCATATGTCAAGAGGTTAGGAGTGCATCAGGAAAAGCTTTGCTTTTTTGATAGCTTGGCTTTTTACCAGATGGGGAAGGTCTCTGGAAATGTCTGGGCAAGACCAGCAGCCCCATCTCCCCCAGCCCTCTCCCCAGCAGGAAGGGCACCCTGTTGCTAGTTGCAGTGATTAGCTGAAAGTGTTTCCTCCTCTCTTGGGGGAAACATCTGAGATCTGTTGAGACAAACTCACTGTGTGGGGTGGGGATTGTTTTTGTTTCTTCCCTGAAGCAGTTTGGGTGTTAACCCCACCTTGCCTGTGTCTGGGTTCCCTTAGGCAATGCGATGGTCTTCAAGCCTTCACCCTTCACACCCATTTCTGTGGTGAGGTTGGCAGAGATCTTCACAGAGGCTGGAGTGCCCAAGGGGCTCTTCAATGTGGTGCAGGGTGGGGCAGCCACAGGCCAGTTCCTCTGCCAGCACCCAGATGTGGCCAAAATCTCTTTCACTGGCAGTGTGCCAACTGGCATGAAGGTAAAGGCACCTTGAAACAAGGGGTCTGTAGTTGATACCTCCTTGAGCTTTTCTGCATGAAGCTTGTAGAGGCGGGGGGCAAGTCAGCATTATTGGGGCTGAACAAGGAGCTTGCAGCATGTACAGGGTCTTGCTGGGGATCCAGTTAACCTGCTGGGCATGGGCTTGGGAGAAAAACCCCTTGGTCAGCTTCACCTGCTTAGCCCCTGGTTGCAGTGAAGTCCCTGAGCTGCTCAGGTGGGTGTTGATGTCAGGAGGACAGTACACAAAACAGCAGCACTGGGAAAATATGTTTCTGGCTGCAATAGAGCACTAAAGCTGAATTCAGCCTACTGTTTTTAAGCAAGAGAATAGTTCCTGTGAGTTTCTCACCCTTAATTTATTATTCCAAAATTAAAGAAAGACTTTTGGAAATAAATTCTGAGTTGAAGGAAGGGAAATGTTGTCCCTTGAATGCTCCCTACACGTGTGTACCTGTTGGGTGCAATGACAGATGCAGCTACAGCTGCCTGCAGCTTACACTGACCACAAGACTTCCTGCAAGTGCTACTCCAGGTTTTTTTTTGTTTGTTTTATCTATAAAAAAACAACCCCCAAACCCTCTGAGGCTGTCCTCAAGTCTGAACTAAGCACATATAGGAAACCCAGCTTGCCCTTCATGCTGCTTCTCTTGTTGGTGAATGGTCCTGCAGGAACTCTGCTTTTGGGTCTCTTGCCTCTCCCCACCAGCCTCCCCTTGGCCAGTGGGTAACTTATCTCTTCTGTCCTTGTTCCACTCAGATCATGGAGATGGCAGCTAAAGGGATCAAGCCAGTCACCCTGGAGCTGGGGGGCAAATCCCCCCTGATCATCTTTTCGGACTCTGATCTGGATAATGCTGTGAAGGGAGCTCTCATGGCTAACTTCCTTACTCAGGGCGAGGTGTGTGTCTGTGTGGCAGGAGTTCTCCTTCCCAGGGAGGCAGGGTAGTTTCAGGATTGGGCAGTGAGGCCAGCCTGTGACCTCATGTAGTGAGGGATGCCCTGAATCTCCCATCTTACCACACCCTTCCCTGTGCAGTGTCAGAAGGGATGCCCTTGCAGGAGCCAGGGCAGGGTGTCCCAGCAGAGCGTGCCTTAGCCTGTCCTTCCCAGACATGGAGCCTCCCTGACACCCAGTACCCAGCTCAGCACAGCTTCTCCTGTGCCCTGGGCACCAGTCTGGCACTCGCAGGTCAGGAGAAGATGTGCTGGTGTGCTCAGTCTGAGGACAGGGTTCTGTCCTTCCCAAATTTGGGATATCCACATGTACTGCAGGTTTTGTGTAATCCTGTTGGCAAATTTGCTCAGTGGAGTAATTTCTGGGAATTCAGAAGTCAGGTCAAGGTCTCTGCTGCTGGTGACCTGATGCGTTTTTGCCAGCTGGTGGCATCAGAACCACTGTGTTCAGTGCAGTCACAGCCCCAGGGTAATCTTGTGTTTCTTGTCCCCAGGGACAAGTTAGCTATTGTAGCAGCTGTGGAGGGGCTTTTCCAAGAGCCTCTGGAGCAGGACCCAAGCAGGGAAGGCCTGTGGAGTGCTGTGTTTCCTATTCTGAGCTGCCTGTCCTGTATCCCAGGTATGCTGCAATGGCACCCGAGTGTTTGTGGAGAGGAAGATCATGGATACCTTCACAAAGGAGGTGGTGAAATGCACCCAGAAAATCAAAATTGGAGACCCTCTTCTGGAAGACACACGGATGGGAGCCCTTATCAACCGGCCCCACCTGAATCGTGTGCAGGGCTTTATCAAGCAGGCAAAGGAGCAGGTAAGATTGTGATGCTGCCTTGTGACTGCCCTGAAATGTCTCTTGTTAGACAAACACTGCCAGTTGCTTTCCTGCCCTGTGCCTTCCCAGTTAAGCTGGGTTTTTTGGTTGTTCTTGAATTACTCAGTGGGTGTTTTGGACCACTAGGTACATAAGACTATGGGATCTGATGGGATGCATCCCAGGATCCAGAGAGAATTGGCTGATGTAGTTGCTGAGCCATTCTCCATGGTACTTGAAAAGTCATGGCAGTCAGGTGAAGTCCCAAGTGACTGGAAAAGGAAAAACACTTCACCCATTTCAAAAAGGGTGGACAGGAGGACCCCAGGAATTACAGACCTGTCAGCCTCACTTCTCTGACTTTGGGAAGATCATGGAACAGATCCTTCTAGAAGTTGTGTTAAGGCACATGGAGGACAGGGACATGATTTGACCCAAGTACAAGGTGCTGCACGTGGGTCAGAGCAACCCCCAGTATCAATCCAGACTGGGGGATGAGTGGATGGAGCAGCCTTGCCAGGAAGGACTTGGGAGTTCTAGTGGTTGAGAGGCTGGACATGCCCCATCTGTGTATGCTGGCACCCAGAAACCACCCATGTCCTGGGCTGCATACAAAGCAGTGTGGGCAGCAGGTGAGGGGGAATTCTGCCCCTCTGACCTGCTCTGGTGAAACCCCACTTCAAGTACTGCAATCAGCTCTGGAATCCCCTCAGCACAGGAAAAATGCACCTCACTATGAGGAAAGGCTGAGAGTTGGGATAGTTCAGCCTGGAGAGGAGAAGGCTCTGGGGACACCTGATGGCAGCATTTCAGTAAAAGGGGCTTATGAGAAAGATGGGGACAAACTTCTTAGCATGGTCTGTTGGGATAGGCTAAGGGCCAGCCAGAGCTACGGCAGCTGGGCAGGATGCTCCTGGATGTGCCTGTACCCCTTCCTCTCTTGGCTCTTTTCCAGGGGGCAGAGGTGTTGTGTGGTGGGGACCTGTATGTGCCAGATGACCCGAAGCTGAAGAATGGCTACTACATGCGCCCCTGTGTGTTAGGTATGATCCATCTCAGTCATGGCACCGTGGGTGCTGTGGAATTTCTCCTGAGAATGCTGAGTTCAGTGTAACCTGGCTCTGTGATGTCCCCAGTGTGGTCTGGCACTTAGATGGGGGCACTAGAGAGAGCTGAGGCTTCCAAGAACTGCATCCAGGGAAATCTGTGCTGTTGGGGTGCCTGACAGGAATGATGCAGTTGGTGCTTTTGAGATGCAGGGTGTGCCTGGCTACTCTGCAGGGAGGCTGTGCAGTGCTGTCTTCAAGGCTGTGTGGGTTGCTGAAGGCACAGGCTGTGCTGCTGCTCTTCCTCCTGAAGCACTTGTGTTCTGCCTTGCTTCCAGGGAACTGCAAGGATGACATGACATGTGTGAAGGAAGAGATCTTTGGGCCTGTCATGGCCATCCTGCCATTTGACACAGAGGAGGAGGTCGTGGAGAGAGCCAATGCCACCAAATTTGGCCTGGCAGGTGGTGTCTTCACCAGGTATGACTGGGCAGTGTTGTGAAATCATTTTAGGGAGGGGAAATACTGCAGTGATACGCTTCTCCTCTTGCAGTGCCTTGACATGGGCATGGGTATCCTCTTCCAGAAAAGCTGAAGCAAGTGATTGCCAAAAGGGAAATTTGTAAATGACTGGACATCTCCCCGTTTTTCCTGAAGTGTTGGATGGGTCCAGCTGTCCTTTGGGGTCTTCCCAGCCTGGCTTGGCCTGTTGCCTGCCTTCCTGTATCTCCAGGATGTACCAGGAGCCTGCTGTGCTGGCTACTTGCCCCGCTCTGCATTGCTGGTGTCCTTTTCCTGCTCTCCTGAATCAAATGCAGTTGGAGCATCCTTGGGAATTGGTGCCACCTGATTCAAGCAGACAAAGACAGACTAGGGCAGGCTGGACTCCAAAAACCAGTGTGGCCTGCTGGCCTTTCTCCAGTGGATATTACCAGGCAGGGAAGGAGGGGATCCAGCTGAATTGCCCTTTTCCTGCAGGGATATCCAGAAGGCTCATAGGGTAGTGGCTGCTCTCAAGGCCGGGATGTGCTTCATCAACAACTACAATGTCAGTCCTGTGGAGCTGCCTTTTGGAGGATACAAGTCCTCAGGTGAGCTCTGTGTGACCTCCCCTGGTACATCCCAGCTACAGGGGCTGTGAGTGGCCCCTGTCACTGCCTGGAGCTGTGTCCTCACTCCAGCTCTTCCCTGCAGGATTTGGCAGGGAGAACGGCCGGGCAGCCATCGAGTACTACTCACAGTTGAAGACTGTCTGCGTGGAGATGGGTGATGTGGAGTCTGTGTTTTAGTGGCTCTGGGGCCTGCACAGGGGAGCATCAGGCAGCTCTTGCCTGCCAGCCAGAGATGAGGATCATGTACACAGCAATAAAGTACCCTACAATTGTCAGTGCCTGGGAGGAAGCACAGCTGGAGCAGCATTAAGCCACCCTGCTCCTGCAAGGGGGAATGTACACACAGGGCTCAGCTCTGACCAGTCTGGTGGACAGTGGGAAGCTCAGAGTAGGAGGCACCAATCTGGCTTTTGGCAGCAGTTCCTGCAGCCACAGAGGTGTTACCAGAGACTTGTTAGTGGCCCAGGCCAGGCCCAGGCTTCCCAGGCTATGTGCCTTGATTCCCATTGCATTCCACCTTCCATCAGCTTCAGTTCTGGCTTAGCAGGTAGGACCTTACTCAGTACACGTATGAACTCTTGGACACATTGATATCCTGTAGCTATAGACCCTGTCTATTCTGTGACTCCAAAAAAGCCTTAACTGTAGCATTGTTTATTCCCTCTAGACCCTTGGTAACCTCAAGTTTTGTTTTTTCCTATCTGTACTGTACTTACAAGTGGGACAAAACATTGTGGGAAGGGTTGGCTGATGCTGCCTCGGCCAGGCATGGCCCTGAGCATTACCTCCACACACGAGTAGTGGCAAGCTCCAGCACGGAAAGCTGAAAGTGATAGTGAAAGCTATCTCACTTCCTTCCTGTAAATTTACTGTTCTTTATACACATGATGAAGCAACAACTTTAAATGTTTGCCTATGTCTCCTTTTAGCAATTAAATAAATACTTACTCTGGAACATCTTCTCAGAGTGACATGAATTGATGGGTCCAGAAATGGGGCTGCTGCTGTATGGGTTAAATGAGCTGCAAGGTGGCTTTTTGATCACTAAAATCATAAAAGCTAGAAAGAACACCTCTGCCTGACAGATGTCTGTAGTCCTACAAAACCAGAGTTGTTCTAGCATTCTGCAGAGCTTAAGGAAACCCTCTGTAACTTTAGAATGAAAATACAGAATTGACAACTTCCTTTTATTGAGTAAGAAAAGGGAAAAAACACAGGAAGCCAAGTGTTCTAAAAGAAAACAGAAGAAAATTCCCTTTAGCTTCTCAGCACTCCTGGTGGCAGACCCAGCCTAGGTGTTGGCAGGCTGAATATACACCCGTGCCCACCAGCCCAAGGAGGGCCATGGAGCCAAGGGCCCCTCTCCTTCGGTTTTTGGGATCTGGAAAAAAAGGCAGGATTTGTCAGTTCACTGAAAGACTAGCCCACCCTGGAAACTGAAGAGGGAGCAGGAACTAAAGGTAAATCCCCAGGGCAAAACAGCAGGCACCAGCTCAGGCCTCTTAGGGTAGGCATCCCTATTGGAAGAGAGCTCTTCCCAACAGCAGGAAGAGTGTGCTGCAGTGTTGGCAGCCTGTAGACCTGCACCCTTTCCTGCACACCTGACTGGGAGCTAAGAGTCCTGAGGTCACTGTCAGAGACCTGAGCTTCCAAGCGCCCTCTGTGTGCAGCAGGGTATGGACCTACCTCCTGTGTAGTAGCCATAGGCATAAAGGAGTCTTCCAACGATCCAGGCGATGCCAAGCCCTGTGGCAACTCGCTGCAGAGAAAGGAGAAGCATAAAGGCTTTGGAGGCTTCAGCAAAGTCATGCAGGCTGAATCTTATTTCAGCCCTGACCAGTTAGTGAGCCAGAGCAACAGCCAGGATTGTGGAGGCAGCTGCTGCTCCAAGCCCTGCTCCACTGCCTCCAGCAGGTGTTACAAAGTTCCACCTTGACTCTTAATTTAGAGCTTGCTCCAATGTGGCTCCCATTTGCCAGATGTGCCTATGCTACTTCCTTCCCTCTTGGAAAAGGAGTCTGTCTTCAGGAAGGACCTAATTTGTCTTTTGATGGCAAAGGTAGAGCTACTGGATTTGGCCTCTCCTGTGTGCCTACCTCCTCCCAAGTTGTGTGCATCTTTCAGTTAAAAATAATCCAGGCTTTTATTGACCTCCTTTGGCAGGGCTTGGAAAAACTGGGCTGGAGGGATCCTTCCCACTCAGTGACTGGAGGCTGCAAATGCTTTGCTTTGTCTAAAAAGGCATCTTTAGGGGAAGGAAAGGGCTCTGATAGCTGAAAATGCGGTAATGAGTTTATTACTTGTGATTCTCCTGCAGAAGACCTTCTACAGCTAAATTTTCAGAAGGAGCACTGCTGTTAAGTGTGATATGGCTACTGAAGGGGCTGTCTTGGCCACCTGCCCCCCACCCTTACCAGGTCAGAGAGCCAGAGCAGAGTTCTGCATCACTTACCGGGTGGTAGAGTCCACCAGTGCCTAAAAAGAACAGGAAGGCAGGGTAGACTTCCAATCTGAAAATAAAAGTGAGAAGGTTGTGTTTGTGCTCCGGTTGCTTACAAAGAGGAAACTCCAGAAGGGCAGAGGCTTCAAACATCCCCTGCCAAGGGCATTTTGGGCTCTTTACAAGTCTCTGTGCTCAGTGCTGTAGCTGAGGAAAGAAGGGATGTGAGCACGTACAGAGTTTTAGGGGCTTCCTCCCAGCCTGTGCCTCTCTCCCAGGTCACCCATCCACTCTTTCCATTTTGTTCCCTAAGCCACTCTAAACATTCCCCAGGAGTTGTGTCTCCCAGCACCCATCTGATGTACTGTTGCAGCCTGTCCACAGGAGCTGGGTGGACTTTGGCCTCTCCCCAGGGAAACCTGAGCAGCACACCAGATCAGCACCTTCTGGAAACAAGATTTCTCATGTCTTAAGATCTACCTATGGAAGCAAGTTGCTGGGAACTGTGGTGTTTTATTTCCTGTTCTTACTAAATTGCCTGCCCTGTCCACATGGCTCTCCCCGCCCCTAATCCTGACCACTCCCTCGGGTTCTCCCTATTGGTCTCCTGGTACCCGAACTCCACCCATGTACCACCCCTATGCTCTGAGACTATTAGTCCGTGTGCTCTCTCCGCCCCCCTCATCCCCAGATAAACCAAGGCCCCAGGCCACGTGCCTTGCTCTCTGCATTGAGGCAGCAGCTCTCTCTGCCTTGGGGCACCAGCCCCTCTCTGCCTGGCCATGCCATGTGCTGGCTCTCAACCTCTGGGAGCCAGCACATGGGCGGTGCTAGGCTCCTGGGGGCCGTGGAATAAAGACCTTCTCCAGCCCCATGCAAAGAGCCTTCTCGCCTCCTTTATCACCGTCTCTGTTGCGGAGCCACAGCCGGCCGGAGCAAGTGAGGGGCAGCCTGGAAGAGGCCTCAGGATGCAGCGCGGCTGCTTTCCCTAAGAGACCCCCCACAGCGCTCTCCGGGCAGGCTGTGGCATGCCACACCAACGCAAGAAACTAACAAACCGCAACAGGGAACTGGAGGAGATCGCTTCACGGCACCACCCTATGGTTTAAGGCATGAGAAGGAGCCAGCATGGCCTTACTGCTAAGTACTGCAGGGCTGAGCCTGGATCAAAGCAATGGCAGTGTGGATACTGAAAAGCTGCTTCTTGCAGTATTCTGTGAGAATCCCTCCTTTCTCATGCAAGCTATGAAAACAATAAGAGGGTTTTTGTAAATAGTATCTGAACACCTGCTGTTTTCCTGATCTGTTTGGGTTTAAGGCAGAGAGTGTTTGGAAATGGGCGTTGTAGGACTTCGGCCAATCACCCCAGGAGGTGGGTGACCACTGACCAATCACCCATGGAATTTTAGCATATATAAGCAGAAGTTGTAAATAATAAAACTCTCTCCATTTTCTCACTAGATTTATGTGTGCTGCATCTCTCCATCCCGGGTACTACAGCAACAATGGCAGCAGCACCTCTGGGGCTGTGGGCCCTGCCCCTCAGCTCTGTGTTCCAAGACCCCTGTTCAAAGGTGTCACTCACGTGTTCTGGTGTGCACGCTGGATGCAGTTGAATATCTGCCCGTGTTCAGGGTCTGTGCTGTACATGGTTGGATACTGCCAAAAAATAAACCAGCAGCAAAGCATCAGCAAGTGTGGCCTGCAGCTCCTCTCCCCAGGAGCCCAGGGCTGCCTGGGTGCTTGCAAGACCAACCTGCAGTGGCAGGTTAAAGCCTGGCCCTGCCCTGGAGCTCACAAAAGCTGCGTTCAAGGTCACCACTGACCTGGACCTGCTGCCTGGCTGCAGAGGCTTCCCCAGGCCAAAAATCCAGCACCACATGGACTGGGTACATTTGCTCCAGTCCTGATTTGATGCAGCAAGAATGGGATCACCCCAACAGGAAGCTGGAGCTGTCCTTGTGCCCACCCCTGCTTGTCACTTCCGTCAGTGAAGTGGTGAAAGAGCAAAGGAGCAGTGGCTTGTGCTGAAGCCAAGTGGCACAGCGGCCTCTGCGTGCCATGGCCCTGATTCACAACCGTCCCCCACCCAGCCCAGAGTTCTGCCTGGCTTAAAAGCTCCTCAATGGATGCTGAGGGAAAGTCACTTCAGAATTCTTGTGACAGGGCTCTCGTGCTCCCCCTGAGTTCGAGAAACCCACCTGTCACTTTTGTGCCACTATGATCCCTTTCCCCCCAGTGCTGCATCAAGTCTTATTTGCAGGGCAAAAGGGCAAACAGTTTCTTGCCCATCAGTGCTGCCAAGCTCGAATCCATATGCTTTCAACTTAGTGCCAAGCACCTGATGTCCCAAATCCCGAGCTCTGTTATGCTTTCTGGAGAGCCATGGCAGCTCCATCTGCATCTGTGTGGTGGGACAGGAAATGTCAGCAAGTCACCCCAAACTGAGCAATGTGTCACCTAGCTTGTCAGCATACTGGCTTCCACCCTTGCCATCCCCTCAGCCTGAGCACTCACCTCCACGTTGTATTTCTTGCGGGCCTTGCCCACCTTTATGGCCAGGTGCATGACCAGGACGAAGCTGGCGGCCCCGGTCAGCATGACGTAGCCATACTCCTTGGAGAGAACAGCCATTGTGGTGCTGCCAGAGAAAGGGAGCCCATAAATATTTTGGGGAAGTGGCAACACACAATATGTGTGCGTGGAAGAGTTGCTGAGCTTGGACCCCAAGAGCTCCCAACACAGGGACTGGCTGCAGGAAGAGAGAAATGGTGGCTGAGCGAATTTGTACCTCTTGGAGCCTGCACAAACCAAGAGTTCTCTGCATAGGTCCTGTCAAGCAAGCCTTAAAATCACCTAAGCGTTGGTGGGAAGTGGTGTCTGGAGAACCCTAGTCCAGGCTGGGCAGAAACTCATGGGCCTTTCCAGCCCCAGAGCTAGGGGCCACCAAATGAAATCAGTTTATTTCCAGCCTGTTCCCTAAGAGAGAGATTTCTTCATGTAGTGGGAACCAGACCTGTGAAACTCCTTGCCAAGGGACATTGTGAATGCAGGCAGTTCTCATGAATTCAACAGGAAACTTGGCAAGTTCTGGGAATAAGAGGTAAATTGGGAATTATAATAGAGCCTGTCTCAGAAATCTCCTGAGCTGGAAGGAGCTGGGCTACATGAATGATTAATTTGTACTGCTAAGGTCATCCATACATAAAATACTGATAAAACCCACCACCATGGCAAAGATAACTGACCCTGTTGGGTAAAGAGCCACTGGCCAGATGACCGATGCTCAGCCCTGCAGCTCCCAGGAACCCTCTCAGAGTCACAAACTGGTGAACAGCTCCAACAACACACAGCTACTGGCATTTACTGGTGGCCATCTGCACCAGTGTCCAGGGGACACCAGGGCCTTTTATTTAATGGTTCTGTGCTCCCTCATGCAGGCCTGAGACAGAAGCATGGAGTAGAAGGTGCATCCTGCAGCCTCTGCCATGCTGTCCCACATTCCATGTTCTCCCTCTTTCCTGCTCCCCATCTGCCATACCTGCCCCCATCAGCCATACCTGCCCCCACCAGCCTGCCCTGCTCCACACAGAGCGCTCTGGCTCCCTCCCAGCTGCCAGAGAGCAAAGGGCCCTTACCCACAACCATCTTGCACAACCCCGAACCTCAGCCGCCTGTCTGGGTGACCCTAGAGGGTGCTGCATGACAGAGCACAGCAGAAGACAGCAGAGACCTCCCTCCAGCACCGAGATGATTCTCCTAATCAAACCGCAGTCGGTGCCTGTCTCCAGATGGTGCCTCCACGACATAGTGAGGTTTTGGTGTCTCCTGCACTGTTCCTCCAGCACAATCTGTCAGTGTGGGGAAAAACAGGCCACCTCATAGAACTGGTGTCAAGTCTTCTGTTGCAGCAGCGGCAGCACCCCTCATAAGGGATCTTTGGGGACTAGAAGGTTTAGTTCTCATTTGCAATGGGATTATCATGGATGGAGCAAGGTGAAGACAACACCTGGCTTTGTCCACAGGAAGTGTGGTAAACAATTATCAGTAAGAATATTTAAAACTCTGAAGTAATGAAGAAAAGCCAGCTGCATGCACCTGTAATCAATGTTAGCACCTGACAGGTGACACACTGAAAACAGAACATGTAGAGCAGGTTGGTGGTCACATTTCCCCCTTCAAATTACAAGGTTGTTGGATAACCAGGCATTTTACCTTCCAGCACTAAATTATCATCTGGGAGCAAAGATATAAATATATTTTGGGAGTAAAGAGCATGGCAAAGCATTAAACTGGGTGTGTCATAAAACTGCTACTCTTACACTACTGATATAAAAGTGTACCTCAAGCCTTTGCTCTCGTAATTTGGAGCCATATAAACCACTCCTAAGTCACCAGGACTCTCACGGTCGTTTCCGGATTGTGGTGCCCGGAGCGTTTCAGTAACCTTTGCCCGCAGCTGCAAGGGTTTTGCTGACAGGCACCGTCACGGTGCAGAAGACTCAGTTTCTACCTTTCACACTGCGTGTTTCCGGCAGGAGCCACAGACACGAGATTTTGAAGCACGACACGGCACAGAGCGGCAGCAGAAAAAGGGTCCTTCCCTACTCTGCCACAACACTGCAGCTACTGTGAGTCAGCAAAGCGCATTAAGGCTCCTTGAACAGACCCACGCGTGGATTCGGACTGGATTACCCGATGTAAGCTCAGCCTTTCGAGCCAGCAGAGCCTTTTGTCGCCTCGCAACCCCGTTCGCTCCCAGGGCTGAGCCCTCCCCAGCCAGGCGGGGCCAGGCTCCGCCGGAGCTGCCCGTCGAGGGGCAGGCAGAGCCCCGCGCCCTGCTCGTCCCGCAGACCCCTTCCCCTGGAGCCTCCCCCGACTGGGAGATGTCCACGGCGCTTCCTCCATTTTCCATCGGGACAACCTGAGTAACCATGCCCTGGGAGCATCCCCCCGTCCCCGCTTCCGGAAGGGCGAGCTGAGGTGCCCGGCCCCGCACTCACCCTCAGCGCCGCGCGGAGCAGCCCACGAGCTGCGGGACAGAACCGGGGACGGCGATGAAGCCGGGGGCGCCAGCGGCAGCGGGGCCGTCCCGCCCGCAGCACCGCCCGCAGGCGGGGCCGGGGCTCGGCCAGGCGCGATCAGTCTCGCTGCTAGAGAAGAGATATAGGGATTCCTGTGGCTCTGCAGAGGGATTTGCCATGCCGGTGCCCCCAGCAGCTCTTTCCGAGCCGCCAGCATACAGACATCCTTATTCTCACCCTTTTTCCCGTGTCCTTTTTGTCATACGAATTGTAGCTAAGAGCTCTCAGCTTTGATTCGCAATCTACAGTTTAATGGTTCCAACTTTGGTAAGTCACACCGTGCTTGCTGAAATCTTCTGGTTTCCCTGTTATCCCACCAGACCCTGCAGCGTCGGCTGAAGCAGCTAGTGTTTCACACGTGGAGTTGCTATGCTGGGACATGTAAGCAGATACTTCCTTGGCAATTCCCAGCACTGGTGGTAAGAAGGATCTTACATTTCCTTGTAGATGTAACCCTGACACTTTGGCATGAACACACAAGCCGTTTCCAAGAATATTTGGAGAGTGTGTAAGCAATATTTTTACTTTATAAAACATTCCAGTTTTAGTGTTATGTGACACAAAACCAGAGCTGGCTTTCCAGGGCTGCAAATGTTCATAAAACAGTGGAGGCACAGGTGGTCTGGCTGCAGGAGCACAGAGGGTTCTTTTGATGTCACCAGTGTAATGGGATAGAAAGGATGAACCAGTGAGATCCTGGGTTCCTAAAAGTCCTGGTTTTAATCTCCTTGCCTTTCTACATGAGAAAGTTCTTGGATTCCCTGGGGATCCAGCTGTGTAGGCTGATCACAGTAAGCCCTGCTGGGTTTTTTGGCCAGGAAGGGCCTGGTGACGTCCTTGGCTACAGCACAGTGTCAGGGCCCTTCCCATATTTTAGTACCTTTTCAAGCCAGTCCTTATGTCCCTACTTTGCTGTGGTCTCAATGTAGGGTGGAAGTGGAAAGGCCTGGCACTGTGCACACCTCTCACACCTCCACAAAATGATTATTTTGCCAATGTCCTGAGTCCCACTGACAGAAGACTGAGTATAGCACAGCAAGTGAAACTGCAGCACAGATTACTTCCTTCTCTCATAGTTTTATTTCACTTCAAAAAAAACCCAACAAAAATCCCCAACAAAACCAAAACAAAACCCAAAAAACCTAGGGTGGGACAACACGTCAGAAATCAGGCAGGAAAGGCCTGCCTTTGGTTCCCATGATGGGAGTTCAGAAGGGCTGATTCTAAGGGGCTGTGTCTTCCTCCTCCTCCTCCTCTTTCTCTCCCTTTGAGGCATGGACCTTGTAGACGACAACACAGACGCCAGCCAGACAGGCTACCATGGTGCCAGCAAAGAATATGCAGAAGCCAATGAGGCACAGAAAGACATAATCTTGCTTATACAGCTGGGTCAGGCAGCTGAAGTGGAGCTGTGCCTCCACTGCTGGCACCCTTAGGGCATGCAGGCCTGCTGGGCTGTAGCAGGTGATGTTGTCAGCATCTGCAGAGAGACAAGCATAAGCAGGACTCTCTAGCCTGTATCATAATTTCATGAACAGAAGCCCTGATAGAAAAATTATGGGAGTGCTTGCTAAAAGCAAGAAAAATATCTGCAGACTTCACCCCCCCTCCCTCCATGGCTTGGGTAAAATCTGACAGCCAAACTCATGCCAAACCTGTGCTAAGCCCTTGTCAAACCCCAATTCCCAGGTTGCTAGAATGTTTTCTGCAGTGTTGGTTCCACAGGAAAATATTACCCACTGGATTATGCCACTGTGGCAAATTGCTGTCTCTGCCCTGCTCATCTCTGCTGATTGAGCTATTTCATCTTCATATAAGAGCACCTGTGTTTGTTGTTTTTTTAAATCTCAAACACCTTCTGAAGTGATACAGCCTAAATCATCTTGGAATAATGAGGCTGCTGTGTTTGACAATGAGGGTGATTTGCAGTTAGGCAAACCTTACCTGCTCTGTGAGGGGAGCAGAGGCAACTCATCAATGATTCAGTTCCACTCAAATAACAACCATACCCTGTCATATTGCAATATCTGCAGCGATAAAACAGACACTTTTCCCTTTCAAGTTAGTGAAGGATGAATGTGGTGCCTGTGGAAGCAGGGTGTGCCTCAGCCATGGCCCTCTCCTTCCTCTGCAGGTTTTGAACCCTACAGACACGGTCACTGTGGTGGGCACAGGCTGGGCACTGCTTGGTGGACGGGATGGAAGAGACTGAAGGAAAGGGAGCCACAGGCTGAGCACTGCCTGATGCATGGGATGGAACGGGAGTGGTGGAGGGGAACAAGGCATGGGGGATTTATATTGCAATAACACTGTATTGTATATGACTGAGTGATGTTGCTGCTGTGGTTGTTCATACTGATCCTTCTCCTGGTCCTGAGTAAAACTGCAGAGCTTTTATCTCTCTGTTACCCAAATTAATCCAAACTTGGGCAGCTTTGTGTCAGCCCCCAGGCTGCACAGATCCAGATGAGTTCAAAACTCTGGTGCACAGATCCAGATGAGTTCAAAACTCTGGTGCACTGGCGTTTCTGAAGATCACTAGCCTTTCTAAAGGCTAGGCTGGGGTCTGCTTGCAGCAGATTCCAGGGCTCTGTTCCAGTGTCCCTTTGGCCTGGAACAACCCTCAGTTTAATGCTGCCTTTCCTCCTCCTACCCTCCCCAACAGCCTGCAATGAGCTTTATTCTCCTGTTTCAGGGTTCAGTGGGTTATCTCCAATCTCACTGCTGCGAGCCGTACTTTATTCCACTGTTCCATAATTGCCTGTAACCTGTATGTGGAAAAAACCTCACTTTAAGCTCTCTAAGTAGCTTACTACCATCTACTAAAGACACTGAGATGTCTTTAATTCAGTTCTGTCCTAACACCAGCTTCCATTTGCCCTTCCCTTTTTTCCCCTTGGGCTCTTTTGTGGCCCTTTCTTATTTAGTGGACAGATGTTTTCAAACAATTTCTCTGTTGCAGCTCTTTCTCTCCATTGTGCCCTGCATTACTGAAACCAAGCTTTCCTTGTTCATGTGTGCTGTGCTGTGTCTCTTTCCAGTTTGGAAAAACCAAGTTCATGTGCTGCAGCTGCAAAGCTAAACATCACCCTTGGGACCAGTGTTTTTATGGGAAAGGGAACTGGTGATTACTCTGCCTTGGCCTCTCCAAGGCCCAGTTATATCTCTCAATATGATGGGAAGCAGCTGATTTTGGGGTGGAGACAAGGCAGGAAATTCAGAACAATGATTTTCCCAGTGCACATCTCCCTGGAGCTGTGTTGGGCTCCTTGTTTTTGGGATTGCAGCCATGGGGTCCTGTGCTGGCACAGGGACACCTGAGGCTGGATCCAGGTGTTTTAGAGAAGCAGCAGTGTCCCAGCTGCAGGCTACACCTCCCTGGCTGCCCTGAGGATGTGAACAAGTGTGACTCGTGTGGAGTGTGTGTAACCCAGCTGTTCCCATCTCTGGTTTGTGTGACGGCAGAAAATGGGACCCCACAGTTGACATGCAGTGGCACAGCCCCGTGAGCTGAACTTTTGGGAAAGAGAACAGAGGGCCCTCTCTGTTCCACATAAATCTGTGGGAGCAGGGAGGAGAGAGGTTGTGCTCACACAGCCCTCACCTGGAAAATGCACATTGCTCTCCATCATCCAGGTGATGAAGTCCAAAAAGGAACAGTTGCAGTGCCACAGGTTGTCACTGAGCCCCAGAAGCCTCAGGTTGGGCAAGTCCCAGACAGTGCTGGTGTCCAGGAAGGTTAAGCCCGTCCGGCTCACATCCAGGTGTCTTAGCCAGGTGTTGTTGGCAAAAGCATCCTTCTCGATGGCCACAAGATTGGGATTGTCTGAGATCTTCAGCACCACCAGGCTGAGGAGGTGGGAGAAGGTGCTGAAGGTGACCTGTGTGAGGTTGTTGAAGCTCAGGTCCAGATAGACAAGCTTGGCCACGCCAATGAAAGTGAAATCCAGGTCATCCCCCAAGAGGTTCTTTCTGCAGTCCAGATAGACCAAATCAGCCAGGAAGCTCAATTCCACTGCTGGCAGGTATGAGACGTTATTTGCTGCCAGAATTAGCTGCCTGGTGTCCAGAGGGATGTCCACAGGGAACTCTTGCAACTGCTGTCCAGTGCAGTTCACCTCCAGGTACTGACAGCTACACCTGCTTGGGCAGTTGATCCCCTCTGATGCCATCTCCAAAAGAAACATGAGGCTCAGGGACCATGGCCTACCTGAAGAAGACATGGTTTGAGACGTTCCAGGCCACTTATCCCTTCGTGGACTGCAAGCAGCCCTATGGAAGCTGCACTTCCCTCACAGCCATGCCGAGAAGGTGTCCAGCTGCAAGGCTGTGAGGAAGCACTTTATGTCCGTGGCTCACCTGAGCCCTTGGCAGAGTGCCCAGTTGGAAACTGAGCCTGGCTTTTACATTGGCAAGTACGGAACAGTGGATGGAGCATCTCTGTCTCACACTCAGTGCCAGGTGACACCTCAGTGATGCCAGTGGCTTGCAGAAGCTGCCTGTTTTTGGGGACAGTGCCGTGACCTTGCTGACTTGCTTCCAGCTGAGTGGAGGTGTGGGAAGCTGTGCGTGGCACTATGGAACTGTGTAGGGAGAGTATGAACAGCCTAAATTTTTTCAGAAATGGTGTCACACTGCAAGAGGTGCTCCCTGGTACTGGTTAGGCAAGAGCCCTGTGCAATGCTGGGGTGGCATTGTCTCCTTTCTGGAGTCAGGAGGTTTTATCCCATCTGGAGTAGTGTGCCCAGGTCTGGGGACCTCGACACAAGATGTGGAGATGTTGGAGCAGAGAGGCCATGAAGATGCTCAGAGGGCTGGAGCAACTGGTATGGGGATAGCCTGAGCTGGGGCTGTGCAGCTTGGAGAAGATTCTGGGGAGACCTCAAGTAAAGGGTTTATAGAAAAGAGGAAGAGTGACCCATTACATGGGCAGGTAATGACAAGACAAGGGGGAATGGCTTTAAACTGACAGAGGGCAGGTTTAGAATGGATGTTAGGGAGAAATTCTCCCCTGGGAAGGTGATGAGGCACAGGTTTCCCAGAGAAGCTGTGGCTGCCCTATCCCTGGAAGTGACGTCCAGTTTGGACGAAGCTTGAAGCAACCTGGGATAGTGGAAGGTGTCCCTGCCCATGTCAGGGGAAAACTAGGTGAGCTTTAAGGCTCCTTCCAGGGATTCTATGACTCTTACAGAGGCCATAACAGCAGCGACTGAATGAACCGAAAGGCCGCCACCGCCTCACCCCGCCCTTCCCCTCACGGCCAACGGCGGAGGGGGCGGAGCCTGGTAAGACACGCCCTGTCGCTATAGCGCAGCCGCTGATAGGCCAGGGGAGGGCGGGAACGCATCAAGACCCGCCTCTCAGTGACGAAGCGGCTTCTGATAGATCGGCAAGGGGCGGGGTGCGGTGGATTCAAGTGGTACGCGCGCGCCAGTGCTGCCGTTGTGTCTCCGCCACGTCCCCATCGCCGCCATGGAGACCATGACCTTCCCCCGCTACAGCCCCGACGATATCATCAGCTACCTCCGCTCGCACATCCTGGAGGGCGCCGAGGCCCGGAACCTGGTCAAGGGCGAAGTGTTCGGTAACACCAAGGTGCGTGAGGGGGGCGCGGGGCGGCTCCGTGCGCCGCCCGCTCCCGTGTGGGACGGACGTGCTGCCGTGGTCCGTGTGACCACGGGGTTGGGTGGAACGGTGCTTCGTTGGGCTCGGAGGAGTCGCAGGGCTCTACCTCGCCGCTCGGGCCTCGCCAGGAAGCGCGGTGGTGTCACCAGGAGTACCCGGTCTGTCTTTCCCAGCTCAGTGGGAGCAACGGTGTCTGGTAAAGTTCCATATTTCCATCACTTCGCCTGATCAATTTAGTGCTTTTAAACCAAGCCCTGCTTTTAAACCCCTCCCTGCTCCATCCACTTTCAATTCTCTGACCATTTAAAGTTAGCGAGTGTCCCCGGCGGAAGAAAAGTGGCTTCAAAGTGGAATTGATGCCTCAGAGAGATTCCTGGTGCTGTTATTCCTTGTGTTTGAGCCTGCGGTGGGAGGGGTCTGGCCCTGCTTGTTTAGATGGTTTTTAAGAAGCAAAATTGATAATGGATTAGTGCTATAAAT
Source organism: Machaerirhynchus nigripectus (assembly GCA_013397975.1). NCBI lineage: Eukaryota > Metazoa > Chordata > Aves > Passeriformes > Dicruridae > Machaerirhynchus > Machaerirhynchus nigripectus. Next base: position 134,492 of record VZRQ01007475.1, on the reverse strand, counting down.
GAAAAACTGTCGGCTTATAAGTGATTTTTTCCCCTCTGTTTTAATAATCTAATGAAGGGCACTCATTGCTACAGGATTATAATTTCTGTGACTTTTTTTAGGTTTTTGCCATTGATTGGTTTGGAAACTGCTCAGCAAGCAGCAGTGTAATGAAAACTAATGCCTGGCATACACAGTCAGGGCTGTAACTGTCTGAGCTGACTGCTGTCCCTTAAAACTGAATTACGAGCAAGTAATGCTTGAACTGCAAAATGTTGGAAAGTGAAGCTTGTTTGTCGTGGTGGCTCAGTGAAACCAGCCTTCATGTGTTAAAAGCTGAATGCTTTCATGGCCTGATCTGCGAGCCCTGAGTAATCAAACATGTGGAATACTGATTCATATCCTCTCTTCCTGCAGCTTGACATTTTACACCTGATTTACATGAGAATCCTGCAGAAAGTGTATGGGATCCGCCCGGAGCACTTCTTCATGGTAGGGCTGCCTGTGGCAGGGGAGATGGAATATGAAAGGAAAAGAATATTGGACTTACCTGTTCTTTGGGATGCTAAGGGTGCCAGAAATGTCTGTAAGGTCCAGGAGGGACTGGACAAGCTTTTGGAGGGATGCCATGTCCAGCCTTGAAAATCCATACTGGGCTCTTGGGCTTTTCAATCTGCCTTTGGCCATGGCTGGAGGAGGTTGGACTGATCTGGAAGGAATGTAAATATTGCTTTTGATATTTGATCATCTCCACTCCTCCATTAACTGAGAGGAAAGTAAGGAGAGGCTGATACCTCGTTGACTAACAATTTATTTACTGTTCTGTTAGGCAAGAACTGATCCCTGAAAGTGAGAGTAAATGGTTTTGTCTCATGTAATTTCTGGATAAACTGAAAGGGAAGAGCATATGTGCACAAGGTAACTCTGCTCTTCCCAGGCAGTGACATCAGCTGCCATGCTGTGCTATGAGGTTTAAAATATCAGAGAAAGGGGACAGTGTACCACGACATTCTCCTGCTGACTTCTTCATAAAGCAGTTGAGTATGTCAATTTTGGGGTGTTTAAAGAAGGAGCTTCTTGCTGCTAGCTGTATAATGCAGAAACTGTTGTGCTGCACAAGTTATGAACAAATTAAAACAGAGTTTAGATTGAGTTCCAGAGTTTGTAATGCTGCTGCTTTAGTTATTACTGTCTTTTTATATCTTTTCTAGCCAAAGTTGACTCTTAAAATTGTGTGCTGATTAACTTGATGACATTTTTCAGCCTTTAATATGTGTCCCCTGTGGATGGGAAGATCATCCTCAGTGAATGGAAGATCATCCCCTAATCTATTGGAATTATTTTATGCTTTGAAAAATGCTATGTAATTTATTGTTTTAAGTATTCTCTACTTAGGCACTGACTCTCTTTTTACTCTTTAGATGCCAGTCAATGTTGACATAATATACCCACAGATCTATGAAGGCTTTTTACCTGTCTGTAATTTGTATATTCACATGTAAGTAGAAGATGCTTGTCTTGTGCTTGCTGGGCAAATGCTCTGGGATGAGTGGACAAGATCTGTTTTGTAGCAAATGGGAACAGGACAAGAACTAAGTGATGGTCACAAAACCTGAGTCATGGTCACTGCAGCTGAGGTTGTTTTGTTTCCTTGCAGGGAGCACTTGCTGCCAATGTGCCGGATCAATGACTTTCAAATTGCCGACATTTTAAACCCAAGTAAGTAAGTGCCTTGTAATCCATGTGTTTCCTGGGGTATTGGGTGTTGCTTGATACTCCAGGTGATTCTTCTCTTTGGGCATGGCCAGATGGGCATCTAGTATGGAGAAGTGTCCCTGATTTCCCCCTGCTCTTCTGACCCTTAAACAAGCTGGTTCTAGTGAGCAGTTCTTATCCCTTATGTGGGCTGATGCAGGTCAATAACTGACGGCAGTTTTGAATGCTATGAGTCTCTTGAACTGCTGGTCTGGAGATGGGTGGTACATACTTAAAACAGTGTAATTGTAGATGGTGATGAAAATTACCCTGATGGCTCTGGAATGCTCTAGGATTTCTTATGCTGATGCCTGTGCTCCACTCCTTTCAATACCAAGTTGTGGTGATTCTGCTACAACACAACTTGGAAAAGGGTGCTCTGAGGAACCCTTTCACTTCTGGATCTATCTTGTCTAAGATGTTCAAAGCTTTTGTAGTAATCTTTCAGAAAGTTTTCTTGGAATAAAGCCAAAAAGTCCCTGCAGCTCAAATTGCTGCCTTCAGTTAGGCTGATAGCTGCAGAGAGGTTCTCTCTTCAGAGATGTAGTTCAAGATTGACACTCGTTCTCCCTGGCTTCTGTTTTAATGGGAGGATGTGTGTTAACAGCCTTTTCTCCCAGGTGCCAGTATTTATTTGTTAAATTACACAGAATTGCTAAGAGTTTGCAACCAGCTTGGTGCTAGCTTTTGTGTAGTCTGAAATCTTTGCAAGCTGAGTGGGGGAAGAGCTAATTTGGTTTGTTTTGTAATTTCTGTCTCCTCTGAATTACGCTTTGCCCAACTTTTCTGAAGCAATTGAAATGCTTGTGGAAACCAGCTCAGTGAGCTCTTGCAATGCCTATTTCAGAGACAAAGAGAACTGTTCGCTTCTTGAGTGGAATCCTCAACTTTGTGAACTTCCAGGAATTCCGCCGTGAGGTCTACTTGGAGCTGCAACTGAACTATGTAAGACTGGGTGCTGTTTTATTCCAGATACCTATAAAAGTATAATTGATATTAGCTTAGAATTAGGAGCATGAAAGTTGTGGTTTAACTTCAGGTTTATGTAACATGTTGGGATGTTAAATATAGCCAAGTAATACAGGAAGGTACTGATTATTACTTAGGGTATTACTGAAAGGTTTTTTTTTCCCAATAACTTATTTGATACTTTAGCCGGGTAAGTGAAGGATTGACACATTGGATTGCTTTGAGAAAAACTGGGTGCAACAATTGTAGGTGGCTTCTCTTCTGAATGTCTCAATAGTTCTGAGATGGTGCATTTTATGTGAAATAATGATGAGCAAGGATCTAATAGAAACCCAGAGAGAAACTACACTTCTCTAAAATTAAATATTTAACTTACAGAAATCGGCTATGGAGAAACACCAACAACTGGAGGCTGCGAATCGGGAGGCAGCAATAAAGCTGGAGAAACTGAAGTGAGTGTGAGGAGTAAGCACTGTGAGATGCACTGCTTGCTTTTCCTGTTCAGGCTGGACCTGTGGGCCAGTTGTATGAGGCTGAACAAGTCTGAGTGTAGAGTATTCTTGGGTCATAATAACTTGGTTCAATGCTACAGGCTTAGAGAGGAGGGGCTGGAAAGCGGCCCAGCAGAAAAGGATGTGCAGGTGCTGGTTGACAGTGGCTGAACAAGATCCAGCAGTGTGCCCAGGTGGCCAGGAAGGACAATGGCACCTGGCCTGTATCAGCGAGTGTGGCCAGCAGGCCCAAGGCAGTGAACATCTGTTATGATCCAATTGTTATTATTAAGGTTCTTTAGAAATTCCTCTGCCAAAATTAAGGTGCAAACGAGACCATATGCCAGTGACAATAATGTAGGTTTTATTTGATGGTAGATATGAGAGGACAGAGAAAGAAGTAGAAAATAGGTGGGGTGGAGGGGGACAGAAAGAGAGTGACAGGGACAGAATAAGGAAAATATCACCACTCTGTGGATCCCAACGATGTTCTGTTGATCCTCTCCAGCCGGTCTTCTTGGTGGTGAAGGTCCCCCTGGAAAGCATAGAATCTGATGCGTATATATGCTCAGGCTACGCAGGCATGTCTGGGCATGTCCCCCTGGGGAGGGGGGCAGTGTCTTACAGCAGACTCTGGCTCTGTTGTATTGTGTGCAGTCCTGTGGGGTAAAGCCTCTCATGTGAATGTGCCCTGTGGGGTTGGGGGTTCCACTGCTGGGCCAGTTTGTGTAATTGGAGGATGGGTGTTTATTACCTCTCACCAGAGGTTGCGCCATGCACCCAAAACCTCCTCCTTCCTCCTCAGATGGGGGGAATCTGTGCAAACCTGGCTTCTGTGAGCTGTGCTGTCCCCCCCGCCCCCCCACCCCAAACTCAGCTGGGATGGCAGCTATTGTGGATGAATACCTTTCCCTCAGCCTGAGATGGCTGAACAATGGGTTTCCTTTAATCTAATCAGCAGTTC